>JAWWLV010000158.1:13737436-13766582 GCA_035041135.1 Platyrinchus mystaceus | reverse complement strand
TTTCCAATACCATTGACTCTTTTTTTTTTTTTTTCTGAGAAAATCTATGTGTACAGTGGGGGGGCAACATTGTGAGCAGGAGATATAAAGTACTGCTCTGGTGGGGTCTGAATCACTGTGCAGAGAATTCTGTTCCAGTCCAAGGGCTTAGATGAAATGCTTTCCCTGAAGCCAGAAGCCTTTCAGTGATGGGTCAGTTCTAAAGATGAGTCACTGGGGTTGAGAAAGGGCTGACCAAAGTACAGCCAAATCATCCTGCTGATGCAAAAGTGTGTAGGGAGTGATGACAATTTGGGTTAAGAAATGAAGAATGAACTTTTCTCCAATCCAATTTTATTCCCAAAGAGCAACACTAAATATAAACCAAGAGCTTTCTCAAGAGGTTTATTCTGCTGTTCCTATCCAAAACAACGTAGATATGTTGCTACTGAATAAAATCTCTCTTTTTCCTACATTCTCCAGTGTAGTTTTATTTTCCCAATCAATACAGCCCTAATTCAGTTGGATATTCCTCAAAGCATACTTGCACAGCTCTGGTAGGAGCAGGAGTCAGAGGATTCCAGAAGAGCTTCCCTGACCATCCAGAGGGGTGGATAGAGGAGGGTGGGATGTGGACTGTAAAGAGGGGGGGGTGTTTGAGTCCTGCTCAGCCCTCTGGTGGAGGAACGATGTTTTCCCTGGAGATTTAGGGAAATGAATTAAACTCTCTGTATTCCTTTACTTCATTTTAAGTCTACTTCCTGATAGTCTATTTTGGCTTGAAGAGTGAATCTGTACAATTAATTCTGCTGCAATATTTTTTGTTGCTCTATTTTCACTAGTGTAGCTTAAAAAATCTATCCCTACAATAAATAACAGCTCAGTAAGCCCTGAGCTCCTTGTCAGTGAATCTCTTTTAGTGCCATCTGATTCATTTCTAAGGCTCCAGTTTCTTATTGTGGCTTATTATTACATTTTACTGTTCTGAGAGATGATGTGGGTAATTGTACTGGTCCCTTAGCTAACTATAGATTCTTTTTAATTTCTTAATAATAATGAAAATGCCACGGATGCCTTATAATATTTTTCTTCAGAAATAAACATTTAAGTAGAGATTCATACAAAGTAATTCTGGGCTGCCCTGTGGCAACAATTATAATTAAAATATAACTGTTTGATTATATAATTGAAATTGCTTCCATTTGATTAGCTTGGATCCTTTCCATGGCTGTACCCCTGTTTTTGAGTAACTCTGTCTTTGTACACTGTGCTACAGGAACACTGATGCAGATGCAGTCATGGGCTGAAAAATACACCTCTGTTTCAATCCACAGGTAAAGAAAACACCTGAATGTGATACTAATTCAATAAAATCTAGTTTGTGTGTAATTAGATGGGTACACAGCCCTGCTAAAAATACAGTGCTTAAAAAAAAAAAACAACAAACAGATAGTGAAGGGCAGAGCTCAGTTCTCTCCACTGCAGCAACATGCTCATGGAGCCATGCTCACCCTTGCTCATGGGTGTTTTTAACTCCTGTGCATATTTATCACCAAAACAGGTCTAGAGATGACTCTCAGAGCTCATCTTGTCCATCACTCTGCACAAATGGCAGAAAATAAGGGCTGTTTGGGTTTCTCCCAGGTCTGCCTCGAGAGCACTGGTATGATACAGGATGGCCTGGCCTGGCATGGGATGTCCCCTGAGAGGGAGCCAGGGAGAGGCATCTCTCTGTGCACCCAAGGGTGGGGTTTAAGGAACAGAGAAATACAAATATGTTCACTTCTGGGAAGACTGAGGCACTGCTGGCAGTGGAGCCAGTGAAGCCTGAGTGGACATCACATTCCTCCTCAAGAGCTGTGTGGTGAAAACACGCAAGGTTTAGATGTAGGGGCTTGAATATAATTCACCTTAAGTCACCCCTGAGAGTTGCACCAAAGGGCAATTGGTATTCTTTCACCACAGTATGAGTGAGCTCAGAAGCTGTGAAAAGACACAGCATGCAGAGAGTAACTGATTATTTAATTTACACAGTTTGCAATCAAATTGGGTTTATCTGGTAGCAGAAACATAGAGCAGCTCTAAATATTGCTGGAAATGCACAGAAGGAATAAAATAAATTTGACAGTATAATTACAGCTTCCTTTTATGATTCCATCAACATTATTTAAGTGCACATGAACCTGTGCTTTCACAAAAAAGCTCTAAGGAAATCCCAAATTGTGTTGAAATTTGGGAGAACGAGGGAAGAAAAGTTCAATTCCGTGTTTTGATTGTTTTATAGTGAATACACACAGAGTCTTATTGTAATGCACTGCATACAAAGCCTGACATTCAATTAAAGCATTGGTTAATGATTTCTTCATTTAGTGACAATCATGTAAACAGAAAAGTTGGAACTTAACAAATTAAGTAAAGAACTGTTGAATAAATTTCAATTCAGGCTGAAAGCTAATGAATTGAAATGTCAAGTCAATCATTTAAAAAAATTAGAATTCGATAGTTTAAAATCATTTAATCACTTTTATAACTCTTTTGTGACATGGAAGGAGCAAAGGGTCGAAATACAAAACTGCAAGCATATCTTGGCTAATGTGAATATTGGAATGAATGGTTTAGTTGCCTTTCACCTGGAGTACATTAGTAACTTTCACAATGATTATTTTTCTTGCTTTCAAGGAAATTAAATAATCAGCCAGCCAGGACAGTTCTAAAATAAGCAATTGACCTGTCATGGGACAGAAGGATTGATTATTCTATAGTCTTCATTTCACTTTACTAAATACACATCGGAGCAGACTTTCAGAGGTATCTAAAGGTTAGCTCAGCCATTTCCAGCCTCAGCCTCAAGGCTGGAGTACATTGAGCTCCCTCTGAACTTTATGAAAGTGAACCACGGCTGATGAAGCACCAACCCTTAATCACCCTCGGATGGTGGATGCTCTGTGGCACAGCTGCCCATGGTGAGGTGGGACAGGAGGGACGTGTCAGGAGCCCCTCAGTCCTCTGCTTTGGGAGCACAATGTTTAACAGCCACGCTACGAGGTACGGACGTACCGAACTGCTAGGAGAGTCACCAGGTTGCTTATTTTGTGGTCATTGTCTTCTAAACATGACAGGGGATTAATGGAGGAATGAAAGGGTTGGCTAATCTTCAGTGCAGAGCATGGAAGGAACACCATGTCAGCAGGCTGGGCAACTATTAGGCGCTGATGGCTTCCTGGTGTGTTACGCTCAGTAAGAGCTGAAGCTCTATTTTTAGAGAGGACATTCATACCACTGCAAAACTTCTGGAAGCTTATTTGTGCTTTGTCAAAAGCAGGGGGGGTAATATATTCTTGGTAGGTGCCTGTGCAAGAAGAGAGGGTCGGCCACAGTGGGATTTCCTTGGTCTGTGCTCTGTATGAAGGACATCCAGGGAATCCAGAGGGAGTTCTATGAGGGGCTGGTTGTCCAGGTGAGCTTTTTCCCTGTTAGAGCTCTCTGTGTCCTCCAATATTTAGAGAATAAACACTAGAGAACACCAAAACCATGCTTTGGTTTTGTTCTGTTTGGGGTTTTTTTTTAGGAAAAAGAAAATGAGATTGTTTTCTAAGTAATATGATTTCTGACTGCAGTGTTCAGTGCTGGTAGTGATAGGGGTTTTTGTTAATAGGGGACAGCAGAGAAAATAGCATGCTTGCTTCCTGGGTACTTATGATATAATTAAGGATACAACCACACAAAATAATTGTCCTTACAGAAGATTGGGCAAAGCCAGACTGGTAGGATCAGTACCTGAGCACAGGAAAACAGAAATGACCACCTGAGACAGCAAATAAGATGAACGATCTGGGGAAGTCTATCAGATGCTATTCCACGTGACATCCCCCAGCCCAAGACAGTCTCCAGTGTCACAGAAGAAAATTAAATTCTCTTGTACAAACCCACACCGACCAATAGTCCCAGCACGGCTTGTATTTGTCTTGCTGTGGTCAGCTTTTGGTAATTTCTGTATCCTCCACAAATGCTTGTGCTGTGTGACAGCTCACAGACTGCACCCAGGAATGACAGGAATTACAGATGGAAAGGAACTGTTAACCTTGGCCCCACAGGGCTGCTCTCCACTTCATATTTTAATGCAATGTGCAGTTGGCCCATTCCAGATGATCTGATATAGATGTTACTGTCACTTTCCCTCTTAGTCAGAAGAGCTCATCAGTGACAATGGAGCAGATTATGTTGCTGCCAATAGGAGAAATGCCTGCTGAAAATCTGCACCACGACCAGGTTCTTTTGAAGGAAAATGACTTAATTATAAGGGTAGAAAATTACCGTGGAATAATTAATATGCTCGGTATTTACACTTAGGAAAGTGATTGTAACGCATAAAGAACAGTATTAAATTGGAATTAGCTACACTCATTTCAGTTACTAACACAGCACCCTCCACACCACATCTTTTGCGACCTCTCCAACATCTGTTTGAAAAAATGAAACCAAATCAGCCCACGATTTCTGCATGATCTAATTGTAAATCTCCAGTAACTTCTTGGGCTCTGTCCAAAACAACATGAGTTTCAATTTTTTCCAGTTTTTCCTTATGCTGGGAAGTCAACCACCCATGTTATTACTGGGAAACATGACCCTGTGTTATGTTCCCTCACTGAGGTCCTTGAGTCAATAATCCCAGCAGTGCCTCAGCTTTTTTAGAAGTCCTGTTCTCTTCTTTCAACATGCCTTGCTCTCGACACGGTGCCAAATGTTACAACAAGTTTTTAGAGGTGCCAGAGTTATGATAATTAATGCTAAGAGAGTTGTAGAAGGGTTGTAAAAGCTCATACCTCAGAATTTCAAACACTTTTCCACTCTTAGAGATTAAGATGAACCCCAGTGGGGTGTGGGGGGGGTGTGATAGATTATTCTCATTTTGCCAAAGCTGAGATTTCTTATGCCTTTGTCCAAAGCATCTGGTTCTGGCTGCTATCAGAGACAGGAAACCAGACTAGGTGGACTTCAGCTCTGATCTTGTCTGGCAATTCTGATCCTAGAAAATAAAAGGGGGACAGGCTTGTTCTGTCCCTAACTTGTGTTTTTTTATGCACACTGGCTCAGAGATGGCCACGGCAGCTGCCTCCATGGAAAGGAAACGGGGCAGAGCGAGGCTGTACCAGGTCATCGAGATCTCCAAAACGAAACTCTCAGTTTCACTTCAAAGGGTGCAGACCAGTACTCCTGAATTCCCATTTTAACCACATGTTTTGCATGTTTAAAAGGTTTTGCTCAGAAGACAGCAACCAGAAGTAATTCCGTGAGAAAACAAACCCTGGCTGCACTTTGCACAAGTCGGGATCCTGTGCCCCTTTTCCTGCTGTGTTAGAGCTGTGATGCTCTAACTCTGAACCCCCCAGAGCCTGCCAGCACAGGAATTTGCTGCCTTCAGAAACAGGCTTAACACATATTTCATGTTTGTATTTCCCCTTTGTGCCTGTCTTGCCCAGAAATGAGCTCCAGAGCAGGTTCTGGTGAGATTACTGCCCTTTGCAGGCACCTTTTTGATGGCCTTGGGCAGCGTGCACTGTGGAGGGACCCTCTGTCACAGGCTGAGGGGGGTTAATCTCTTTGGAAGACTTTCATTTTATTAGAGGGTAAGTTCCAACAGTTTTTCAGAATTGAGAAAGAGGTTGTGACCCACTGACAAAATTTTGGCTGCAAAATGAAATTTCCTCTCCATGCAGGAAACCACTGGAGAGAATATTTCTATAATACTTCCATTCAAATAAATCCAGGTATTCCAGTAATTGTATGGTCTCCAGTAAAAATATCAAATAAACCTGTCATAGACTTTTCCCCCAGATGCTCAGATACAGTCTCCTTTCACTGCTTCCCCATGTAACACAGCCTGGAACACTGATGGACATTCAAGGTTACGCTCCTGTGGTTCGGGCTCCGTGGCTTGTCCTGGAAAGAGACAATGGTTTCACTATGCTCCAGGGTCTGCACCTCAGCACTGCTCCTGCCTGCCCAGTAAATGAGGTCAGAGCAGCGCTCTCTGCTAATATCTTGGGTAACACGGCCTCTGGGAGAGAGCAGTTTGGACGTGATGCAATCAAAGCTCATCACTATATAATTTATTAACTTGCTTTGTAAGGCAAAACCAGCGTGGCGTAGGAAAGGTGTACTCTGTAAGGAGCACACAGCAGCCACAGCGGTGTAACTGTCTAATGAAATGTTTGTGCTTTTGGAAAGGGTTGCTGCAGAGGAAGATAAAAGGCAAAGATCAATAAAATGTAAAAACCTTTACTTGGAAGCCTTCTGTCTTAAGAGGAGACAGGTCTGCTTAGGCAGGGTGCGGAGGGCACGTGTTCTCATGGCTGCCTTTGTACTGAGCCTCAGATCTGATTGCCTTTGCTCCCTTACAGTCCTCAAAAGCTTGGCTTCACCCATGCCAAGGTCTTCCAGTGTCACAACTTGATAGAGCTCTCTTTGATACTGAAACATTTAAATGACTGCTGGTCATTTACTTCAATTTGTCTCCACAGCAGACCTCTCTGCTCACCCACCCAGACGCAGAAGGGCATTTTCAGCCTTTTACATGCAGCTCGCAGCCTCAGCACAGCACCACAGACTCAAGCCCCTCAAACATTTTAAACAAACCACAGATGAAACACTAACACAAGTAGTAAATCTCACAGACAGCTCAGTGATAGCATGTGCCGCTTTAGCTCTGACATACAGTAGCTTAAAAAATTAGAATTAGTTACGAATAGTAGATTTCTCACACTGCCAGACTGTATCATTTATCCTACATAATTTACTATATCATTTTCTCTTATAAACAGCTCAGAAGCCAAGACTCGGTTAAAAACAAAACAAAACAAAAACCAGAAATGGATCTAATATTTAACTCTTCCCAGGGGACCAAACTCATTCCTGATAGAAGTGAATGAGTTTGACCCGCTCTGGGCAGTTCCCATCAGCTTTAATAAACTTTCCTCAGGGCTGGTCTCCACCCACTCTGTTTTTCAGCTCCTCTCTGGATGACACTCTGTTAAAATTAGAGTACCTTGACCTCCACTGGCAAGAGACAAAAGCCCAGTGTATTTTTGTTACTAATTGGCACAGCCATAATGACTTTCATTTCAATGCAAGTACTCTGGAAATATGAATTGATGGGCAGCAAAGTTCATTGATTAGCACTTGTGTACAGGCACCTTTCCTCCTGGTACGGGGTTGGCACATAATCTCTCAGTGGTAGCCAGCACTTACTTATCAAAGACAAATCCAGAAACATATGGCTGAACAGCTACCTGCAGGAAACATTTATCCAACCACATACTTGAGCATTAATTTTACATACAGGAAGAGGGATTTCCCTTTTGATGGTGATAGTTCCTGTAACAAAGAGGTGGAATGGTCTGAACAGTTTATACTATTTATTATTATGAAATGGGCAGGAGAAATTGAGTGACCTTCTGGGTTAATAAGAATTTTGAGCAATGGTTTCATTGAGATATAATTCAGTGTTCAGGAGGCATAAGTCTTACACCTTAATTAATAATATATAGATATTTTAAAATAACATTTTAAGAGTATTAAATCTATTATCACAATAAGACACTTCAGCATGCGAACTAGTGTGAATTAATTCACACCTGGTTGTATGGATGGCTCTTAGCCCTTTGGCCCCATACTTGACAATATGTTAGGCTTGAATTAATGCACTGTAATTCACAGCTTGTCATATCTTATTGCTGAAGCATATCCCTGAAGTGGCTTCACCAATATATAGGCTGGCTTCACACTTTCTCACAGAAGAATGGCCTCAGCTCTTCCCAGTCACAGCTACTCTCCCAAGCTGTGACCTCTGAGGGAGGCATCACACTTCCCAGAGCCATCAGCTGGCATTTCCCATTCATGCAACCATTGCTGCTGCCTGCATAGCCTCGGTGCCTGATGCACAACACACAGCTCAGGAGCAGATATTCCTGCAAAAAAAACCCAAAACAAAACAAAAATTAAAAATAGAGTACATTCAGCTTTCTTGCTTCCAACATGGATATGCTGTTTGGAAAACTACAGACTCAATGAGATTGTACCTCGAGTGGGGCTGTGGAATGAAGCACTGTGTTGCATCAGCACGGTACTGGTAAATATGAGGGCTCACAGACAGTGGAGAATAAGATTTCTCCTCCATTCTTGCTGAAGAGAAATAATTCTGAATAAACCATCCAAGACAGACAGTGACTCACCTACTGCAGGAATTGCTCAAGAGAGCCTAATTTCATTGTGTGGGAAAACACTACCCCTGTAATACTGCTACAGACTGCAGCATCTTGATTTATCCTCATTCTAGAAGTGCAAGTGTTATTTGTTGCATCCACCTGGATGGTGGCCTCACATAACCTGCCTAGTTTTTTTGTTTATTCATTTGTTTGGTCAGCTGGCTGGTTATGTTTCAGATGCATTTGATCCCAGTTGACATTCCCAATTTGGAGCTTTACATGGAAATAGTAGAGCTGCTCCTGCACTCCAAAAGAGCAGGAAAGGCCCCAGTTTTGCAGTGAGTCCTCAGAAAAACAGCTGAGGCAGTGAATTTTGGGAAGGGAAGGAAAAAAAAAAAGAAAAGAAAAGAAAAAAAACATGTAAAAGCAAAGAGCTTGATAGGTGTGGTGATAAATCTGAATAAATAAATGAGAGTTGCTGCAAGACTTGGAGGTAGCAGTTTTGCTGAGCTATGTTGGAAGAAAGCCCTGACTGTGTGCCAAAGCAAGAGAGCAGCTGTGAAATGCTGGGTGTGGGTACTCAGCAGTAATCTGGTTTAACCCTGTACATAATGATATAATGCAGTGTCCAGCTCATGCACAGTAAGTGGTAAAGCACACTAAGTAGGTGCCACACAGGCATAAAATATGCATAACCTGTTTCTTTCCTTCTGCAGTAATCCACATGAAGACATGGATTCATTCTTCTGTCCATCTCAGGAACCACGAGGAGATAAGGCTGAAGCCTTGGTGTGATCAAAACCCATCTCCAGACCGGGTCAGGGGGCTGTGTTCTTTCCTGGTGTCATCTTAGTGCTCTTATCAACATTTCTGTCACATAGATCACCAAAGCCACCCTTCAGTAACAGAGTAAAGATGACTAGAAAGTTGTAAAATACAACTACAACAACAGAGTTTTTTGAGATGCAAATTTTACAGAAATTTGTGTTTTCCTGAGATGGAGGTCGGGGAGGGAACCTCAGTGAAATTATTCAAATATAAGGGCATTCCTGAGGTTGCTCTGGGTCTCTTCCCAGTTGTTAAGATCTGTTTTCAAATATGGGTCCTCCAAAATAATTTATCAACACCTTAATATAGATTACTTTTTTTTTCCTTACGTGCCATAGATGTCACCTGTTCAGAAAATAAAGACCTATTTTGTTAACAAAATTAAGTGCATATTTAGAAAGATTGTATCAGGTAGTTAGCTTTGAAAATGATTTCAACATTGTTTTTTTTCAAGGCATACCCCTGCTAATACAGCATGCATATACAAAAGCTGATAACTGACTATATACATCATGTCTCAATATATACAGAAGTTCAATATTTCTATTTACAGGGTAAAGTAATGGAGTCAGTCTGATCTGAGAGAGGTTCTGCATGCAATTTCAGGGAATCTATGTTTAATTTAATAGGTCATGTATCTGTCTCAAGTGGGGATTACAGTATCTGGTTTAAAGTGATCTACAGTATCAGGCTTATTATGTAGCTTTTATTTTTAGCAAGGAATGGATTTAGCAGTTGACACTCCTACTTAAGTATGAAATACATCAAATTTACAACCCAGGCCAGCCTGGTTGTATTACACACACCAGCTTACAAACATCCTTGGGACTTCCACTCGTCAGGTAGTCAGGGGCAGTGGGAAGTGCCAGGCTGGAGGTTTAAAACCATCATGATCCTGCAGCAGCCTGGGCTGATCTATGGAGCAGTATTGTTGGTGAGGCTGTAAAGCTGATTGGAGGACGGGTTGATCACTGCACTGGGAAAAGCTATGGAGCAAAACAGGGTAGAGGGAATCCGGAGTGAAAAATGGTTCATGCTTGAATGCCTTGGAAAAGCACGTTGTGCGCTCGGATTTACACCTGATCCAGCCGGACTGTGGGACCGGCAGAGCTGGTCTGCTCTGAAGGAGAGGAAAACTAACAAGCAACAAACAACATGGGCATAAGATTTCTGAGGGCTGAAGGGGAATATATAAATGGTTGCAATGCACACCAGGGCAGAATGAGGGTTTTCATGTGATCCTGTTGTTGTCAGTTGCAGTGTTTAAACGATTTGGATACAGCAAGAGATCAAAAGATTATCATATTTCCTGTGACGATTGGCTGCTCCCTGGATCTCTCCTTGTCTGTACCTGCCTATTCTTCACTACATCCATCAACATAGCTGGTTTCCAGCTAGAAACCAGTAGCAGGAAGCTGAGTGCTGGTACAGTTTTAGCATAATGAGATGACTTTCATTTTGCTTGTGTAATAAGAGTAGCAAAACAGAGGTAAGTCATAAAGAGCTCATCTGTATTCTAATTAACTCAACTTTTGCTTCTGGCCTGGTCTGTAGGTTTTGTTGGCACAGGAATGAATCCTCTCAGGTGCAGAGAGAGAGGAGTGTAATATCTACTCATCATAATTGCACCAGTGAAAGCTGCTAAATAAACAGAATTATTCTGCTAAAATTGCACTTCTCCTAGGAAGCCTATTTTACTTCTGCAAGTGGCTTTACTGGAGTGATATGAAACTTTCCCTGTGTGGCCTGGCCACACAAAGGCTGCTGTGCCAGGACTGAGCAATTCTAGCTTGCCTGTATCAGCAAAAGGCTCCTATAGCAGACATCACTTTGGTCACTACGATAAAGCATAAGACTTTTCCCCCTTTATTTTAACTCATTTCTATCTAGTTGTAAAATCAATATCTCAGGATGAGAAATAGAGCCATAAAATTTCTAATAAATCCATTTGCAAGTGCAAGTTTTGTTCCTGAAAATGATTCTGTAACAGAGTCATCACACAGTTCCATGTCCATCACTGAGCAAATCTTTTGCTTCTGCAATTAAAATTCAGCTTTTCTAATTGCCATCTTTAGTAGCTCTGTACTCAGCCTAGACAGGGTCAACCTTCCTCACACATCCTTACCAGCCACAATGGCTTTCCAAGCTGCATTCTGCCCTGTCTTAATGTGGATTCTCACATGGATGCACTGAAACAGTGAGAATGGATGGCACATAATTTCAATCTTTCACATCAGTTTTGCACAGAAGGGAGGAAACTTGGTTCAGGTGACAGAGAAGATGCTGAGTTCGCTTTTAAGATTTATTCACTTGCATATTTACTCAGGCCCACTCTCTCCCTGGCACTGCTTCTTTGGAATACCAAAGGCAAGGAGGTCAGGCTATTTCCATGGGGTGGTCATTTTGACTGGTTGTTTTCTAGTAATGGAAACAACCAAAATCTGTCTTCAGTCTTCTTCTTCTGCTCTCTGAACTAAACTCCACTTTCCCAGCCACTGCACAGCAAGTTGGTTTATTCTGGAGGGGCAAGGTGGCATATTGGTGGCAGGAGGACACTGCCAAGCAGATGATGTCCAGGAAAGTTTAATTGGCTCCCCACAGGTCCTATACTTCCAATATCGCTTTTGTAATAAATCCAAAACGTCACTTGTTAAATAACCCGAGACCTTTTTTGTAATCACACAGGATTACATTAGAACATTAAATCAGACATAATTGGACTGTCCCATTTAGACATAATTTTAAGGTAAAAATAAAAAAAAAATAATCAGACAGTAGTGTATTACATGTAATGAGAAATTTATTGCAGTTCCAAAAATATCTTCACTGAAAGTATAAAAGAATTTATGAGCTAATTTTTTCACTGAATATAAAAAGGACTAACTAGAGTGTTTTAATCTGCAGCCACTGAAGTAAGCACTCTTTCTGACACAAAGGGTTTGCTTTTACTAACAGCAATTAGATCTTCAGTCACCTGTAGAAGAAAATATTCAAATGCTCTGTTCTTCATTGTTCTTAACTCTTTAAGTTACACTACTTGTTTTTGAAATAGCATCAACATTACTTAACTGGCTTGGATATTTTGACATATAATTAACCTCACAACTGATTTCTCAAATAAAGGGTTTAGAATTAAACTGCAGTCTGTTGAACTCATATATATAAAAATATTCATTTCCTTTCCATAAAGTTTATTATTATTTATAGTCAAATACATTCACTATTAGAATTCTTCTCTGCAAAAGAGGTTGAGGAAGGGCAGAACTACTAATAATATGGCCATTTTCCTGGAAAGTTACATTGTGTAGGTATGTCCAGAGAAGATTTTTACAGAGATTTCCCATCCTGGAAAGTGAGGAAAAAGATTAGAAGGTAGGAAACTACCCAGCCACACAGACACTCTGCCCCAGGGCAACCCCAGCACACCTCTGTGTGCACACAGGATGTGGGTGAGTAAAGAAACACGAGCAGGATGAACTCAGCCCTGTCACACCAGTGATGTTCCCTCACCAGGCTATTCCCTTCCTCACCAGGCTATTCCCTTCCTCCCAAGGTTATTCCCGTGCAGCACAGCCCAGCACAGGAGCAGGGTGAGCAGTGGGGTCCTGAGATGGTTCACGCTCCTTTACGATGGGTTTCTGTGTCCCGTTGGGGTTATGCCTTCCCTAAACTATAAAACTCACACATGTGCAGGAGGTTTTGCTTCAGATCTGATGAAAATTGAACATGAGCTTGACATTTTTGTATACCGGCCAGTCTCTGCCTTCAAACAATTTTGTGCTAATATTGCTCTCAGAGAAAATTTGTGCTTCAGGAAGAATGCTGAGACTTCAGTCTTTATTTCCCATGCTTTCTCTTTCTGGTGTGCTTTGCATGAGTTTTAAATGAGGCGGTTTGGAACTTATGGGTGGTGTGCTTCCATCTGTGGTTTACAGTCTTCAGGTTTCTAAATGCATACACTTCGTGTTTATATCATAAAGAATCTAATAACCTTGTGTTATTATCATTTATTTCAACTTGACATAAATCAGGAGCCAAACGAAAGGGAGGACAGACTTTTTGGTGTTTAACTATGTTGTTTCACGTTGCTTGACATTCTCCATGACTTTATTTAAAAGCTTCCCTCCAGCTTCATTAAACCACTTTTGACAGGCAGCAGTTTAATATACACGTGCACACACACATATGTATGTATGTATTCATTTGAATTTGGGCTCTTTCCCTCCAGTCTCTGATAATTATGATTTGTGTCTGGAGGGAAGAACTGTCTAAAAAATAATAAATAAGAGGCCTTGAGAATTGAAAGCCAGTGTTCAGGTTCATCTAGAAAGAAATTAAGCAAATCAAGTTCAGGCTTATAAAAGGAAGCAAATTACCCTGGGGTCTCCACACACTGGACTGACTTGACATATTTAATTATTTTGCAGGTTCCTGCCCTTCTAAAGAAAATTGCAGCACTTTTACTACAGCCACCTGGGGAGGTGACAACGAGGTTATCAGGCACTCTAGAACTGCTGCAACAGCTCCTTAAATAGACCCAGCTGGGGAGGGCTCCTCGTGCTAATGACACCTCCCTGTACCCACAAATTAAAGCCCAGCTGGCCACGAACCATCCCACCGCTGACTGAGAGCCCCAACCTTTTGCAGGTGTGGGCGGGAGGGAGGGAGGGAAGAGCCTCCTGAGGAGATAAAGCAGGGAGAGGTGGCCGGGAGCCAGCAGTGAGGGAGGCTGTTGATGCTCCAGAATGTGCCTCCAGAGTGGCGGTGGGATGGTGGGGAGGCCACCCCTGCCTGCCCCGCCGGGGCTGCAGCTCTGCTCGGAATGCGGAGAACGCTGTGCACCGCAGGGGTATGCAAAGGAGATGACTCAACACCCCCTCCGATCATGATCCTACAAGCAGCTTGGGGATTTGGTCTTGATGGTGAGCTGATTATTATTTTATCTCTTACCAAACTGCATAATTCGCAGCGGTCTAATGTTTGCGTGTTTTCTTTGTAAGCTGCTCTTGCTATTTCATTAGTAGCTGTGTTAAAAGAGAAAAATGCCTTTGCCCCCACAAAACTATTTACTCTCTTTCATGCAGACTGCTCCCAGCCTTTCTAGCTCTCCACAGAACCCCGAGCCCACTTGAAGGGTTATATTTTTGTTATCACTAAACAATCCATTTCAGCTGGATGCAGAAAACCATCTTTGATTTCAATTCCCACTGAAGTGATTTAATTAGGCTCCCAGTTGAGAACAGACTTCGAGAGGGGTCTGGAGTGGTGTTCTGAATTCAGCCAGATGAGAAAGTCAAATTTAAAGCTGTTTATGAGTGTGCACAATGCACCCTCATGTGCCCCCATCACCAGGTGCAGTGAGGGTTTGATTGCCAACCTGTGTGTGTGTCATTGCTGGGGGCTCTGAAGCTCTGCAGTATCTCCCCCACTGGCCACTGAGTTTTTGACCTTGCTTTGCCAAGAACCTGACTGAAGTAAATATCTAAGTAAACAAATTATTGATGCAGTAGGTCCTTGCACAGTTTCCTGGAGTGAAATGAAGATTCTGGCTATTTAAGGGTTTGATTGTGATATAGATTATTGTGGGTGTTTTCAATCTATAATCTAAGGTGTTACCTGAAACAATGCAAATGTGGTCACTCTGATTGTAACTCGCTTGTCTTGCTTCAAGGAGAGGAAGGGATCAGACAAGGTATGAACCAGGCTGTCCAAGTGGCATTGTCATGTTTTCATACCTTCAGTTAGTGATGCTGATAAGCTCACAACACCTTATGTGCGTGTCCATACTGATAAATAGCAATTGGTAGTCATTTTGGCAATATTTGCCAGAATCCAAGGCCAGATAATACTCAGCAGGGGGTTCCCTGTCCTGTTGCATGCTTTGGTATGAGACAGAGCAGGAGTTTTACTGCAAGTTGTTGCCTGTGTTGTCAGTTCTGCAGCATAAGTAGTAGCAGTTCATAATTTTACACCCAAAAGTGCAGGCTCAGAATCTGCTGGCTGAAGTGCAGGTGACAGGGTCTGTACTAAAGGAGCAATAGTGAAGCATGACCACCAACTTTTGCTGGTCAACACACCTCTGGTGGAACCAGGCTGTGAGCACAGCTTTTTGATCATAGTTGCCCTGATGGGGCTTTCAGATAAACTGCTTTGTTACCATTGTGACTCTGTTTATGTTGTGGGCAGAACTGCACTTTTCTTAGCCAGCCTGGATTTTGGATGTTAAGGTCACTTTTGAAAAGTGTGCTGAAACTCTTGGTCAACCTATCCAAAGGTTATTTAACCTGCTTATATAAGAATATATGTGGAAATACTTCTGAAGGAGAGTGGTGGTGTCCAGGCAGAACAGCAGTTTCAAACAACCTTAAATATCTCAGGAAAGGTCTCCAAGTTCTGTCTCCATCATTGAATAGAAGCTGCTTTCAGCTCAGGCCATGGGTCTTGGCAAGCCATGGGGTTTGCTGTTGAGCCCAACTGAAGGCTGCACTTGGAAGAGACTGACCCAAGTGTGCACAGTGAGGCTGTATGGGTACAACATGATCAGAAAACTGTGAGCAGGGGTGCCAGGTTAGCAAGTGCATGCAAGAGGATCAACAAGTAGATTCACCAGGGATGCTCATTTTGGGCCAAGAACACCAGGTGCAGCAGAACAAGAACTCTTGGCCTACAGAACATGTCTTGTTATTACCAGTAATGACAATCCATTATACTGTCCTGAGGACAGGACAAATCCTGCTCACCCTCACCCTGTGATTAGAAACAATAACTGACAGCAGAGGAAAAGCCATGGGATTAGCATGGTATGTGCTGCTTTCTTAATGGGAACATCATTTGGCTGAATGACACTCAGCTGCTCCTGAAGGATTTGGAAAGCAATGCTGTGAATGTGCTGAGCGTCAGTGAGAGCAGAAATAAGAAGCTCCTTCTGAAAACTGGGTTCCTCTTTGCCACCTCCTTGAAAGAGCTGACTCATGTTTCATTTGGTTTTGGAGGAATATCTCTGTGGTTTCTTTCTTTAAAAATGAAGCCATAAAAATATTAAAATACTTGTATCTCATCAGTAAGAACCACATTCTGTTCAATGTGCTCTTTCTACTAGTCCCTTAAACTTTCTATTTCCTGTATGTCCTATGAAATATGTTTAAACTGTTCCTCTGATTTTGGAGGGGGTTTTGTTCTGAACACTGCATATTTTTACACTCACAGCTTGTGCCAGTTACTAGGCGTTCCTACTTTACTCACAAACAAGACTTTCACTTTCAAAATCTTTACCAAATTGTGCAATATACATTCTTCATGAGACACTGAGTTATCATTAAAAAAAAAAAAATTTGGCAGTGGAAAGACTGTTATAGTTGTGTGACAAAATTCAGATTGGAAGGAAATAGCTCAAAAAGCATGAATTAAACATCTAATTAAAAGTGTTAAGTCTCATTTTAAATTTTTTTTTTAAACACCAAAGACAGAAAAGCAGCTGCATGCCTGAAGAATGTGGTATGATAGCATCCAGTTGAGAATGAACACAGAACTGATACAGACAGCTCAAGGAAACATTTATGGAAAATGTGGGTTTTTGGGATCCTCAAAAACATGATTTATCACAGAGTAGATGTTTGTAAAAACTGCTTAGGAAATGGGATCTGAAACAGGACTGGCAGAAGGATGTTTTCCTACCTTGTGGTGAACAAATATATATTTAATTAGCTTCATTTTTTGCAGTTAGCAGAGGACACTCATGCATAGTCTTGCACTTTGTCTCTAGTTTTGGATGGGTCTGACATAAATGGGATTATATTATTGTCTACTTGGAAGATATGTGGTTGTCTCAGCTCAGGGTTGCAGTGTCCTGAAAGCAGTGGTTTGAAAATGTTGAGAAATAATTTGGCTCCTTCTCCAGTTAGAATTACAATTCGAAGCCAGAAAAAAAATTATACAAAACCCCCTTGTAATTTTAGAAGAATACTTTTAATCTTTGATATTATATATTTTCTAAAGAACATGCAGCGTGACCTAGGGTTGTTATCTATTGTTCAATAATGTAACTGGACAGTCTAATATTTGCTCTATGAATATAAAAATTGGAACGCTAAATTGCTTGGGCCTTTTCATGTGATTATAGGGGAAAAAAATCTCCTTGCTTAATTACAATTGTAATTCAAAATGTATTTTAAAATATTAAAAAGTTATCTGCACTCGCAAAACTCAATCTAACCAGAAGAAATGTGGTGTAGTCATATCCCTCCCTAAGGGCTGTATTCTGTCAGCTACTGTGCAGAGAAGTCAGGTTCAGAGAGATGACTGTATGAAATGCAACTCTCTCCTTGTTTCAGCTCTAAACTGCAAAAAGTCTACCAGTCCACCCTGGACAGAGTCCAGGTGCTTCTGAAAGTTGAAAGACTAGGCTTGGATCTGCCCTCTGAAGTGGTTTTACACTGGAGCAACTGGAATGGAGTTCCTGATTTATACCAGTTGCTAAGAATTAAGAAATGGGCTTTTGAAATCAAAGGGTTTTTCTTTTCAGGCCTGCCCTGATGTTAGGATGGTCCCTGTGCAGAGCTTCCTGCTGATGTAACCAATGCTTCTAAGGCAGCAGAACCAGCCACGGGCTGTGCACAGCGTTGGTGAGAGCCAAAGCATTCATTCAGACTTCCATGGGTGCTGCTGTAGTTGTGTGTGGCCTTTCTGTGCAGCAGGAAGCTTCCCTTTTGATTTGAAAATGCTCAAGTTTTGCTGTTTCTGCATTGGAGAGACTACACAAATTTGTCACTAAAATGCTGGGCAGGTTTTTGGGCACATCTAGGGGACAGAGTTTGATCTCAGCTTGAAGGAGATGCATAAGCTCATTTTGCCTTTATGTGATGGCAACTTACAAGGCTTTATTTTTTTATCTTCAGAAAATAGCTGGGGTCTGATTAAATGCACATCAATTGGTACACAATTACCACAGTAGGTCTAGGAGAATTTTATTTTGAGTTTGCAGGCACTGAAACCCAACAGCCCAGGTTCTTGGTTTATGCCTTGCATGTCTGAAAAGCTGTGAACACCAGTGAAACCACACAGTGGAACAGTTCTGCCCCAGTTCCTCCCTCTCCCCCAGACAGTGATGCAGCCACCTCTGGCTGAGTGCTCCCGTGTGAGGCTTGGGGAGTCAAGCACAGCAATGCATGAATTTCAATAAGATTGCCCCCACTTCATGCACAGTCCCACATGCCTTTCTCAATTTTGTTTCTGGTTGCAACAATCAATGTGCATGGGGTGTGAGAAGCCATAGGCAGCTGGAATATGGGTGTAATATAGCAGAGCTGACACAACTCTGGTAGACAGGCATGTCAGGCAGAGAACAACAGTTCTTCTGTTGGGAAGTACCTGGGCACTAGTCTATACAGGTAGAATATGTGCATTAAAATGCATTTAATATTCTATTAAATAGAATTTAATATTTCTTCATAAATGCTCTAATCAGGCCTAGATCTATAATGAATGCCTTATGGTATAGCCAGGAATCATCATGCATACCTCGGATTGAGACAGGAGGGAGGATGGTGTTCTAAGAAAAATCAATGAAATATTTAAGTAGGAAAAAGTAATTTTGTCTCTTTGATTTCATCTGGTAACAACTGAAAATACACTTTAGGAGCCTTTAAAGTGCATCTAATTTCTCATCCACTCTCAAAGGAAGAAGTTTCTCTGGTTATTCATAAATACAACAGCAGTATGAAGTGGTTACTCATTTATTCAATATGTTATTGCAAGGAGCTGGAAGTACAAAGCATTGAAGCATAGCAATTGTAATATTAATTTGTAGAGGGCGGCTGTATATGACTGTAACAACTGAAAACTAAACAGGGGAAATGGGTTGGATAACAAGATCACGAACTCATAAACTGAACTTTCATCCACTTCTCTCTGGCCCCCTCAAAAAAAAAAAAAAAAACCCCAAACAAAAAAAAACCACAAACAAACCTTTAATGAGAGGGAGAAGTTTCTCAAATTAAACCCAATATCAAACCATAACCAAGAGAGGGGTGGGAGAACAGAATGGGCTAAGACATGGCTGGAGAAGGGGAAATGAGTGGTGAGACAATGGCTGGAAAGCAAACACCACAGTGAAAAGAGCTTTCTAATTAGAGAAAGTTCACTTGTCAAAAGACTCCAACTCCCAGCCTAAAATCCAGGAATATTTCTCTGCATAGAAAAGGATACTGAGGACAGATTGTATTTGATGGAGTTTACCTATATATCTTTGTGTTCATTAAGTAAGATGACCCTGATAATCCTGCCTTTTCTCTCCCAATGTTTATACAAAGACCAATTATTGGTCCCAGATATTAAAACCACACAAAATAAAAAAAAAGGTATCAAATTTATGCCAATCTGCTTTAACTTCTTGTGCATCTGTACCTCTTCATTTTGTCTTTACACAGAAGGCACTACTCATAAATCGCTTGGCATTTGTGAGAAGGGTATTAGTTTTGTTAAGTCATATATGATATCAGAACTTAATTTGTTTTATTTAAGTCCCATTTGTAATTAAGAAAAACATGAGCAAGCTCCCAGTTCCAGCAGTGAAAGCACCAGCAATCACGTGGCTGTGCTGGCAGAGTGCTTCGTCACAGCCAATAAACCTTGATGAGCACTGATGAGACACCTCACACACGTGGTTGGTCCCCCTGTGCCAGTCTGGGGTCCTCTGCTTTGGCATGTGTTGCATGGTACAAGTACAGCTGAGGTCAGGCTCTACCCCTCTGAATAAACTTAGGAAGGATTTTTGTCTAGTCATTCCACTTAAGGAATTATTTTAGTCTGCTTAAGGGGGGTTAAGTATCTTACATATTGAATTTTCATATCAACATATATGAAAATAAAATCTTGATAACCATTCATTATCTGTGTTCTACGTCTTATCTACCATAAAGACTCTGCTGCTATTACTTTTTAAAGTGTATTTTATCTTTGTAACTGTAGATTACTCTGAGTAATTTTGGTTTTTAAACCACGAGTTTTATAAGATTGTATTTTCCAGCCTCGAAAAAGGAGGCTCAGTTGTCTCGGATAAGTTAAAGGTAGAGCCACCACAAAATATTGGCTCTCAACTTGATTCATTTGCTTTGAGTTATAGAAAAAGCAAAATTCCTGATGACATGAGGGTAGGGAGAGGTGTAGACTTGATATTTGGGTGTAGGGGATTTCCCCTGTGTCAGGTGGGTAGGGAGGACATGGCTAGTTGGAAGGTGTTTGTACCACAAAATCTGAAAGCATAAGCAAGTAAGCACTCTCCAGTGAAACAAAAATTCACTTTAAAAATTAGGCTGCAAGTGTGGAAAGAAAGGATAAGTGCTCATAGCAGATTGTTAAGCTGCAAGGATGCAACTGTGACAGGGACACCATAAGAGTAGGAGAAAATTACAAAAAAGCAGCACAAAAAGAGGGAGCTTTTCCTTATAAAATTCTCATGTTTATTCCTGAAACCTCTCACAACAATACTGAGGACATCCTACCTTGGTTTAGTTTCCTAAATGGATAGACATGTTTTCCAGATAGAAACGCGTGTTTCAAACTAGAACTGATCCTATGATTCTCAGGAGGCAAAACTATCTGTAATGCAAATGAGGCCCTGGACTAAATCTGAGCATATGTGAATAAATGTCCTCCCTCAGCTTTGGGGTGGCTGCTCCCAAAATGCTGCAAGTTTTGGGAGCAGTTTGATCTAGGAAACTTGTGCTAAGTCTGTAGGAGGAGACAAGTGTGGTAAATCAGCCCATATCATTCTTACAAGGGAAATATTTATCCAAAGGGTAACTTCCACCTTCCATTATTGGAGAGACTGGTGATGCTGGGGAAGTGCTGATCCAGCTACAAAGGGAGACAGGACAGAATGTTGAGTACAGTGTTCAACACTGAATGTAAGATAAAACTGGAAATTAAAGCTTTGCTATGAATTGTACGGCCCAAAATCAGAATAATGTGAAATAGTGGTACTTAAGGGAGACTGAAGTGGGACTTGAAAGAAGTAGAAAACTCTAGCAATGAAATAAAACATAATCAAGTAGAAGAGTTCTTTGTCAATGTAAAGAATAAATTCTAAATTGTCACAATATTTTGTTAAGTGAGAACAGGCCTATTAACAAAAGGGGAAAAAAACCCCTCAGTTTGTCAATTAATTCCCAAACTGTAGGATTTTTTAATGAGGAAAAAAAGGAACTGAACTTGCAGAGAGGATAAGGAAGGGAAGTACTTATATATGTGAGACTGGCCTGTATCTACAGCTGAAAAGTAGTCTCAATATTATACCATTTGCTCTTTGTTGCCTGGGTGGCAGTGGTTCAAAATATGGTCATATCTGCACTTCTTTGGCCTTTTATGAAGGGCTATCATTTCAACTGACACTTCTGACTTTTTTTTAAAAAAAAAGTCTTGTTACTTTTTCTCAGTTTGGACTCTTGTCCACCTGGGACTGATTTGTCCCCTCTGTTTCTATACTGTCAGATATGAATTTCCTGCATATCCTTTGTGGCCTTTAATTACCTCTGGGTTAATCTGCCTTGTACAGGGAGGCCATCTACCTTACCCAAACCAGTCTGCAAATGGAAGAGAAAGTGCATTTGTGTGACCCATCCCTTGGGACACTGCTGGCAGGAGCTGCAGTAGCAGTGCTGGTGAGGGGCTCTCCCACAGGGACACGGGAATTTGTGGCAGCAGAAGCACCACTACCCAATTCACCCCACTCTGACTGTCCTAGGCAGGTGCCTGCCCATGCACTGCCACCCCCTACTGACATTTTGCTACTCTGGACCTATATTCTGGTCTAAAATGGCAGAAGGCAAGGTAAATGAATTGTTAATTTTATCCCTTGTTATGTGACTGTGCAGCTAAAGAATTCCTTCAGTGGAGATACCATGTGCTAAAGGTCCTTTTGGGGCTTGTTCTTCTCCATGAGCTGAATTTTAACACTGTTCTCAGTTTTTTAAGTCTGTGCAATAGCTGATGGATTGGTTCTGGATAAGCCTATATGGGGAGAAGACAGTTGCAATTAAACAAGCTTAAAGATGTGGCTGTGATGAAACTTCGTTGCCTTGCAAAGGATTGATTTTCTTCCCAATAATTGTAATCTGGAAAACGTTACCTAGGTTAGGTTTTCATATATTTATACATTAATTATTTTTCCATTTAATAATTTCCTGAAGCTATAAAATGGTAACATTTGTACAATTAACAATAGGAACATATGAAATTATATAGCAGTGCTTGTCTGAATGATTAAACGTAATTTGGCATCTCTGATGCCATACAGTGTATTGTATGACAGGTAAAGGTAGGCATGAAGTTATGAAAATAGTAATTTGATTTGCACGTGGTCACAAAAGCTTTTCCTTTAATAGTCTAGCATCTTAAAAATACAGTGGAGTTATGAAAAATACACATTTCCTACAGTGAAAAGGGTGACTGACTTTACGTTGCCACCAGCCATGTCAGTAACTTCATCTCCTTAGGAGCAAAGAATTAAGCAAGATACTTGAAAAGTCAATCAAAATTAATTAACAAATTAAAAATCAATCAATAATACCCAAAAAAGTCTTGTTATGACCTCAGTTACTTGTTTGAGCATAAACAAGATAATCGGCTACATTTCCTGTCTAGAAATAAGATCATTGCCAATTAACTTAGGACTTAATTAACTCTCTAAGGTACTGAACTTTAGATGCATCGTAGGCTGTGTCTTAATGTTATTATTAGTTATTGCAGTGGCTCTAGTACATTCCTGATTTATTATAATTGTTATATAACTATTACATTTACACTTATGCTATTAAAAAAAACAAAGCCTTCAATATTACATTAAAGTTAATGCCACATAAAGGACAGAGGCATTAAATATAAGCAGAATTAAGCAGATGCTATAGTTTTACATTGAAAACCCACCAGTCCAGCTTCTGTTCTTTGCTGGCAGGCACCAGCACAAGAGTTTACACATTTACAGATATCAATTTTCCATTGCCCATCTATAATTGCTCTTTATTTCTGGTCACGAGCTATTGGATTTGCCATCCCTTTGACAGCTGGGAGAAGTCACAGTATAGCCCTATAATGTAATCCTTACCTCCTTCTGAAGATCCTTCCTGCTGGTCTCTTCTATAACCAAACTTGGGACAATCTTGATTTTTTTTTTTCTTGTCCCCCCCATTCTTCTGCCATGACATTCCAGTAATTTTTTTTCTGAAACCTCTGTGACACGTTTTCCTTCTTTTCCTTCTCTTTCTGTCTTAATAACTACAAGCAGCTCGTTTTCCAAGGCTGAGAAGAATTTGTCCCGTGTTCGCCAGGAATAAACAGTCCAGAGGAACAAGTGTTCTGTCTGCTGAACAGAGGAGAGAAAAACTTGGATCAGCAGAGACATTTAAATCTGTTCCTTTGCTCAAAGTGGACGTTAAACATTAGTTTGGCAGTGTATGATAAATGTCTCCAGAACCCTGAGTGTCTGGAAATAAACCTACCCTGTAAGTGATATGCGAGTGTTGCTGTCACCTCTCGAGCTGGCAATCACACCACCAGCAAGCACCTTCTGCAAATGAGTGTTCTGTCTCTTTTATGACTCTAAAAAAACTCACTATGAAACTACCCAATCTTTTATTTCATAAATACTGTCACCTTGTCCATAAGTCAAATAGTTTTTGGGTGCCTTTACGTGCTCTTTGCACTGGGTAGAACAGTACAATCTAGTCTTCACCTTTGGCTTTACCACGGTTTCAGCTGGCATCTGGGCTTTGGCTTCTTCACCATTTTATGACTGAGCTGGACAAATGGGGCTAGGAAAGCCAGTGTGCTTTTTGGCACGGATTATATTTACAGCAAGAGTGGGCTAACAGCAATATTTTGTTTCATGAAAGAATCATTTCAGCTTTAAGAAAAGCTCACAGCTCCCATGTGTATTACCATGTGGGTTTCGGTTGGTTTGGGGTTTTTTGTTTGTTTGTTTGTTTGCTATGTCAAAACTTAGGAAGTAAAACAATCCTGTATCTGCTTCAAATCTGGCAACCTAGACATAGGTGGATTTAGGATTTGAAGGGCTTGTTTTGAGAAAGAAACAGGCTCACAGAGAACCCTTTGATAGGATTGACCCCACTCCTTTACAGTGTCTGAGGATCGGGGGCTGCCTTGTCCAAAGCACTCCTGGGTACCTGTTTTGTGCCTGACTTGCCAGTGATACAGGCATATCCATGGTGATGGTGTTGCAGGTGAACTGAAGCTTCTGCATCTACTAGTCCTAGGCTGGGGCTGAAGTTAAGATCATCTCTGACAGGTGCTATATGTATTCTGTACTTCACGCACACTTTTTCTTTAAAGTCATATCTAGATTGGTCATACAACATTTTACCTGGATCTAAGAATAAGTTCCTTACAGTAAAGGGGGAAGTGGATTTGGCAGAGTCTGCTGAATATAACAGGTGAGCTATTGTTTCTAAAAAGGCTAAAGGAATCCAAAATGAGAGACTTTTGTCCTAGAATAGAAATATCCACCCTGGGAGTATCCCTTCTGGAAGTGAGCCAGGAATAACTCCCTGGAATAATGCTCTGTGAGGGCTCAACCCTTTCTGTTGTCTTGTGGGTTTTTCCTTCAAAATGTGAAGCAGTCAACATAAACCTAGTGCTACGTACAGAGATGTGCTTGATTATCTAAGCATATAATTTTATCAGTTTCTCTTGGACTCACTACTAAACACTGTTTCACAAAACTTCTGATGTTACCCAAATCAATTTACTGAGTGTTTTCTACAGAGGCCATGCTGTTACTTCTTTGTAGGAAAAGAGCAAGTGATGAAGAATGTATTTTTCTTTTCAGATGTAGTTCTAGCTGCCAAAGGATAAATGGCTAATTAGAGTAACATTATTGTAGGACAAATGGATCACTTCTTGAGTCATGTCTGCCTTAGTTTGTGTGTGTGGGCTTGTTAGAAGAAACAGGGCTGGGAGGAGATGGAGGAGAACTGCTGGTGCTCATGCAGAGCTCATCTTTTAGTACTGTGACTCTTTCTTCTAGGTCCTTTGCTCCTTCCTCACTGTTCTCCATTTCCCAGGGCAAAACTAACTCTAACTCTGAGGTAACTGTCCATTGCTAATTTCCAGGATCCCATCATGTTCTCGTGCTCTGTGGTTCAGCTGCTGCTTTGCCTCTCCTTGGCCCCAGCGCTGGGCTGAGCAGGGAAGCAGCTTCTGCAATGTGTTTATCTGAGTTGGTTTATCCATCGCTTCTGATGAGCAGGGAGAAGATGATGTTACTGCTATTGCTGGGTAGTGCAGAAGGTCTAATATTTTTACAGGCATGAAAAAATTGAGTTATGCCCAGGCATTTGCTAGTCATGTACTTGTTTCACAGTCATGCAAAGAGCCTGTTCAGAGATGGAATAGGGCACATCTACTCCGTCTCCCTTTCCTGCAATTTAAAGGACACTGCTAATCATGACTTTATTATGCCTGCCACACACTGCTTATATGTCTGAAAGGAGCTTGGCTGAGAGGACTGACATTTCTTAATGATATTTTGATCATTTTTCTGTAAATTATACTGTTAGGAAATGTACCATGAGAAATAGAGGAAGGAATGGAGAATTTTACTTTCGGCCAGACTTACATGAGTAAACCTTGCCACAGTCCTGGGTGCTCAAGGTCTTTCCAAGATGGGCTTAAGATATTAGGGGCCACATTTGAAACTTCTCCAGAATTTAAATAAGCTTTGGGTTAGATCCTTGAATACTTAACAATTTTTTTTTTTAAATACAGACTGTCACCATACTAGTTTTGTTAGTCTCTAGCTCACCAGGTTCTGATTGCCTCACGAGCAAAGTAATGTCACCATTGCTGTTTCTCAGGAGTGATTATTGTACTGGGTGCAGCAGCACAGAGTTAGGAGATTAAGCTCCCCATGCTGAGTGAGGAGGGAGGCAGCCTGTGATGGGAGGTCAGGCTGGTGGCAATTAATGGCCTTTTCATCATATTCAAGTACTTTGATCTATTCTGGTAACTGGTGGCTTAGGCAGGAGATATCAAATTTTTGGGAGAAAAAAATATAAGGGAGGGAGAAGAAAAAGGGAGGAAAACCAGGAGATGTGTGACACATTGCAGTGATGCAGTTATCTTGGCAGTTCATGAATGGCACAGCAAATCCCAGACACCACAGTGTTGATTCCGTGGGTTGTGAAACAGACTCCTCATGTTCAGCCTACCCAGATCAGAGGATCTATCAGCAGTAATTGTCACAGACAGAAGACAAAGCTGTTAAATACAATCTAACATCAATGGCAGGGGGACTGAAGCTTGCAGCAGTTTTAGAAGGTTTGCTTAATTTGTATTTTGTTCCATCCATGATGTGTGAAACTTCATGGATCAGAACCTGGTGGTCCATTCACAGATTTAGCACCTCCCCTACCCAGTGGTCTTTAATCCTGGTGCAAAGGGATCCCTCTCTGGAAGGGAGTGAAATCTCCACTGACAGAAATAGCTTTGCAAGTTGGAGGGCACTAAGAGGGTCCTTTATCAATAACACATACTGGATGTTAGCAAAACCACAAGCCTATCTGAAATAAGTCAACATAATCTTTCAAAACCTCCTTTAGTATCACCCTGAGACTGGGATTTTATTGTTAACTGAACAAAATGGCCTTTTGTTTTCATGACATGATTTACAGGGGAGACTGCACAACCTCACTGGGCTTTTGGTTGCAGCCTCCATGGCCAAGTCTTCATTGCTTCCAGCCCTGGATAAACAGGCAAAACCTGATCAAAAGTGTTGACCCATAGTGCAGCTCCACTTCTGATTACACAACGGGTCAGCACTTGGAATATGAAATCGTTTATCTGGTGGATTCCTAAAATAAGCAGGAAAAATGTGATTCTCAATACTTAAATTCTACTTCCAGATGCTTTTATAGAACTATCCAGCCCAGGCTATCCTATCAAAATTACGTCCACTTAATGGCATTTAATTCAGCCACTTTGTTTTTTCCCTCCATAAGCAAATATGAAAGTTCTCCGATTCTTCCATGAGGGCATTTTTGCAGAGCTCAATTCCAAACTATAAACCACAAAAAGCTACAGCCAACTGCTAATCTAAGGAACAGCTGGAAAATAAATAACTTCTGAACTTCCTAAGGGATAACTTAAGCATGTCACACCTGGAACTGCTCTATCCCAAGTCAATGTGCCTATTGCCACTTGCAAGTAGTAGTTTAGCTCTTCTGCTTCAAAATTCTCTAGTCAAGCAGGCCACACACCCATAAATTGTGGTTACAGGAAAGAAATATTGCCCCTCCATTTTTTTTCCCCTCTAAAATGTTTAAATATTTTAGGCATATTGAAAATGGAGCTTAGCAGGATTCATACTGTTACTGGTGACTAGAGCCAAGCAATCAATCTTAGAATCATCCCTGGAGTGCACTAGCATTTCCTTGCACATGGGTGCATTCAGAAAGCAAGTAAATTACCTGTTTAGTCAGATTAAAGTGAGCTGGTGTACTAACCTGCAAACTGTAATTTAAGGAGTCAAAAGCCTTTCTCTCCCCACCCTCTTCCACAGAAATTAACAACTCCAGTAGCATAATGTTTTTTTTGTACTGCTGCTCTCTCTCCAGTAAAATATACTTTATTACTATTTGGAGGCTTTATCCCTTTATGACAACCAGTATCAAGAGTAATATTACACCAATAACTTGGTTTGCTAAGTATTAATACAAGGGAAATTATGCTAAGAGCACTGTGTGAGTTTAATTGCAATTCACACTTTAATATTTTGATGCAGCTGTAAAAGTGTAGAATGAGAAACATTACAATTCTATTAGATACTAATAAATTGTGTTGTGGAGGAGGATATGAGCTGTACTTCCCATAATGAAGCACATTCTACTTCCCATCTCTCTTTTGATCTTGCATGTGTATGATTATATAAAAAGGTTCAGCAAAGGTTCTACAGAACAAGTCAAATGAGTGCAGGGTTATATATTTTTATTTCCAGTAATCACAAACAAAGTGAAAATAATGTAAATCATCTTGCTTATGAAGTGTTTATGTCAAACACTTCATTTTCTTTATGTAAAATGTGTGATTGTTTAGAATTAATCCTATTAGGTTTAATTTTTTTTCTTCTGTTCTAGGCTTAAGCTTTCCAGGTTTGGATGTATTTAATCAAATGGCATTCTGAGAAATATTCAGAGATTCATCCTCTTTCATTTTTTTTCCTAATAGAAATGACATTTTTAAACTGCTGTGCTTTTCTCTATTTCTATTCATGAATGTGGGATGCACTGTGGTAGCAATACTTCCATGGAGCTGAATCATAGACTTGTTCAGGTTGGAAAAGACCTTTAGGATCATTGAGTCCAACTGTTAACCCGGCACTGCCAAGTCACTACTGAACCACGTCCTCAAGTGTCACATCTGTGTGTCTTCTGAAAGCCTCCAGGGATAATGACTCCAACACTTCCCTGGACAGTCTGTTCCAGTGCTTGACAGCCCTTTTGGTGAAGAAATCTTTCTTAATATCCAATCTAAACCTCCCATGGCACAACTTGAGGTCACTTCTTTTTGCCCTAATGCTTGTTTCCCGGGAGAAGAGACCGACCCCCACCTGGCTACAACCTCCTTTCACGTAGCTGCAGAGAGCAACAAGGTCTCACCTGAGCCTCCTTTTCTCCAGGCTGAACCCCCCCCATGTCCCTCAGCCACTCATCAGACTTGTGCTCCAGATCCTTCCCCTGCTCCATTGCCCTTCTCTGGACGTGCTCCAGCACCTCAATGACCTTCTTGTGTGAGGGGCCCAAAACTGAACACAAGATTCAAGGTGTGGCCTCACCTTGCCAAGTTCAGGGGGATGGTCACTGCCCTGGTCCTGCTGGCCACACTATTGCTGGTACAGGCCAGGTGCCATTGGCCTCCTGACCACCTGGGCACATGCTGACTCATGTTCAGGTACTGTTGACCAGCACCCCCAGGTCCTTTCCATGGGGCAGCTTTCCAGCCACCCTGGCTCCAGCCTGCAGCTCTGCCTGGGACTGTTGTGACCTGGCACTGGGCCCTGTAGAACTCTTCCAAATCTTGCTGGCCTGTTCAATTAGTCCCATTGCATTTCTCTGGGTAACCATTTGCTG
>JAWWLV010000158.1:13725658-13737336 GCA_035041135.1 Platyrinchus mystaceus | reverse complement strand
CCCCATGTCCCTCAGCCACTCCTCCGACTTGTGCTCCAGATCCGTCCCCTGCTCCAGTGCCCTGCTCTGGACGTGCTCCAGCACCTCAATGACCTTCTTGTGTGAGGGGCCCAAAACTGAACACAGGATTCAAGGTGTGGCCTCACCTTGCCAAGTTCAGGGGGACGGTCACTGCCCTGGTCCTGCTGGCCACACTATTGCTGGTACAGGCCATGTGCCATTGGCCTCCTGACCACCTGGGCACATGCTGACTCATGTTCAGATACTGTTGACCAGCACCCCCAGGTCCTTTTCCATGGGGCAGCTTTCCAGCCACCCTGGCTCCAGCCTGCAGCTCTGCCTGGGACTGTTGTGACCTGGCACTAGGCCCTGTAGAACTCTTCCAAATCTTGCTGGCCTGTTCAATTAGTCCCATTGCATTTCTCTGGGTAACCATTTGCTGAAGACAAAATGTATATTTAGCTCTGGACTAGTAACTTGAGCACTGAATATCCGAGGCTGTCCCGGAAGAGCCCTCAGAAGGAGAATGTTATCTGTGGTGCACGTTGTACAAAGCGGCATGTGGGATGTTTGAGTTCAGTCCCTTAAGGTGTTTCCAAGTACCTCTTTTTTTTGGTCCTATTTTTGTTATTCATGTGCATGACAGCAGCTGGTTATGCTTCAGTAATTCACTTGCTTTCAATCAGTTGTCTGTGCCCTGGATCAGTAGCTACAAAATCACTAGTTCTCATGTTCAATAATTACAGCTCTTCAAGAATCCAACCAGGATCAAGGATACTTTGCTGGACAAAGTAGATAGCTACAAAAAGATATGGTCCCAAGTTAAAGATCTTTCAATTAAGCCAAGTAAATTACTGAAGAAGGCATCCTGCACTCAAAGATACCAAATTGCATGTCTTATGTGTCTTGAAGTAACTTGTGAACGTTCAAAGCATAAAACCTGTGGTGTTTCCTGATAGCAGCAGCAACTGAAAGGGGGGACTAAGCAAACAGTTTATTCTGGTGATCTGACATTCAGACTAAAATACATAGAATTATGTGATTTCAGGCAAACCACTTGAGTTCTTCTTAGCTTTTGTTTCAGTAGCTGGGAAGCCGAAATAAAAATCTCTCACCACCCCCAGTATATTTTTCTGGTTAAATAAGAACATTATTTGTGTTTGTCTTCCTCCTAGATCTCTCTATTTTTTTTTTTTCAAAGCTGTGTGTACAGGCAGGAATGACCCCACTTCCATTTACACAGAGGTAACACAGTCTACAGTAGCAACACCTTCCTTAATTTATCAGTAACAAGGGCAAGATTAGCTACAAGTTATTTTTGTGTCAGCACTTCGGTGCCACACTGCTGACAGCAACACCAGACTTGGTGGATGAGCTGCGCAAGACCCAGCTCACATCCCCAGGGAGGACAGCAGAGCACCCCTGGAACAGATCTGCTGACCAGCTACATGCAGCTGATGTGAAATAGTGGTTTACTTTGCTTTTTCCCTTTGAATGTATGTGAGTTGTTGTGTGCAGGTAGGGGATATGATGTAAGAGTGTGGGTTAATTTGTTCTCCTTTATAAGGTAGATATTCAGGGTGAAAACAAGGCTTGTACTAGCCACGTTTACTTTTTCTTATCAGGCTTGACTCGCAAAGGTCAGTGTAGTTTTCCACTGGCCTCAGTGGATATTTTTTGGAAGGGGTAGGGGGTCTGTATGATTTAAGCAAACACATATTTGTACATCACATTGCCAGTGCAAGGATTCTTACTGACAGTTTACATCCTTTCTCGTCTCCTGACTTGTAACACACTTTGCCTTTTCCTCTCCAGTTCCTCTCACCCCTCCTGATCTGGGTATTTTTTTATACCTGGTTCTCTGCCTTCTGCCTGTGCTCTCAGGCTGAGCACAGCTCACTGCACATTTCTCTCCTTCCCAAATCTAAACTCATTCATGTGTCTTGAATGAGCAACTGACACAGGGATCCTCTCAATTAAAATGTTCACAGAGTCATTAAACTAACTAATGGTGGAAACTTCAGTAGAAATAATGCTGTAATGAGACAAGCTTTCATCATCTTGCTGAGGAAAACATATTTCACTTGATTCAGATAAATTATATGCCCCTACATATTATGATCAATATTTTAGCAAGGCTTAGCATTTAACTATGTCATTTTTGAGTAATGAATAATCATGTTGAGTGTATGAAAAATGAGTAATGACAGATATCACTGGACTCGTAGGTTTTCTGCTTCTCAAAATGATGTTTAAAATTTTACAAAAATGTTGTATAAAGGACTCAATGACTCCAACTTGTTCCTTCTAATGGGTGTCTACCATTTAATACTGTGACTGCTCTCAAAGTGCAGGTTAACATAACTAATTCTAAAACATGTTCAAATAATTCTGTATTTTGAGAGAGGAAAATGAAACCCAGTTGTCAGGAAATATATGTGATAAAACTGGATTTCAGAAATTGAAGGCCTGAGCAGACCACTAAAATGACTCTTTGTTGCATAAGGGCAGTCGCATTCAGTACTCATGGCTTTGCTGTTACAGGAAATGTGAAAGATATAAAGTAGTTTCATCAGGAGAATATCTAAAATAAATAAAGATTTTTAAATAACATACAGAAAACTACAGCAGCTGTCCTGACCCAGGTATACTTTAATTTGTTTAGTTACTTGCATCTGCTTATTGTATCACATTACTTTTGTGTACAGCCTTCCCAATGGCTCCTGCCCTGATTTCTAAAATGTTTATGCTTGAAACTACATTCTTAAAAGCACAAACCAGAACCAAAGGAACTGGTTTGATTTTCCTCTAAAAATGTCGATATGATTTCAAGCACCTACTTAAGAAAATCTTTGCCTCTTCTGAGGCCTGTTGAATGAACCATCAGCAAATGTGTGCGGGTCTTAGAAAGATCAGGAAGCATTTGTCACTGTAATCCAAAAAGAAATCTTTCTATGCATAGGATACTAATTTTTTCCTCAGTCGAGTAATCAGTCTCTTGATTACATTGATCTGCAGTTGACTTTTTTTTCCCCTAACAACTGATCTGTCATGTGGTTTTAAGGTTGCAGTTGGGGTGATAGATATTGTTCTATGTTTTTAATATCCTTAGGCCGTAGTTGGCTGTTCTGTTCTTGATTGACTTCTTTGTTTTATGATATCTAGCAGGCACCTAAAGCTGATTTGCAAGAATGACCTCTAACATGGTGACTTGCTCTTGTAACTGGGTTTAGTTGTGCAATATTGTACTTCTAGTTTTGAAAAAAACGAGTAAATACCGTATTCATGAGTGTACCATATTTCATTTGCATTCAAGAGATAAATCATTTGCCTCAGTTGTTATTTTTGAGCCTTTAAAAGTCAGAGTGAACAAGCAACATAAGGGTCCATGATCACTTAGGCCAGTTCTTCCATCAGCTGCTCCTTATGGTGGTTTGAACTGTTACCTGTAACAATCTCTCTTTGGTTTTACTCACCTACAATTACAAAGAGGTTTCTCTTCCTAACAGAGTGGACAAAAGGCTTTTCAGGCATCCCCTCAGCTGGCTGTAAGGTTTCCTTTCCATATTTAGCAATCTTAGTATAGTCCGGATAAATTTCTAATGTTTCCATCTTTTTATCGAAGAATAATGTCAAGGAGATCAGCTATAATCTTCTCATTATATTTACATAAATACTATTCTGCTTTTAAACTCCTTGCCAAGTGTGTCTTTTTCACTCAAAGTTAAACTCTCCCTCTGTCAATATCAGTGTTTTCCTTAGGGATGAAACAGCTAATAATCTATCCTATATAATAGGCGAATTCACATTAATGCTATCAGAAGTATGATGATTACTGACTCTTACAGCACTAGTTTTCCACATTGACAGAATGACATTCTAAAATGCATTTTCACAAATTAGGTCATTTAAATCAGTTCAATGTAAGTCACAGTAGCAAATTTTTCACTTGGCAGCTCTTCATTATGTGGCTTGGATTAATTCCGATTTAAGAACTCTGTTTGGTTATGCACTTTTTCCCTCAAAGCTTAATTTTCAGTGAATGTGGTGACATCACAAAATGGTAAAACATCATTTTGGTGTCACCTGCTTCTTCTAGCTGTTGAGATGACCTCTGGAGGCACAGTCACTGTACACAGTAGAATCACAAGTGAACCAGGTAAATTTTTGATCAAGGATGAGGGGAAAAAAAAAAGGCAGGTGGGAGTGGAATTTCACCCTGGGCCCAATGATGGGAGTAAAGGAAGTTATACTACTCGCTTTTGGAAATAGATTTTAAGAGCATAAGTCATTTAACCACTGTTAAAGACTTTACTCTGGGGTGCCTCAGTGCTAGAGCTGTGCAAACACATGGTAAAAGACAGTCCATGCCCCAGTGAGCTTAATGGCCTTCTCAGCTTCCCTCCGGCAAGGCCATTATGTTCCAACCCTCTCCTCTTGTGCAGGATGAAGGCCTTTGCCTCCTCCTCCTGATTATTTTAGCAGACCTCTGGTTAGCACATGGAACGAACCCTCTAGACTTTGCCGTCAGCACTACAATCCTTTCAGAGCTCACCTGGCAGGTTTCCCAGAAAAGCAAGGCACGGTCGTTTAAGCTGGTTGCCAGGAAAAAGGCTGAATAATACTCATTCTAGCTATTTGTTTGGGATACTGGTTCTCACTTTATGAAATAAATATGCCAGACATTCATCTCTTGAATGACAAGAAATCGCTGCAATGGTCTTGCACTGTTCTCAGCAGAACCTTTCCAAGACCTGTCAAAAGCCTTTGATGGACCATCTCGGCTGCTCTAATCCCAAGGCTGTTTCTGTAAGGACTATCAGCTTCACCAGGTCTTTCAGGGCTCAGAAGTTGTTCAAATGAGGAGTTCTCTGTTGTTGTTCTTCTAAGTGGGCCCAAATATCTTTTCCTTAAGTCAGAACTGGGTTTTGTTTCTTGTGAAAACCTGGGGAGGTGCGAACACCCAAACACTAATGTTCAGGCAGTGCTCTGTGTTTGCCAAATGGACATGTGGGTTGATATCCTGAATTATATTCTATACCATAACATTTGTCACAGCAGAGCAAACTAGGATGTAATATGTGTCTAGGATCCATTCATTGCCCAAGTGGCTGGATGACTGGCTGTGTCTGCCCATGGAAAGCAGACACTTTTGTTTTTCTCACAACAGAGCCAGGAAGAAGCCTACTGACTCAAGTCTATTGGCCTCCCATGCACCTGTAAAATGCTCCCAAAATACTGTGAAACTGATCAAATTTGTGAACAAAAACTATGGTATGTTCAGCGGGGTATGTATTTGTGAAAACACAGGGATCCTGAAATTAGGTTGACATAATTTATTAATGCTTTTTTTAACTAAAAAAGAAACATTTTGTAGGGGAAAGTCTCTCCTTAATTGAACTTAAATTTTGTCTGACCTCTTTGTTGTCAGGAGTTGTTGTCACACAGAATATTTCATGTACCTAGATATCACTTGCACTTTTTAATGCTTTGGATTTATGACTGATTTATTCCTTTGTTTGGTAATGAACATCTAGACCAATACCCAGGCTGTTGCTTGAATTTTGTTGGTATCTCATAGTTAATCCCAGACAGCTATAGCATCTGCTCTGAACATATTTGTTAGAGATACCATGTTCTAATATTAGTAGAAAACAGGAAAGTCCTATTTTCCTAACATAGGGTAAGCAGGCAATTGAGGTTGAAGGGGATGAACATAATGCAGTGATCTTACCAGAGTAACAGAAGAAAAGGAGGGAAGATAAAAGAAAAAGAGCAGTTTTCTTCTCTGATATTCCACCTCTGTGCTAATGCTATGGGCCATATATTATTCTTTTTGTTTCCTTCATGAAAAGGAAGCTTTGCCTAGTCTTATGTTTCTGCAAAGTGCATTAGAGAATATCATCATAAAAATCACTGAAGACAAGACAGTACTTCAGCAGCTTATATATAGACATCATTGCTCTAAAGTGCTTCTGTCTTTTGAAAGCAACACGGCAGAAAGAAAGAAACTTAATGTGAAAAGCCTTTTTACCATGGTTTTGCACCTCAGTTTTCAGGCTGCATTTGTGTTTCAAAGTTGGTACGATAGCTTTGTTTTATGCTGTGCGTTGTCTTTGGTTCCACTCATAAGGAACATATGGTCATGCAATTGGTTAAAAAGCTACTACAGGGATTGCTTCTGTGTGCCAGGGTAGGAGATGGTGAGAACCAGCTAAGGCTGTAAGCAATTGGTTTGGTTAAAGGAAGGGATTGCAACAGATGGCCTCCTCCTCAGCTACTCACTTCCACCCATCGTTTACAATCAGTTAGTAAGTGTGAAATAAAATTTTGTTCCTTAAGTCTTAGAAGAAGATAGCCAGCTGCTTTAAATTCTGCAAAACAATGTGTTGGTCATAAACTTAAAAACAAGAGGAAAAAAAAAAGAGGGGGGGCTGGATGTCAGGAAAAGATCAAACTGTGACGGTTCTAATTAATGAAATGTCTACTTGAAAGTCAAATTGGTTTTGATTTTTTTCATAGAGCCTTTGTACTTCTGACCACTGTCATCCTCCAAATTCATAGTTCTGTGATCCTCCCTCTTGCTTTTCACAATTGATTTGCATCTGTTTTTCAGTGGAGCTTTTGGGTTACTTGTTTCTGAAATTACTTTCTTCTAGCTTTTGACTACAATCTGTCTTGCCTAGTTTGGAAAGTTTAGACTATCCTGACAGTGTTTTAAGAGCTGCCTGGATAATGTGCAGAGTGACAGTAATAAATAGGAATGTCGTTACTGTTGCTTTTTTTAACTCCTGATTTTATCCTGACAGTGGCAAAACATGAGGTGGAGCTGTGCCTCAGTCAGGTAGGGCCATGCAGTGTCACAGTCTGAGCACCACAACACTTCCAGCGTGACTGCTGGGTTATCAATGTGCGTCTCTTGAAAGCATTGCTTTGCAACATGTACTAGGGAGGACTTTCTCACCACCTGAAAATGGCATTCCTGGGGTTTTTGCTGATATGTGGCCAACACACTAAGAGGTACCAAAAGAGGGAGCTGAAAACCCCTATGACTAATTCACATCCGACTATTGTGGGACCTTAAAAAATCCACTGTGCACCTCACAGGAACAGAGCATGATGAAATCAGTGTGTCCTGGAAGGTAGCTCTGGACACATCCTAACATGATATGTAAGAGCTTGCCATTGTGAACAAAAATATCAAAACACCATGTTTTCTAAAGGAGTCTGGAGAAACTTAATGAAGGGAGGGTTATTCAGCAGAGGAGAGCATTCCCCCTTCTCTCAGTAAGAACACTTTATCAATATATTCTCAGAAGTGATTATTTTATTAAATTATTCTTGTTTCATAAAATAGGAGTAACAATGCTAATAAGAATAGTTCTGCACAGTTAAATAAATCACTCAGGCAGCACAGAGTTGATAATTACAATTAGGATGTCAGGAAAATAAAGATTGCCTATATATACACACTTGAAATTGAGTACCGACATACTTTCAGTAACTAAGATACTTCTGTAGTTCCAAAGAGGAAATTTAGCCATGAAGGCAGCACAGGATGGGTTTCTACTTTATATATGCACATCTCAATGGTGATTTTTTTTGTGTGTGTGTGTGATATAGCAGTACATAAGATTTATGCACTCCTGCCAACAGCCTGTTCTTATAGAGATGGGCTAAATGTTCTTGTGCCTACCTTTAAACAGATGCTAATATTACCTTAATTTTCAATGTATTAATGTAATCTGTGTGCTTTATCTGAGATGTAAGTTTGTTCTCTATACATGTTTAGTGCAGTATGAATGAGGCACAGAAAGAAAAATCAATCATTGCTTCACAGAGAAATATGAACTCTGTTAGCTTCATTTTTCACACTGTGAAAATGACTTGACCTTCCTTTCCTCAGAAATCCAAATATCTCCAATCTGTATTCATAGCTAGGCACAAATTTTCCATTAACATTTTCTGGATAGAAAACTGTGATTTCATTATTCTTGTTTTGTGGGAAAATAGGGTTTTCTTTGGATCAAATGGAGTATTCTCAGCAGAAAAGGTTTCCGTGTTGTCTCACAGGGTTTGCAGTTCAGTTACCTTTTGCCTCTGTGGCTGTGGACTGCTGGCCACAGTCTCACCCAATCCACCATGGGCACAGCCTGGTCTCTCCTCCTTCAGGAACAGGGATAATGGGTCTGCAGAGCTCTGCCTTTGTAATGGAGCACTGAACAGGACGTCATTACTGCTCCATGTCTTCCTCACTGCCTTTGTATGTTCCTTTGCGTATACAGTGCATATGTGCAAAGCCTTTGGGTAGCAAGATTCTCATGGGATATAGGTAGGTTTGAAAGAGAAAGAATGAGGCTGGGATGCCCCTTCCCTGCTTCAGACTGTGTCCTGCACTGTTTGCTGCTGAACCTGATGAAACAGGTGGGAAGTTTGACCATTTTGATGCAACCTCAGCAGCTCCTGTGGCTGCACGGTGCTTTCAGCTTGTGAGCCCACCCATGGCAGCAGCAGCCACCACCAGAGGGGTCCAGGCATTTGTGCTTCCATCAGGGAGACGCCCTGGCAGGACTCCTCCTCCTCTAACCCTAAATGGAGACAACCACCAAAGCCACCCACCAGGAGCATCCTGCCAGAAAGCCGGCTCTGGGCTTGCAGAGCAGGATAGGCAGGGGAAGGGCTGGCTGGCACAGGGCAGGGGCGGGTGAAATGGCAGCAGGGCTCGCAGCCTGCAGCCTCGTCGGCAAAACCGGAGCCTGACCCGTGCTGAGCCAGCATTCCCCTTTGTAGCAGGCTGCGGGGCTGGGCGGCAGTGAGCAGGGCCAGGAGGCCTTGCTGATCTTATTATCCCTGCTCTGAGCTGTTGCAGGTGCTGGGAACCGCAGTTGTATTTTCCACTATAACTGTAAAAGAGGTCACGCCGAGGGCAGTTGAATTTTCTATTCCTGGCAGTTCGGGTAAATGAACCCTTCGCTCTGTGGAGCCAGGGCTGGGACAGCCTCGTGTTTGCTCCTGCCCCTGAGCTGGCGGTTTGCAGAGGGTGCTGGGTCCCTGCTGCCCGCAGCCAGGCACTGGGGGAACAGGTACACCCTGACATGCTTCCTGCAGCCCTTTGCTCCTCTAGTCCTGGCCTCAGCGAGCAGTGCCAGCTCACACTCTGCTGGTCTGCCTTGAGGTCGTGTGTGGCCAAGCGTGGGCGTGCTGTGTCTCTGGGGAGAGGGCTGGGGAAGGCTCTGTCCTGCCAGCCCCCGTGGCAGCAGACATGTGTCCAGCACGGGGCCCCAGTGGAGCCTGGGCTGGGTGTCTGCAGCAGTGCAATCCTTGGGGGTTTGAAACCTGACTGCAAAAACCTGGTTTGTGCACAAACTTTCTTAGGCAGCTGAGGGTGTGGGGTGTTTGTGGAGCTCCAGGTGCCAAATGTGCAACTTCTGAGGAGAGGGATTACCTCTGCTTTTGCCCCTTGTAGGAACAGCAGGTTTGCTTGCTCGTGAAGGATCTCCCACCCCTTTGCTGGAATGAGTTCTGAAAGTCTTTTCAGGATCTATTTTGTGCATCTTTTGCTAGTTTCTGAAGATTTTAAAGAAAACTTTAGGATAAAGTGAAGGGACTTATACCTGGGAAGTGTTTACTCATTCTGCTGGGTAGAGCAAGGGCTGTTGCAGACCATTTTGGTGCAGGGGCTGCTGGCTGTCAGCAACCAGGCCCCTCTATGGAAACAGGGGGAGTACAACTGCCACCTCCTGCAAGTCCCGGGGCTTCAGTAAGTTGTTTGAGTTTCATGGTTGAAGATCAAGATACTGAAAACAGGCAAGTTACTGAATGTAAGGGACTAGGTGATGGACTAGGCTTTTACTTATATTAATAGTGATTTTTTAAAAAAAGACTCTCTCTACTTGTTTCTGGATTAATGTTCTGAAAATGTGACTCCACCTCCTATGTTGTTCTGAAGTATTGGCCACAAGTTATGATTTTTAATTGGGCCTTTAAAACCAACGATGATGCTTAAATAAGAAACAGACACGAGAGGGGACCAATTCAAAATATTTTAAAGCTCCAGGCCCAGAGTAATGTGTTTGGAGCCTGTCTGTGGAGAAAACAGAGGTGCAAGGAAGGAAATGCTGTGTCCACCTGCCTGCCTATGGCAGGGAGAGGAGCAGTGCTTTGGGGTTTGCTGGGTGCAAGCATGGACTGTCAGCAACACAGCCTTGCCTGAGCTCCCTCTCTTTTGGAGGCCCACAAAACACATGATGCAAATGTGAATCTTGCAGTGAAGCCCAATTTAAGATGAACTCTGTCATGTTTGACTTCCACGGTGCCACAGCTTTTCTTCAGCAATATTTTTAACCCAATAGCACTTATAAAACAATTGTGTACTCCTTTGGAAGGCAAAAACTGTGGATTACATTAGGTGCTCTGCCACTGATCTAATTTATAATCTTAGATTTGTCTCTTAATTCTCAGGAAGCCCATGAAGATGCTTCTCTTAGAGGCTTCACTGGAGCCTTGTCTGTGGGGGCAGAGCTGGCTGCCGTGACCAGCTGCACAAGCCTCCTGGGACCAGGGCATGGCTGTGCAGATGGGAGCCCACCAAAGCAAGGGTCATTTCAAACTTCACCAACACCAAGTCGCTGAGACTCGCTGGCATGCAGGGAAGTTCAGGGTGTGACTGGTCCTATGGAACACTGGAGTGAAAATGAACATAGCTTTGGTCTTGTCTTTGCAATACCAATCTACGGTATTTGTTTGTTCAGTTGGGTATATGTATTTGGAATTTCATAAATAGGATAGGGATGTGGGAAACTGTAATACATTGGTTACTGTTTAGAAGGCAGTTGGATACAAAAGTATGCAGGCAAGGCATGTGAACCTGGGTAGAAAATAATTTGATTAAGGGTGTGGAGGAAGCAGTGGGCCCCTTATTCCCTCTGTGTATGGGGCAGTCTAGGACTTGTGCTTGGCTTTTCCCTGGGGCCAGCGGGAAGTGGGGTGGTCTCTGCAGGAGGCTCTGGATTGCGCCTGTCCTGCCTGCTGCCCGCAGGTGAGCTGTGCCACTGTCCATGACTCACGAAGCAGGTGGGCAGCAGGAAGGGTCACCATCCCAGCTGGGATGCGGGCTGCTCCCCTGGATCCAGACCCCGGGAGGGCCTTTCTCATCCAGCGCCCGCAGCTTCCCGGGCCTGGCTCTGCTCTGCCCCTTCCCTGCCATCCTGCATCTCCCAGTGAGGCAGACCCCCAGAGTGCTGGCATGTCTGCGCAGGCAGGTTTGTCCACTCCCAGGAGTTGGCTTCGGCAATTAAATTATAGGTGTCTGTTTGGTTTTTTTGTTGTTGTTGTTTTTTGGGGGGTTTTTTGTGTTTTTCCCCCCCCTTGGTGGTTTTTGTGTTTGTTTGGTTTTTTTTTTTTTTTTTTTTTTTTTTTAAATTCTCTCCCCTATCCCCACTTCTCTCCCCCCCATCCTCCCCGAGCTCAGCCAGGCCTCTCCGTGTCTCCCGGAGGCGCGAAGCCCGCGCTGCTCCCCCGCATCCCCCCGCCGTTCCTCCTCCTCCTCCTCCTCCCTCCCAGCTAAACTTCCCCGCGCTCCCGGCGGGGGCTCGCGGCTCCGCCGGATCCCGGCGGTGCTGCCGCGGCGGCTCCATGCCGCGGCTGCCGGCCGCCCCGGCTCCTCCCCGCGCGGTGTG
>JAWWLV010000158.1:13612511-13725320 GCA_035041135.1 Platyrinchus mystaceus | reverse complement strand
TTGCTTTTTGGGTTTTTTTTTTTGGTGTTTTTTTTTTTTTTTTTTTTGTTTTGGTTTTTCTCCTTCTCTCCCCCTCTCCCCGCCACCCCGTGTCTCTCCACCCCTCTCTCCTTCTCGCAGCTGCCTCCTTTCCTCGCTTCCCTGCTCGCTGCCCCCGGTGCCGGAGCCTTTGTTGCGGGGGGAAGCAGCCCCCGGTGCGGGCGGTGCGGGGCCGGCCGGGGCAGCCGGTGCCGGTGCCGGGCGGCTCCGGGCGCGCTCCGCGGCTCCGGCAGCTCCGCTCGCTCCGCGGCGGGGGGCGAAGTTGGCCCGCGGGGGAAGGACGGGACGCCGAGATGTGCCCGGTGCCGCTGCGGGAGCGGCAGCAGCAGCAGCCCCCTCCCGGGCAGGGGAGCGGTGCAGCGGGGGCGATGCTTCCCCGGGATCGCGGCTTTTGCTAATGTTGTGTTTACTGCTGTCACTGACAATGTTCCTTCTCACGGGGGAGAACCGCAACTGTAGTTTTTGCTGTGTGGCACAGTTCAGCTGTGAGCCCTGACCGGTGTTGGGGAGGGGGGGGCTTCTCTTGCTTGGTTTTGCCGGTTTCCTATTCTGAATGGAGCGTTATTGAAGTTAGTTTTGGAAGTGGGAAGATCAGTGCCTGTGGTATTATAACAGGTCTCTTTTTTTCTTCCCCCTCTCTGCCTCTCTCCCCCCCCCCCCTTTTTTTTTTTTAAGAGTGGAATTTTAAGTTTATATTGCTCTGCAAATAGATGCACGCTTAAAAAGGTCGGTGCATCTGTTTCAGTATAGTGTAAACTTGCTATCAAAGTGAATGTTAAGGAATTTTTGATGGGTGACAAGTAGCTGGGGAAGTTCGAATTTCGGTAGGTATTTTGTCACTTCCCCGGCTGGTTAATGAGATTGTGCTTATTCTTTGTCTGGTTTTGTTGGTTCTCTCTTTACTTTTCAATTTAGCAAATATATATTTATAATTCTTTAACTATGCATGGTGAAATTCAGGGGTTGGGTACTGCTTTGTTAAATGCTTTTAGGCTGGAGTGCAGTTTGCCAAGAAAGAAAGACACTAAAATACTGTATTTTGTGATCCTAATCTCTAAATGTCACACAGATTATATGTGTGTATGCATGTGCATTTGGACCTCGTGTTTTGCAGAGGATTTACTTTACTTAGTTGATAATATAAAGGTATGTCTAGGAAAGAGATAATATATCTAGTTAATAACTATCATTTTGCCAAACATGGTCTAACAGAAATACTTGCAAATCCTGGGTAATCAGAATCAAATACCTGTCACGTTCCATTTTACAGCAATTTGGAGTAAATCCTTGCAACTGTAAATTACACTGTGTCAATATTAATCTGTTAGCAGGCATTTTGGATCATGTGCATGTTTTATCAGCTCTGCATAAACCATTGTATTATATCTTCTAATAATCATGCTGTTGTTATTTAAAAGTAATAATCACAATAAAATTAGTGCTCAATTAAACATTATGCTTCTACCACACTATCTTTACTCTGCTACACTAATTTATTTTGCCGACAACTGATAACCACCGTATTACCACTCAAATAATATTTGCATACGATTTGCCTAATTTATAATGTGGGTAACATCATTAATTTAATAAAAGCTGTTACAACCCAATATGTGGGTGTAGTTCAGATACTAAGCATATTATAGGTATTGAGTTTTAGTGTTTGCTTAATAACTTACTTTCATTTGACTATGGTTTTATGTGGATTTAGAGATGTGCATCAGAAAGAAGGGAAGTCTTGTGCTTCTGTTTTTCTGTAAAATATGAACATCTTGCCACTTGTTCTAGAAATTCCATTTGCTTGCTTTCGTACTGTGCAAATGTATTGTTTTTAAGGTCCATGAGAAGAGAACATTTTTACTTTGACTGTTTCAAATTGTTTGATATCTGCACAAACTCTCTATGTGGCACAGGCGTTCACACACAATTACTTATTGCTGAGGTCAATTTGGATTTAGCTTTTAATAATCCAATTAGTGTGTGCAAGCGCACATGTGTATAATATATGGGTACGTAATCTACGTGTAAACACAAACGTGACGTGTATTTTATAATACACATAAATATTTTTGTCTTTGACAAGTAGTTGCATAGCTTACAGAGAGCTGAATTTAGCTCATCTATCCATAAACATATATATATATGTAAGCTGTTTATATACCATCCCTACACACCCAGAAATGTGCATGCTCACCCATCAAGGTTTATTAATTTTGTCTGTGTGTCAAAAACGATGTGGTCACTTGATAATATTTACAAAAAAGTACATATAACATGATGTGTGAATTGCTGCTGCTTATTTCGAAGCTGTCCTCCGTCTGCCTGTAAGATGGCCTTTGTAAAACGTGTTTCACAAGCATTTGTAAGGCAATTAGGGACTCTCTTCTGCATTCCTTACAAACCCCAAACTTCTGCTAATCTGTACTGCAGTCGCCAAGAAGGCAAGCTGAGGCCTACTGGGTGTGTGGGTGTCTGTATTATCTGTATGCAAACTACAACAGAAACATTGTTAGCCTGAGAAATATATTAAAAAAATATTTATAGCTTGAGCAGATTTTTTGTTTTGTTTTGTTTTTTTAATCTGATGAAAAGGTGCAAAGGTAAACTTATTCTGCTGTGCCTTTATACCAGGAAATGACTTCCCAAAAGTTTTGGGCTGCTGGGAAAAACACAGTTAATTTCCCCCTGCCTCTAATTGAGGTACATTTTTGTGTCCCTTCTTGAAATGTATTTTGTCAAGAGCTGTGATTGTTACAGTGTGTGGTGCCACTACATGTGTGCTGAAATTCTCACCTGGCATTTTGGATGATTAGTGGGAGCTTTGTCCTGATACAAACTGTACAATCAGCCCTTTAGTTTCCCATTTTAGGAGAGATCACAGTAGTACAAGAATGGGGTGTTTCACTGAACCTTCATCAAGAAAGTGGTCGGGAGGGCAACCGAGAGCTTGATGTCACACTTGGGTAAAATGTGTAAAATAAGGCCACAAATATCCCCATGGATGTTTTTCCAGACATGAAAAACTCAAAAATACCCAAAACAATTTAAATGAATGTAAACTCAGGATGAGATGGAAGGGCCAAAGCTGAAGTCTGCAATGATTCCTGGATGAATAAGAAATGTTCACCTGGGCTTGCATTTAATATGAGCTATTCTATGAGGGAGAGAGGAGGGGAGATGGATATAATGAAAAGCTTGAATGCCTGTGTGCACCAAGGGGACCACTTGCTGTTAAAAATCAAATTTCATCTTTTAAATCACTTTCCACGCTTGTCTGTGGTAACCAAGTAAATGAAATCTTGCTGTGTCCTGGGACCATGTGGCTGGATTTGAACCTGCTTACGGAGTAAGGTGGTGTCATTAATCAGCAGCTGGGAAACAACAAAACCCAACAAAGACCCAACCACCCCAGAATATATATACCTCCTTTCTAGCACAAAGAAAGGCAGAGAGATTTGTGACTTATATTTATTGTCGTTGGCATTAATATTTTTAAGTCCTCCAATCTTTAAAAAAAGGGGAAGTTGAGAAAATACTTAGCGGAAGAATTCATATTGAAGTATGTAAATTAAAACCTGGCAAAGGGAAATAAGATGATCAGGTAAGAGTGTCATCTTAGATGTGTGGTTGTGATGAGGAAGACTTCTCACTGCAGAGAAACAAGCTTCTTGGTTTTGTTTTTTTTTCTTTTTTGTATTATGTATCACAAGTAGCCTAATTACAGCAAAAACCAGCAAACTGCCAGTTATACAGGAAGAGGCTTAAACTCACTAAACTGTTATATAAATAGAAAGTTCAAAGGTCTGTTTGTGGCTGACAAAGCTGAGAACAGGCCATCTGTGGGCCAGGTTCCTCTCCCGTGTGAGTGCAGGAACGCTCTGTGTGCCACAGCAGCGCGCTCTTTAGACGTAGTGCTCAACCTGGAGGGGGTGATCCTGCTCTCCAGACAAAGGTGAACTGTTTCAGTTCCAGCCTTGGCTATTTCCCCCCCCCTTCACCCACCTTCCCCCTTCCCCCTTTGCCTTGCGCCCCTGCAGAAGAGCTTCTCAGTTACTGTTCTTTCACCAGGGTCTGTAATAACTCACTCAATGAAACGTCTTCTGAATGTGGAAACAGGGTTGTGTTTCCGATGGGAATGTGTGAAATAGAGCAGATAGGCTCTTTGGGAGTTCGATTTATTTTTTGGTGTTTTTTTTATTTTAAATATTTTGGGGGGGGGATGTTGGTGAGAGCATCAGTATGGGAGAAAGTCACATTTTGAATGGAATTCTATAAGGTTTTTCTCCCCCTCCCTTTCTTCTCCCTAAGAAATATTACAGCTGAATTGTAGTTACTTTTTGGATTTGTATTACAGACATCCGTGAGTAATTATTTGAAAATGTTTCACTTTCAATTTGCTTTGAAAGTGTAAATGGATGGATTGTGTGGCTGCTGGTGGGTGTGTGAGGGGGATTAGATGCTGTCAAAACAAGCAGCTGAGGAAGACCAAAAATAGTCTTGGGCCAAAACCTGTACTTGAAGTACATCCTGATTTAGTAATTCTTCCCTGGCTGATATTGAACTCCACGGAGTGTAAATCTTAAAAGAATTTGGCTGTTTGCAAACATTAAGCTCACATCTATCCTATGAGGCAAAATTACTATCAGTTTAACAGCATTTGAATTGTTTTCCTAATGATTCATTCAAGAATTTAATGACTTTTAAAATATACAAATTGGGACGGAGAATAGATACTTGAGATATTGTTCGGCTATTCTGAAGCCAGGCAGAACTTCAGAGCATTTAAGCACTTTGAACGTGAATGCCAATTATATTGCTTGGGCTTTTCTTTTTGAGTAAGAGATGGTGCTATGATACAGGTCCTTCAGTCAGGCAAAATTATTCCTTTTGTCTATCTGACAAGACTAGTTCTGCAACCTGGAATGTAGCTAAATAATTTAAAGGGGAAATGTGACATTCTGTAAAGTAATAAGTTAAATAAATCCATCAAATGGTCTTTGAAAAAAATGGCTGGGCACTGCTGGTCTTTTTGTGCTGAGGAGTGAGTTAGGGCTGGGATGGTGTGTGCTCCAGCGTTGTGGAAGGAGTGTCATGATGCTTTTTGTTATGAGGCTCAAACTCAGTTTTTATCTGAGTCAAGCAAAATTCCCAACATGTGAGATGGGACGAAATCGGCTCTAAAACTTAGAAAAAGCAGGTGGGCCTTAATATAGAAGGGTCCATAGGCAGGTATGTGGTTTTAAGCACACAAGTGGTCCTATTAAAACAACTCTGATTTCAAATTAAGTTTTACTGAACTGGGTTCTTGTTCACTCCCAAAATGCTCAACATGCTTTACTAATGACTAAACTCCAGTTTTTGATGTATGTGGTAATGAAAGCTGACGTCATTTTTGACTGTATACACATCCATATCCCTGAAATCTGTCAGCAGTTTTACATGATTTCATGAATAACTGGGCATCCAGAAAGAATGCAAACATTAAATCTCATTAAAAAAAATGTAGAGGAATTGTAGGAAACTTTATATACACTAAAGCCGTGAAGTCTGTGGAATAAACATCTAAACAGAGAGACCCTATCCTGTTTTTCCCCATGCCTTTAATTTGAGGTCATGATTTTTTTTTTTTTTTTTTGGTGGCAAGGACTTGAGGGATTTGGCTTCTGGATGCTTGTTAAATGTAAATAATAAATACCATAAAGTACCCATTTCTTCCTCCAGCTTGGGCCCTAGTCAGGAGCCAGTGATGCCAATGGAGGTGCTCCCAGTTGACTTCAGAAGAGAGTACTGGATTTGATTCTGTTCTGGCCAAAAGGGAGACTTCATCAATGTGGAACAACTCTCTAATGACCAGGATTAGCAATGCACTTTGCACATGCCTAATACTATGCATGTGAAAAAACTCCTTGGAGCCCAATTCCTAACCTGTCTAATTCAAATTTACTGCCTTTCTTTCACAGAAAGAAAAGAAAAATGGAGAGGGAAGCTTGAATCTTTTCTCTCGATTGCAGTTAACAGAATGGATTTTCTAAAGCCATCAAACATCTATTAGGACTGAAAACTGAAAATGTGCCACAATTCTGGGTTTTGCTGTGTTACAAATTCTTTCTTAAGCACTGAAAAAGAAGATAGTAAATCAAGTAAGGTGTCAAGTTAATATAACCTTCCAGACCACTCATAGTACAGTATGGTCAAGAAGTCACAATAGTGACTTGAAAAGACATGTCTTTCATCTTTTTATTGTTACTGAATGCTCTATATTGATGCTTTGTAACCAAAATATTTGTTTAAATTGTTCTAATAGCTTTGGTCAGAGGTGAGAAAGTACATTACTCCTGACTAATGGACAACTGTAGAGATTAAAAAATGAGAGGAAGGATAGCAGTGTGTGTGTCAGTAGCTTTTAAGCTCCATTTTGAGTAACTTCTAATGAGACAATTGTTTGACAGAATAGTCTCACAAAGGGCATGTGATGTTAAATCTGCATTTGTGAGGAAAGATTTTAGGGAATGAGCTGGAGAGCTTGTTTTCAGCTACTCTGTACTGGAGTCCTGTCTTGCAGAAACTTTGTAAGACTTGTATATTGCTCCTGAATTTCAACAGGACTGCTGTTGAGTACAATCAATGCATTGGGTTTACAGGGTTGGGCTCACAGTGCTGAAAAATAATATGGAACTAGAGAACTGAGGTAAGAGAATAAACCAAAACTTCCAGCAGTTAACTTCCCAGCCGCCACAAACTGTTTTATCCTGAAGAGATTATTTTTCAGCTCGCACATAGCAGATCAACACCAGAAATTGTTATGACTTTTAAACAAAGGTTTAGTAAATAGTTTCTTCAGTAAAACTTTTTATCATGTTTTAATAATGTTTTATGAATGTGTTCAAGCCACTGAGAGAAGAAAGCTCTACCTGTGGAATTTTTCCTTCGTGACCTCGGCAGTTAATTTGTGTATTTTTACTGGAGATTATGAGTCCTTACTCCATGTGGTTTTGGATGATGAGTTTTAAGGCGAGTTGGAGATGGTACCACAACTGGAAGCTGATTTTTATTGTAGGTGGAGCAGAGAATGGGGAATGCCATTTACTATGTGTGATGAGTAAACCTTGTTTAGTGAGGAGCTGTAGTCAGCAGTTCAGATTCCTGACTCAGATGCTGCATGGTGCTACCAGTTATAGTAAGACATGAATAGCCCACTCATAATTATATGTATTTATAGGGGTGGGGTATTAACAACCAGCAAAGAAGAAAACGAGATAGAGCACCAACTTAAAAATCACTCAGTTGTTCCTTTGACAAGTATTATAATAGCTATTTTTGTATGGCTGTGGGTGTATATGGTGTTGTGGAATGAGTAAATTCTCTAGCTCTACATTGCTTTCAGTGCCTGGGGCTCAAACCTGCAGATGGCTTACTACTGAGATTAGTGCTTTTTCCTTTTGGCACTTTGCATGGACTGTTGTCAGGATTCAACTGTAGTTGGAGTTTTCTTGGACATCCAAGTCTTGGACACCCTTATGATGAGTGATGGTGTGTCTGCATCCTACAGAGTGATAGACACCTGAGAGTAAGACTAGGTAAAAACAGAGCAGTATTTGGTGGTTTATGCTTTGTGCTGAGAAGGTGGCTTCTCAATGGGATGTTTTTTAATTTAAAATACTTTATGTCTGAGGGTAACAGTACATTATGTAGGTCTATTTCTTTTTTTTTTTTCCCCCATCCTTTACTATGTTACTGGTTTGGGTCATGATTTCACTTGTGAGGAAAAAAAGCAAACAACTGTCAGTAGAGAGAGCAAATGCAAAGCTTTTAAATATAAAATTGGGAAATATAAAATATCATTATGGTTGCCAGGTCCCATTTACTTCAGTCTCATGCCATGAAGCAAACTAAGATCGTGCAGTAATATGGTGTTCAGGTGAGTCTGTTTCTGTGCTGCTTTCAGTAGCAATGCTTATATTTGTTAATGTTGTATTCAAGACTTGGAAGAATATGTGTCTGCTGGTTGTGGACCTCTTTGCATAGATGCCAGCATTGTGAGATGCTTTCAGAAGGTTGCACACGTTTTAGGTCACTGTCCTGAACTCTCAGGTGAGGCACCCTTAGCTTGGGGGAGCCAACTCATATATGAAAACTTCGGGCTGCTCTTTTGAAAGTGGGGGTGATTTTTCTTCCAGTTTCTTTCCTGTAGAACAATGGAGTGACATTCTTCCTGGTGTTCCCTATGAAGAGTAATGATGAGGAATTATCTCCTCTGTCTACAAGTGTTTAAAAACTCATTAGTTAGGGTCCCTGAAAGAGTTCCAATACAAGTTAGTGGGTGTGGTGAAGCCAATTGTAATGGGAGGAGGACTGGGCCCTGAGGCTGGTGGTCAGCAGGGAGGCAGAGCTGTAAAGAATACTGTGCATATGCTATAGTGAGCATTTTCATAGATCTCCTCTGTGGGAGAGGACAATGGCTTTGGAGCTCATATTTACTCAAAAAAGCAGCCCTTTGATTTTCATGGCTTTATGCTTGGTTGCACATTGGAAAGCCCATTTGTCTTCCCCAAGCCTTTGAAGAGGGATAGGTGAAGGGACTGAGGCACTGGCCACTGGCTGAGGGTAGTGGTTGCTTGGAGAAGGAACTAAGTTGTTTTTTTTTTGTGGTGTTTTTTTTTTTTTTTTTTTTTTTTTTTGGTAATACTTGAGAGAGTTGTTGTCATCATTTTTAAGTTTGTGAAATCAAGGTGAATATGTCCTTAGGAATAGAACATGGATTCTCTTACTGGTGAGATTGTCTTAACTGCCACTAGCTGCTTCACTGGCTTTGGAAAGTCATTTGATGTCTCTCAAAGTGGGGCAATATTTACATTTGTGATAATTTGCCTTTCTTTCTTTTTTATTTTGCTCAGAGAGAAGGGCCAGCTGTGTAGTTACCTTTATCTGGTCTTTCTGCTCACTTTTTCATCTTCCTGGGGGTCAGCTGGGAACTGTTTTTGACGTTTTCCCTGCTCTGAACTTTTCTCTAACCATATAGTCCTTCAGTAGCTGGCTTGTACAGTGTCACCAACAAGAAGAGTGAACAGTGTTGATTGTCTGTGGAATAGCTGATGCATAGAGATCCTTGTGTTGAATACAACATTTTTGCTGATGATATACACGTGTTTAGAAAACTGGGGTGATATTTCTAGCTACAGACCCTTCAAGTAATATTAATGTATGTCTCTGCTTTACCTCCTTTTGTAAAGTGAGAAGTATAACATCTCAGAATTTTGCTGGTAGACCAAGGCATTTTTCAGAGAAGTCATTGTCATTACTCCTTCTTATACATTGGGGAGTGGAAAGAGAGGAGCAAAGTGACTTGCAGAAGGACTCTGTGTTGGTCAGGACTGCTGGCAGCTGAGTTCCACTTCACTGCTTGCTAACTCTGATGGGTATATTTTCCTATTCCATGGGGGTGTGATGAGGTTAAGTCCCTTAATGTTTATGAATGTTTACGGTGATAGAGGAAGACAGAAACCTAGGCTGATGTATTAGTAAGGGAAAGGCAAGCCTGTAAAGAGAAATGGCGGGATTTGGGCAGAGCATATCTGCAAGAAAATGTAATCAAGGCAGAGAAACTCCTCTGAAAGACAGAATTTATTTATGGTGTGTATACTTGATGTAATTTGCCCTGCTCTCAGCTGGACAGTGCAGGCCATGGACCTTTTGGAGACAGAACCATCTTGTCACTGCAGAAGACTTGCCATTACAGGATCTTATAGCAAAGCTTTGTATATGCAGCTGTAGCTTAAATAAACGTCATGTCTTGGATGCTTCACTGAACAGTACATCCACAGTTTTTCAGAAGCATTGTTGCTCTTTGAGCCAGCTGCCTTTGTTTCTAGCAGGCCACTGCTTTGTTGGTTAACCCTGGACATGAGTTTTCTTCACATATGTTATTAGACTGGGCATACTTTCTATTTATACCACTTGGGGGATACAAATTACTGTGTTGGGTTCAGCAAGCGCTAGGAAGAGTAAATCCTTGTGATTGGAAAAAAATGTATACAGGGCAAAATTTTATTCCAGGGTCCTTTCTTTCAAGGGAAAACAGGCAGCAAAAAACAATTGATGGTCTTTATTTTCATGTCCCCGAAAAGCAGGAGGTATTTGCAAATATGTGTTTTAAATAGACTGTCGGAGGAATTTGGTTCTGAAATTAACAATGTGCCTTTGAAGAAGGGAATGAATTTTGATGAAATCCTGTGTATCATTTTAAGGCAATTAAGGGAGATTATTAGTGTCATACATACTTAGATGTATTGTCTTTGTGGCTTTGGTAGTTGTCTGTGGGCCAGTAAATTTGCACCAGAGGGCTGAGCCAGAGGCCTCTGCAGCTGGTTGAAGTTTTTAATTGATTTAGTAAACTCTAAACCGTACTTAGCTACAGCTTCCCTTGCTTTCACACTCCATTTCAGGAGCAGATGACCTTTATCTACCCTGTGGTAGAGCTCCAGAAATATTATGCAATTTGTTGCAATATTTTTGTTACTGCTCAGTCTTTCCTTCTCCCTTTGAAAAGCCCTCGCCCAAACTGGCTGTTCTTTAGTGTGCACATGGAGGGATCATAGATAAGGGAATATAATTAAAGAGAGTTTTGATATTTGTGGAGGAAAACACCTGTGTGCTCATTTGGAATCATAAGGTCCATCAGCAGGACATTGAGCATGTTTGGATGGTAGACCATGACTAGGTGTTATCCTCATCAGGATAATAAATAATACACTTCCCTGTCACTTCACTCTGCTGTTTCTTTCCCCATTACCCAAGACAAGCTGTTGTGTGAGAATTTTGCCTGGTTGTAGACTGCTCATGAATCTTGCAGTACATGACATGCAGACATCTAACAAACATGACTAGAAACTGCATAAAATACAGAGACGTAACACAGAAGTCATGTGTTTGAAAACACATTAGAGCTCCACAAATAACCTGATATCTAGGAGGCTCTTTTCCTCCTGTATATCCATAACCAAGAATTTTTTTCTAGCTGCATTTCAACCAGAACAGGGTTATTTTAGATTTTTTTATAATGATTCTAGCTTGTGTAAACTCACACAATCTGCCTGCACATTCAACTCCAATGATAAAAGGTCTCATCAAAAAAATTGAGGCAGGCTGGAATGTTTGGTTAAGATTTAATATCTTTCTAACTAATTATAAAGCAGTGTCAATATATGCTCTAATACCCGTGGAAAGAAAAGGAACATAAAAGATACAGTTCCATTGTACTGGGTCTTTTGTAAACAATTAATGGTTAGGTGGATGTCTGAAGCAAGGGCGAGAGAATTGATAAACCTATTCCAAAGGGCTTGAAAAGTTGAAGTGAATTCTAAATGTAGATTAGAAGCAAACGATGACAGCCAAGCCAGCATTACCTCAGCTGATTAATTTATAAGGATACTGGTCAATGATTTTAACCAACAGCTATGCATAGTAGAATCCTAATGGGATCTGTCTGTTAAGATTACATAAAGTAGAGCATTTGATTTATTTCATAGCCTTCCAACGCTCCACTTTAACTTCATACAAATAACGCATTAGTCACACTGGATAAGATGGCGTATTGAATAAAGTTGTGATTTTGTCTGCTTCTTATAATCTGATTTTTATAAAGGATTAAATCTGTTTTAGTAGTTTATTCGTATCATAAAAGAGATTGTCAGTTGAATGAAATCTTTACATCTGCCACTTTCTATCTCATTAGAAAAGACAGTAACATAAAGTTCCTCGTTTCCTCCCAGTCTGTTTTATCCCCTGGTGTGTCTGAGTGTGTATATCTTCTCTACATGTTTGTATATTATAATGTCAGTGTGTTTTCAGAGTTGTGGTTAAGAATGCGTCACAGCTTTGGGGGGGTGTGTGTGTGTGGGTAATACCAGGAGTTGTAAATATTCTGGGCCAGGAATATTCCCGACCAAGAACAAGTGGGGATGTGGCAAAGGGTGACTGTCAAAAATCTGTAAATGGCAGCTTTTAGCAGCGTGGCCAGAGTGAGCAGGTATTGGAGCACCCACAGCCCTTCAGGGAGGGTGCCTGCGTCAGTGGGCACGAGTGCTCGCTCAGGGATAAGTGTGTTGACTTATGGCTGAGTTAAGAGGACGTGAAGTCTGGGCATTCCTCTGGACTTAACCGGGAATTGTCACTTGTCATTCATCTGTCACGCTTCCAGAGGTTTTTAAAAACATTCTTCTAGTTCAAATGCGTGGTTGTTGGTTTTATTAAGTTAAATATTTAATGGAAAATTACTAATCTAGGCTTTTTTTTTAATCCATTGTTTCCGGAGTGTTGGCTTATTGTTTGTGTATTTTATTCCTTTTGTTTAAACCTGTGTCATTGACAGGATGCTGCTGTTACAACTAGCAGTTGTTTCCATATAGACCTTTAAGGTCAGAGCAGCAGATGATCTTTTCACAGATGTTTTCTTATTTGTATTTAATGTTCTTTTCGTTTTTATTTAATCCCATGAAGTATTTAGGGCCAGACTTGGTCTTCTGAATGTCAGGTGTTCTTGGATTTTTACGTAGAACAGGGAGTACTATCTAGCTCTTTTAGTTGCCTTTATGGTTGAAGCAGATTCTGAGGATCTCAGTTCTCCCTTCCAAGGGCTTTCTGAAGATGAAACTTCTTCATTCACTTTTCCATTTGTTGATACATATTGCAGTTTTACTGGCTCTGGCATTTCAGTCTTGGCTTCTTTTCCCCGTATTTGGAATAGGTAGGAGTATTTTGATACAAAATGTGTCGTCAGGCTCTTCTCTAGCTTAGGGAAGCTCAGGAAGTTCTGGTTGTGGATGCAGTGGGAGCACTGGGGTGGGCAGAGGGGCTCGTGCTGGGCTCTGCCCTCGCAGGGACCCTTGGGCTGCCAAAGAGTTAATGCAGAATTATACCCATTTGACTCCAGTGCAGGACTGGGCCTGTCTCTGACTCCAGGAAGCTTCTTCAACAAGGCTGTAGGAATCACATATTGTTCATCACCCTGCTTTGCTTTAGGAGCAATGGCAGCAGGGCCGAGCTCTGCTCTATGCTGGCCATTGTCTCTGCAGCAGTGCTGCTCTTGCTGCCTGAGCCCTGCAGTCATAGCTGAGTCATTTTGTGCTTAAATCGTGTTCATTACTGAAATTGAGGGGAAAAATCCCTTTACTTTTCACAAAAGTGTTTTTTGGTCGTGATACATTCCCATGATGTAGAATGGTCCTCAAAAGTGCAGTCATGTTTGCTGAGGTGGAGAGTTTCTGGCGCCAGATTTGGGGAGTAGGCACAGCTTGGTTTGCTGAGGGCAGGTAGTTTCCATTTGGCCTTGCTTGAATGAACAGTGTCTTCTTTCTGAGCTCCATGAAAGTATCCCCTGCTGCAGGTTTACCTACACACGTGAAGTAGCTCTAATATCTGACTCTGCTTTAAAGGTGGGTGTCATAAGCAGCAGACACAACTCCAGTATGAGGTGGTGTGTGGCTCCAGTGGCACTGGGGGAGGTGGATATTGCAGGGATCCTTCCCCCAGCCATCCTCCTTCCCAGGAAACCTGGCCTGTTGGAGGGGTTGTGCTGGAGCTTTACATGTCTGGAGTACACATCCATCACTGCTACCACAGGATGCCCAAACCTTGCACCTTCTTTAGGCACAGCTATTTAAAAGAGATTATTTGTCAGCTCCCTCATAGGTGTAGTAGCATAATTTTAGGGGTGGAAAGCATGTGATTACATATGGGTCTCGTTGCTATTCAGGAGTGGGAGGTGATGCTGGACCCACAGTTCCAGCCCTTGGTTAACAAATTATCCTGTGAGATGGTTACAGCCATAAGGCAGCATAAGTATTTAAATATGAAAGAGCAGTGCCACACTGTTTATTTTCAGTGAGGAGTACTGACTGTATCTCTGAATAAACAGACAACAGCCTTTTATGAGAGATTTTTGTTGTATTTTATTTGGCAGCTGTTTGTCTTAATAGGAATTCTTCAACAGTATTTATTGTATTTTGTGCTGGTAGGGGGGAGAGCCAAGGCAGAATCTGAGCAGTTTTACTTGCTTTACTCATGAACAATAAGAAAATATTGCTGTATTAATTACTTTTGTGCTTTATTGGCAAAAATAAAGAGATCCTATAATATGAAATTGCTAATATAAGAAAGGCTTTGATTTTCTCATTAGCACAGGATATTTTGCATCTGTTCTGGTTCACAAGTGCATTGTCGGCGCTTAAATAATAATAATGACTCAGTAATGAATAAGAATAACAACAAATAAGCATGTGAGCATGCAGGCAGTCAGGCACCCTCCGGTGTTTATCAGTAGGTTGGTTTTGGAGGTCTTGCAAAATGAGCTGTTCCCATATGCCCATTCAGATTTTCTTAGATCATTGCACAGCCCGGAGATTCATTTCACTGCTGACATGTCTGGGTTATATACAAGCACTTTTTTCCTTCTATGTCAGTAGTAAAGTGCTAAAGTTGAAATGGGAAATGTTTCTTCCACTTAGAGACATTTAAGTCTCCATTTTTCCTCTGTTCATTTTTTTCTTTTTCTTTTTCTTTTTTTTTTTTTGTTTGGATAGAGTCTTAAGTATCTCATTGTTTTGAATTTGTGAAAATACCAGAGCACTGGATTGTTCTGCCAATCTTTCAAGTATGCTCTTAAAAATGTAACCTGGAAACACCTTCACTACAGTTCAACTCAGCTTGTATTAAATTGTCCCTGCTTTTGTAGCTACTCTCACAAAACCAGAGATTGTTAAACTAATATTAGAGGTGTGTCTTGAATGTTGAAAAACCTAGGAATCTAAAATTAAGGTTCAAATTCTGATTTGACTCTTGGTTTATAGCACTGTCTCACCTTTTATAAAGTTGCCTCCCTGTCTGTAGAATATTCCACACAGTGCAATCTGTGGATTTCATTTTTTTCAGGTCTTATCTAGTGTCAACTAGTTAAGAGTGATAACTGAAGGGATAGCACAATACTCCCTTTACTGTTAGAGCAGTGGCTAATTTTGTTGAAGTATATTAACTTTTAGCCCTTTTCTCAAAATATTTGGACTAATTGTATGGCTTCATGGTTCTGTGTTTAAGAGAAAAGGAAAATTCTTAGTTCAAGTTGGGGGGAAAAAAACCCGGCAATTATGTTCTGGGTTACTATTTTCTTAAAACACTACTCTGTATTGTAAATTATACCCTTATGACCCTGCAGCTCAAGAGAAAGTCACAAAAAAGTGTCTATGTGTACAAACAGTGATCTGGAATTTGACAATTCTTGTCAAAATTCTTCAAGTTCTGGGCTGACAGGCAAGAGGGCATCTCTGTGGGAAGGATCTAAATTGGACCTGCCCTTTAATGCCATTAAAGGACTACCTTAAAACAAATTACCAAAAAGTGACCTTATTGATTGCTCCGAGTGATACTTGTTTTAAGAAGTCTGCATGTGTTACAGTACACTTCAACAATATCCTTGAAGCAAAGGAAAGCAGAAGTGTTTTTTTTTTCTTTTATTGATTGAAATTATTTTTTGGTCCAACAGCCCTTAACTATAATGGCACAAAGCTTACAACAAATGCATGGTTCAAATAAAACAGGGAGGGAGGAAAAAAAAAGAAAAGAAAACAAAAAAATAACCTTCCTCTCCAACTAAAACAGTTTAGCCTTGGATAAGCCAAAAGAAATTGGTAAAGCAAGTGGTTTAATAGCACATGACCTGTAAAGTACTTAAAGTGATCTGTGAATGGAAGCTACCCTAAGTCTGCTTCTTGTCACAGTAATTTGTCTGGCTTAAGAGCAAAGTAAGTGGGTCTCCTTGGCAGTACAAGAGCAAGTAGATCACTAGGTAAGATCAGATAGAGATAGGAGTCTCTGGTGGTAACAACCGAACTACAACAAAGCTCTTCTTTGACACCATTTCTGCTGCTGTTACTGCTGTTAATAAGTGTGCTAATTATCATGAACCTGATAAGGCTTATATTAATTGACTGAACTAAATGTAAATTCTGGTTAAATAGAGAATAGTTTAGTAGACTTGACAGGTGCCGAATTGCTTAGCTGCTGTGTTCGCAGTGACAGCATGCTTCAAAACAAAATAAATACCTATATTTTTTAACCCTTGAATTTTGGGGAGGCTTATAACGTTCTAATTTTACTCCTAAAATGGAAGAGCTTTAGGTTTTCAGAATATCTTCTGCCTTTCTCCCCTGTCCTGTGATGCTTTATGCAAGGGCAATTAGTTCTTACAGTTTTCCTACTGCAGTAAAATCCCTGTGTAGCCGTTTGTCACATATTTGCATGGCACAGGGTAGTGTGGCCTAACTGCTTAGTCTCCAGACAACTATTACAGTAGTAAATGTTGGATAATAAATAGCAACAACAACCAATGTGATGGCTGTAGGGTAGATGGGGAGTTCCAGTTGTAGTTGTGAAGATACATAAAGGTCTTTGAGTTATCTTTCATATGGCCAAGCAAAACTGTATCAGTATTGAGGCATTCTTCTTTTACCTGTGAGGAGGGCAATTCCTGTTTAAATACTCAGTATTATAAGTACAGACATGGAAATGAACATGGCAGAAGCAAGCATGATACTTCTTAGTGATAAATGTCACAGACATTTTTTGGAAATGCTGGAATATTTATAGTATATTTTATGTATTCCATAATTAGACATTGCCATTAGTGAACATGACCTCTTCATTTTAATTATCAGGAGAGCTGTCACACAGTAACACGCTGCAAGAGCAATTGGGTTTTGTCATTTATCAGCTACATTTTATTACCTTTTAAGGTGTTTTAATTCTTTTCCCCCTTCTCCATCCAGTAAACATGATGCTCATTTGTAAAGCAAACAGCTCTGCTGCTTCCAGAAATAAGTCGGGGTATTTCAGTCTCCCTTATTCTTGATAGCTACTGTCACCTTAATCCTGCTTCTAGAGGCTGACTTTTGTATTCATTCTTGCTGGATAATATTCTCCTCCCAAAAGCACTCCCAAAGCAGTCTCCCACCAACCCAACAAAAGGCAAATATATCATGAGGCTTGTGCAGTGTTTTAAGACTCTGTAATCTCGCTGTGAATGGGGCTGGAGTGGTACCTCAGAGTTAGTTTTGATGCACATGGGATAAAAATAGCTGTGTGCTTTCTGCCCCATGCATACCACCTGTTCCAGTGAAAAGAGGAAGCAGTAACTGCTTGTAATGGTCACGAAACTAGCTGCATTTTACTGAGACATACACGTGCAAATAACCCCCTATTTTAAAATATATAAGGTAGTAAATTGACTGTTGAGAAATTAGAATGCAGCTGGACTTCTTTGCAGGGTGAGGGGGATTTATTTCTCTGGGTGCCCCCTTTTCTGTCAGTGCAGGGTAATTACCACACATTACACTTTAATTTGGATTGCCAGATCATCACATGCTTTTACTACATGCAGTGCTTTATTGAAGCTATCCTGCATTATGTCTACAAAGGTTAAAAAAAGGGGGGTGGTTGGAATTAGAATTACTTTAGAATTGCTTCCTGCGTGAGAAACATGCTGCAGAGCCTTTTTTTTTTTTTTAAGTTTTTAGTTTTGTATTCAGTAATTTACTGTTTGTTCTAGAGCAGCAGTGAGTGGGAGTTAAACTTTAAGTGCACATTTGGCTCTTTAAAAAGACATTTAGTGTACAATTACTGCTGTTTACCATCTTATAATTGTTGTGTGTTTAGGCTTAGTCAGGCTTAGGAAGATGGGTATCTGTAATCTTTGAGGGCTACAACTCCCTGTCCTAGTTTTTACAAAAGAGAAAGTAATTATAGATATTGAGATAGATACAGAGATAACACAAGACTTTGTGCTGTGATGTTTTAGTGATTAGTGTAAAATAAACACACAGACAAAGAGAGAGGTTGTGGTGAAAGATGCTGAATGTGGCTGCAGTTTCAGTCAACGATATTCCATGTGATGCTCAAATTGGATCTGGGAGTCAGGACTGCTTGTCATGGAGTCCCCAGATTTGCTGCTCTGTTCTTACACAGGTGCACGGTTTGCAAAACGCTGGTTTTAAGTAAGGGGCTCTATTTGTAGTAACAACTGAACGTTACACCACATCAAAGTAAAACTAACGACTGCAGTCATGCCTCGATTTACGGCTCCACGAACAGGGGTGTCAGCACGTCCAGTGGCAGGGGAGAGAGATCTTCATCAGCCTTTTTTGGTCAACATCTTTGTTAGATAGGAAACAGCAGAAAGGTGGATGAGTATCTGGGAAGACCCAAATTGACATCAGGATCTCAGCAAGGGCTTAAAGTGTAGTTTATGGGAGCAGCCAAGGGTTGGAAGCTGCAGGTTTCACAGGTTGAGGTCCATCAGAGGAAAAGAACAATTGCATGTTCCAACCTGCTGTGTGGCTTGTTGCTCAGTAAAATCATTTTCAGTAATGCTTGCACAAAGCACTGGAGAAATCTGGATGAATCCAGGTGTAAAATATGTACATACCAGTATTTCTGTTTTACAGGTACTGAGATGTGGTCTTTGTGGGTTGGCAAAGGATACTCTGCTAGCATGTATTGCCTGGATTTTCTTCATGAGGAAATACATCTGTGAGGAACGGGCCGAGATGGGTATTCAATGTGTACAGTGAAAATGTAAATTAAGTTGTTAGGGTTGATTTTTCCTTTGAACTTGGGTGGAAAAAGCACTTGTGTGAAAAGAAAATATGGCAAATGTGTAACTGAAAATGCCATAGTACTTGAAAGGCATGAGAGAGAGGTGGTTAAAGAGCATCATTAGCTAGAAAAGTATCATCTTCCTTTAATTCAGTTTTATGACCCACTGTAATTGGAAGACATAGCTCCACTGTTTTTCTTTAAACAAGAGAATATTACTAGATTTCAGGGCAGTCATCTGAAATTTTTCACTTACAAATATAATGAATGCTTTCAGCTTTATTTGTAGGAAATGTTTTTGAATTACAGATGCTCTAGAGAAACAAATCTGTGTGAGGGCTATTTTGTAGCTGAAGGCCTTTGAGAAAATGTTCCTATCATTCAAAAAAGATCTGAAGCTCTGAGTAGGTATTGTGACTGTCATATTAACTTTCAAACCTAGAATGCAAAGGACAACTAATCCTTCCCTCCTTGATAGGAGTCATATGCTGCTTTTTAACTTTCTTCACCATGTTTTATTTTTAATGTAATTTTAATGAAAAGGTGGATCTGGCATTATAAAGTGGTTGTTTGTTGCTTCTCTTCTGATGTCAGAGTGATAGGAGTTCCAGCAGTGTTACTTTTTTTTTTGGAATAATATTATATATATTCTGCACTTAAACTTTGATCTTGTGTTTAGTCCTACGAGTTTAAATCCATGACACTTTCTTTGGGCTTTATCTGTACCCTTTTAAAAATCAACTGGTATTTTTTTAACAGGCTGTAATAGTCTTTGGATTGAGACCACAGAGCTTGAGTACTTGGGTGTTACAAAGGTGGAATACAGGGAGGGAGGTGGTGAAGATCAAATCCACCCTCCCATTTAAAGGGTGGAGATAAAGCCTGATACAGTACCCCACCTCTCCTTGATAAGGCTGCTCTGGCTGTGTTAATGCTGTTCCTCCTTGCAGTGTTGAACTTCACCCACTGACATTAAATCCTCTCTCATAAGTGATTGGTGTACAAGCCTACTCTGTGATTTCCAGGCGTGTCAAGGGATTTAGCTGTACAAGCTTTTTCTTGTATTTGAAATGCAACTTTTTGATAGTAATAGGAAACATGGATCAAAATGTGTGATTCATCCTTCTTTGTACCCAGAAAATCCTGTAACAATAGCCAAGCTAATGAATATAGTTAATTAATTTGTTCATACCACTAACTAGTAGGGAAAAAAAAAACAACCACCCACAAGCCAGAAATCCTAAAGCTTATCTGCTTAAGAAAAAAAAGCCACCTTGTTTATGTGAATCCAATTATTTTTTTTAAGACTGAACTTTTATATGGGAAAATACATTTTTCCATGAAGTATAAAATTTCAGCAATTTTATGTCAGTACCGGTGGAAAATTTTTTAATTTAGAAAAGGATCATTTTTGCCAGTGGAGGAGGAAAATTGCTTTGCTTTAAGAAATAAATCTGAGCATCTCTTAATAAACACTAGCATTACTGTGGTTTTTATCTGTATGTGCTTTCATAAAAGGTTCTTTTTAGTGCAATGCACATTTGGTTAAATCCTGCAATACCTTAATGCCTTTCATGCTAGTGCATCCCAAGGCACTTTACAATCTGTAAAGTTAACATTAGAAATGCAGCACATAAAATTCCCTAAGACAATCCTTTTTAAAATGCTGAATAAAACATCTTAACTGTTAAGTTTGGATTAAATGGCCCAGCAGTTGGTGCGTTTTTTCTTTCTGTGGAAAATATGTTTGAAACAAATGACTGAAATGAATAAAGACTCTGTAAATAATATGACTTCAAATGATATTCATGGAGGCCAAAATCTGCCATTCTGCAGGAGGAAGTCTAGACATGTACAAAGTTCAGCTCTGTTAATTAAGAGGGAGCAATACGCTGCAGTGAGTCAGAGCAATTTTATAATCCAAATGCTGCTAAAAGGGACTCTTGTCAACCTCAAAATCTTATTTGTTTTGTAATCACTGGGTAGGGAGACTTGCTGGCTGAGGAGATACATGTCTCTCTTAGGTTTGAATGCAGTCCAGCCTGGTAGTGACCAAAAGCTGTTGCCATCTGATAACTGTTTGTTAGGCCCTGCAAAATAATTGTAGTGTCCGAACAGTTCCCAGTGTCAACGTCAAAAAAAAAAACCACCAAAAAAACCCCAAAACAACAAACCCACCCCCGTGCTTGGCACTAAATTATTGCCCTTGCTGGCAGCCCGGGCAAGAAGGCCGAGGTTTGGCTGTTGTTTCCCCTCTCAGTGCTTGCAGTGGTCCTGCTGAGAGAGTGTGTGTCTGGCTTGTGGTTAAACGGTGTATTCTCTGTTTTCTGCAGGGCTGCCAGCTTGATATCTCCTATAAGTACTGATTTTTATCATTATGAAAACAAGATCCTTCATCGTCTTCTCACTCCACCTTTAGCTCTGCTGCAAGCTGATTTTTTTACATAGATGCAGTTTTCTTTAAGAAAAAACACACCAAGAAACCAGCAGAACAAAACAAAAGCTGTGGCAGGTATGAATTTGTTGTGCAGGGATAAGATGAGCCAGAAAGAATCAGCGCTGCTAAAATTTTATTTTTTTTTTTCCAAATTAAAAGAAATAAAATATATGCAGAAAAATAAAAAAAACCAAGAATAACAGCCAGCTGATAGCAGTGGAATACATAAGAGAAAAAAAAAACACACCAGGATTATGCAGCCTCAGAAAGAGCCAACAGATGTTCAGGGCGGGTTAGAAAAACAACATGATCAACGGTATGAAAGCGGCGACAGATCTAAACAAAACCCCAAAATAGATACAATTCTGGAATGAGCCTGAAAAAGAGAAATCATTATAGGCTTTCCTCAGCACAGCCGCTGGTCCCTGATAAAACAAGATTGAAACTTCTCAAAAAGGAAATTTATACTGACGTGGGTTTGCAACTTCATTGCGAGAGACTTCTCGTGCTCCTCTGCCAGCGGGTAAATTGGAAACAGGCTAAAAATGAGCAGCGTGTTCCTCGGGCAGGAGAGGTGCCTGCAGTAAGAGCTGGTTGCTGGCCCTGTAGCCGAGTGGCACTTCCTTAGGAATTGGGAACATGGGTGCTGTGTCACTTAAAATAGGGTTTGTTTTTTCATTTTGCTGGGTTCGGGCTGGAGGTCCACAGCAGCTTTCCCTCAGACACTGGAGCGAGTCCCTGTGCAGTATTGAATGGTTTGAGGCCCTTTTGGCTTTCAAATTGTTTGGCATCTTAAGTGCCACTTGGTGTGGGCCCAGATGCTCCCATCCCTGGAGGAGTAAAGCCAGGGACACCTGATGGTGCCTCCCAGAAGAAGGGAGCTTGGCTGGGGCAGGAGTCCACTGGGGGCCCAAATGTGGCTTTTTTTTCAGGAAACCTGCTTTTCTGGGGGGTTGTCTGCTGCCTACCCCAAAGTGAGCCCACAGGTGCTGGAGCCAGCCTGGGCTTCGTGCTTGTGACTATAAAGTGCCATTTCGAAAAGGCAAGTGTTTATGGATCTGCTTAAGTTACTCTTAACTTCTAATAAGATAGAATATTTCTCTATTTTTATCATAACATCGGAGAAGCACCAGAACAAAATATCTTGACTTGGCGTTGTGGGAAGGGCGTGATGCCCAGGCAGGTGCCTGAGTGTGGGCAGTCCCTGTGGCACAGGCAGCATGTTGGGTGAGGTGTGCTCCCCCTGCCTGGGCTCACACCAGCCTTCCCTGGGCTCCAGGAAACCCTCTCGAAATGCTAATTGTTGAATCTACATTAATTTGTATAAATTATGCAGATGAAGTAGCAGTTGTGCACCGCTGTGGTTTTGGTGGATCTCATGCTGTACTTACAACTTCACGTTGGACTGACACATGTTTTATTCACTACAATGAGTGGTTTTGCTGTAGACTATTTGGAAGGCAGTGGGTGGTGGTACTTGGGTGCAGGTGACACTGGTGTGCTCTGTTAAGGTTTATTTAATAACTTATTCTTCAGTGGAGGAATGCACAAGGTCAGTGAGCTGAACTCGCTGACATACATGGTCTGAACCGAGAGCGCTTGGGCCATTTTGCTGTAGGGGGGTGTTCATGAAAACATTAAAATGATCATGCATTTTCTTACAAATTGTTCATTTATTATCTCATGGTTAGGGAACTGTGAAATTAGTGTTGAGTGGTGCAAAAGTGGGGCAGGTAGTTGCCTTTGCCCTTTTGGTTTTCAGCGTGGCCTCGCTCTGCAGGGCAGTGCCACTGGCTGCTCTGTCACCCGGTGACATCCAGCCTCTTCCTGCGGTGGCACGTGGGGCAGGGCTGAGCTCAGGGCATGTGTTTCCAAATGAAATCCAGCTCTAGCTTTTTAGATGAAAAGGTTAAAGACTTTGACACGAGATAATTATAAAGGGAAAATGAATCTTTTCTTGGATCAAAAATTATTGTGTAAAAGAGTGTGTAAATTATGGCGTGCAAGTTAAGTAATGGCTTTTATACTGAAATCTGGAATTACTGTGATGAAGGAGATGGTGTCAAACTGTGGTAATTTATTTCATTTTAGTTTCTCAGATCTGCAATGAGTTTAGGAAATTCAAATTTATAGCAAGTGGGTCTTTGTAAGAATTTCTCTGCAAGAACGAGGATACTTTATGGTACTTCCATTGGGTTCGTATTCACACCATTATTCTCACTGGGACATCCAGTTAGAAAGTTCCCAGGTATGATTTGTTCCACTGGCTTCTGGAAGTGGATTTTTCAAACTTTCCATGTTACTACCATTTTCTCATTTAACTGGCATCACTGCTCTTCACTGTTTAACAGGAATATGGTGATGAGCATAGTGCAATATTTTGCTAATGAACCATAAAACCTTTCAAGCACTGTTTACCTTTTTTTTTTTTTTTGGGGGTGTGTGTGGAGGGTTTGGGATTTGGTTGCTTTCTTTCCAAACCATGCATAACTGTGGCGTTTTTCTATTGCATTAGACTACTAAGAGCTCAATTCGAAGTTTCTCTGGAAGAAAAATTAAAGTCCTTAATGTTACGTTTTTGGGATATTAAGTTCAGATTAACTATAAGGGCTTGATTTTTTTATTCCCAGGGGAGGATGGCTATGACTTGGCCATGAGCATAATTCACCTGTGAGTTGCAGAGCACACAGCCTGCCTTGTGGTAAATCAAAACCTGGGGTGTAGAGTCCCTCCGTGTGTGTTTAGAGAAAGCAAGGAGCAGGCTGTATATCTGCTGTATCTAAACTGTGCTCTTTTGTAAACAGAATGGCTATTTTTGAACCTGGAGCAGGATGTTTCTGGCGAAGGGATAATGCAGATGGATCCTTGTGTGCACACAGTCTCCCGTGTTACCACTGAGGGAAGGGGCTGTGCCTGTCGTTCACTTAACTGGCAATTCTTTTGTGGTGTCAGTATCATTTCCTAGCAAAATTGGCTAAAGGAATTGTTTCAAACACAATGGATGTTTTGAACTGGCCTAATTACTTACTCAACAGCCAATAACTTTGGGAATTGTTTTCTCTGTGAATTCTAGATACAAATTGGGATATCTCTCCATTTGTTTAAAAAAGATTAAGCCAATAGGAGAAAAAAAAAGGATCTTTACCCATTTTCACTGAGCAGTGAAGTTTGAATATACAGCTTGCAATTGAAACTATTTTTTTCCAAAGCCTTTGAGGGCTGTTTCTCAGTCTAGTGTAAACAATTTATTGTTAAAGTCCTAGAATATTTGCATTTTAATTAAAGACAATTTTAATTAAATACAAAACTTTAATCAGAAAAGCAGAGTTTAGGCAGATAGTGTACTTGCATGCTAAGCAAGCTTACTCTGAGGGGACCTCTACTCTGTGTAAAACTGGTTTCTGCGGTAGTTTAAGCAGGGAAGTTGTAAATGCATCTTCCTTGCCTAACTTACCTACAAATTGTGATCTCCCTCCTGCATCTTTTACCCGCAGTAAATATTCTTTCTACAGGCAATTAAATGAAAGAGAGGGTGATATAGAAATCTTAAAGGGGCAGTGAGCAGGAACAAGTTCACTTGGAATTCCTAAGGATGCCTATAAAAGTAAATGTTAAAATTATTGTTGCATATTTTAAATATTCTGGTTCAGTTATGTGTTCAAGGTAGTTTGGTTTTTTTTTTAAAAAAAACCCGTAGGCGATACTGTGACCATTTAATGTCAAATAAAAGGTGTGACATCTGGATTGCCTGTGCTGTGCTATAATGCTGATTTTAGAACTGCATCTTGAGTTATGATGCATTGGTTTTGCCCTTTTCCTAGATGAATGCCCAGACATAGAACTAATTAGGGCCATACCACGTATTGTCTATGGTAATGTAGTGATGTAGTGAAGAAAATTCTGAGGTTCAATAGGCAGATGTATTTTTGGAGCTTTCCCCCTTCATTTTGATGGGAATTTGCTTAGGCCAAGGCTGCATACCTGGACAGTGGGAGTAAATCCTTCCTCAGTGAGCTCTGAACTAGTCTTGTGAGAAATACAATGGCAGCCAGCTCTGAGAGTTGGTTGTTGTATGAGTTGGTCTTTATGCATAAGGTTTTAGTATCCTAAGGTATCCCAAGAAGCAGGTGATCTTCTGTGTACCTTCTATCTATTGGAATTCACTTAATTCTTTGTAAAATAGCAACTTAGAGCTAAAATGATAAATAGTCATAATATGAAAAGAGGATATTTTCATGTTTACCCATAGCTACATATTTTGAAAGCAGTACTTCTCATTAAAGTCTCATCATTGACAAAATGCTCATAAAAAATTAGAATGCAGGTGTCACTCAAGATCTGTTTAAGACTGAGGCTTCTGCTGTGATTTAGTATAATATTGGCATCGTGTTTTAATTCAAAATGGATATATAGCATGCATACAGAAATATTTTCTCCTAGGCCTACAGTGACTTGTGGGAATGGCAAAGGAGTTAATATATTACCTTTGCTAACAGGAAAAGCGGTGCATATAAATATTTTCAGTCAATAATGTATTTTTAAAAAGGTTTCTCGGTGGGATCAGATTTATGTTGTCAGAAAAATTTATTCCACTGACAAGTGCAGATGCCCGGCACGTCGTGTGTGCTAAGATTTACAAAGCAGTTTCTTCCTGGACGTCAGTTGGATGTGGTTATGGCAGGGTTATGTAGAGAATTGGGGAATCAGTCCAGGAATCCTTTTGTGCAAAATCCTGCCTCAGATTGGTATGATCCAATAAAGCTCTGCCTCTACATGTCCGTAGCAGTTTCTGGTAGCGTTAGATACTCAGGTCAAGAAGGGGCAGAGCACTGGAGTCAGGATCTGTGGGATGGATCTGAGAACTGAATTTTGCCTGAAGCATTTGAGATTTTCCTTATATATTAAACAGGCCATTTTCCTCCCCCTGTTAACTTGTGTGTTGCTGCCAGCTGCAGTTCAGCTAGGTAGAAGTTGGAGCTTGCTCCTTTGGTTTCCACAGATAAAAAGTAGAGAATAATAGTACTTGTGCATTAGATTTTGCCAAGTGTGCATGTTTCAACCACTATTGTCAAAGAGCCTGCATATTGTTTGTTGTACAAAATATGTATATAATGAGAAAAATATGCTTGAACAGAGATTTCACGTTGCATAGAGTAGCCAAACTGTATAACGAGTAAAGAAAGCACAGTGCTGCTTAAATCCAGTTTAATGATCACAAAATAATTGAAATTCAACTACTTTGAAAATTAAAAGCCTTGAAAGTATTTAAAAAAAAACATAATTCCCATTTGTTTTTACAGTGTTAAGATCAGTGTGTGAACTTGTTGCATCAGTCTTCATATCTTTCGCTGGAGCTATAGGCGGTTATACTGAATTTTTTCCAAAAATTTTAATTGGTTGAATGGAATCCCTTCTCCCAAGATAGAGGTAGCTAAAGCCAAGGAGGTTTTTAGCTGCTTAATTAGCCCAGTTTGTGAAACGATTTGGGAAAGGGAATACCAGGACGAATTTGACACGCCTGTGCTGACTTTGAGGTAACCCATCAGTTTTATCAAATAAAGAGCTGGAATTCCGGGCTTGTTTTGGTGAACAGGTATAAAGTTAAGCAGATTTTTTTTTCCCCTTCATTTTGTCCTTTTTTGAGTAATCCTGGTTATCTAATCAGCATAAAATTTGCACTGCAGTTAAATAGCTCTGCGTGATTATACCTGATGATACACTTCTTTTTTAAAAGAAAAAGAATCTAATAACAGGATTCCGTATTGATTGTGCTGCTAATTCTGCCTGGTAGCACAGCCTGGCAGAAGGCAGGTAGCTGAATTGTATTTAACGGTTTTATTGTGATGTGACTAAGATGGATGTGACATGGTCCTCTATTATTCGTTTGAGAGTGTGGACACTAATGAAGCCATTAGCTGAGCTAAGGCAAGTGAAGAAAATAGGGAAATTACCATTATTCTGAAGCCATTAAGTTGTAATCTGCCACTTTCTCTCCTTACTCAAAAAGGCATCTTCTTTTTAAGGCCTCCCTGACTGTCCTTTAAAGATTCATTAATTCATTAACTTTCCAAAGGAGATGGAGGAAACACAATTGAAATTTTAATCAGCTCAGTGTGTCATATTATTAACATTTTGAGTGTATCTGTATTCACTGTTGCACCACATCAGGTTAAGGTTAAATAAACTACATTACAGCAAATAATGTTCTGTTTCATACTGTAAAACATAAAATGTTGAAGGCAGAAATTGGTTTCATGGTTAAATTAAATTACGATACAGAGCTCATATTATAAATATTGTTATTCAAATGTATGCTCTTTGGAGGAAATGCAGTACTACCTCCATGTTATTAACATTAAAATTTTCAAAATATCCACAATTAGTCTACTGTGTATGAAAGGATATGGAAAGCACAAAAAAAATTTTTTTATAAATGTTTGCTTTTACTATATACACACTTATGATTAATGGTTTTATTTTATCTTTTATAAAGTGAGTGACTTATTGTAATGTCTCTCTCCTAGTGGGTCATTCAGACATGTGCAATTACAACTACAAATTTTTTTCTTCATTATTACTTTCATTTAGATGCTATGGAGTGCTATTTTTATCTACCTCTACTTTCTTAATAATAAAAAAAAATAATTTCCTTTCGCCTCAGTGGTACTGGAGCATCCTGGAGTGTAGTGAGCAGCTTCTGTGCTGTTGGAACTGCTTAAAAATTAAAATACCCCAAAAGTAGAGAGGGGGTGAGCCCGAATCTGAGTACGGGACTACTTTATTTGATTTCAGGTAACCAACAGGAACTTATTTTGGGGGGAAAACAAGCCTGTTTCGTTTTGGGCTTTCTAACAGTGGTTTTATTAATGCCTCAATTAAAAGAAGCCTGGGGTTCAGAGAATTTCTGGAAGGTGTGTGTTTTAAAGGCTTGCTTGAAATCCTTTATTGCAGGGATAAGGCTCACACACACAAGGGCACGGTGGAAAAGGGTGTAGGGACAATAAACAGGGATGCTGACAGGCTGCAGGTTGGAGGTGAGATGAGGCATGAGCACAAAGGGAAGGTAATGGAGGCCTGAATGTGCTGTTGCTTTGCTGAACTTGGAAGTTCCTTTCCAGGTTTATCAGATTTCTTCCTCTTCTTCCCATAAGTTTGTTTTAAAACACTTTCCATTTGGTTCTGCACTGTTTTGCCCTTGTGCTGTATCACGGAACTTTTAAGCAGCGATATAACAAAGACTCCGAGCTTGATGTTAGTATTTATGCTAGGCAGGCAAGCCTGGTATAAATCTGAGGTGTTTTTCTTTTCTTTTTCTTTTTTTTTTCCTAGCTGTGATAGTGTCAGTTTGATATATCACCTTTCATGTTGTGTTTGTACTTGAGGTCAGGAAACTTCTGAGTTGTGCGTATCATCAGCATTGTAAATACAAAGTAGCCTTTGGCACCTTAGTGTGGTGCCTTGCAGTGGATTTGTCAAAACAAAACAAAATCCCCTCTTTTGTTTTCCCCTGGAGTCAATTACGCTCAGGATGAAGCGGTTGGTGACACCGAGGACAGCAGTTGAAGCATTACAGGCTAACCTGCTTATCAGAAGTGCTGGCATCGGTATTTTCTAGTATCACTGGCCGGCTTTACTGGTCCACTGAGAACTTCTGCTTTCAGCAGGACTTGCAAAACTCACTGAAACTTCTCTGCGGATTTTTGAGCTTCCGAAATGTACCGACCTAAATAAACCAATTTCCCTGTGCCAGTGCTGGCAGTCTCAGGGGGCAGGACCTTTTCCCCTCTTGCTTACGAACAAGCCCTTTGATCAGAGATGTGGATCGGTGGTTGTGCCCTGCAGCCCCTGTCCTGCATGCCCTGCTCCAGGGACATGGGGAGGCATGTGCCAGCCCTGTGCCCTTCCCTGCCCCGCAGCTCTGGGGACATTCTGCACATTTATCTAGGATACTCTGTCCATAAACGGGTCCTGAGTTTGTGCTGGGGAGGATTCTCAGGCTTTAGAGTTCTCCTATATAGCTGTGCATGTGTGTGTCTACACACCTTTTTAGTTCTTACTAATTGTTTATGTGCTGTATGATAATACAGGAGATTATATATGCATTATGTATACCTGTACATGGTATATGGCATGTATATTAGTGTGTATGTACAGTGTATCTGTGTGTTGTTAAGATGCTTCTTTGCAGCCTCACACGGGATGATGGAGTTGCAGCTGGTTTCTCCACACAACTGGAAAACGGGCTGGTGAGCTGTGGTTTTCCATGGTTCAGTACAGCCATGGCATAGTGATTTAGCAGCAATTGGTTTTCTCTGTCTTGGATTTCAAAATGCCCTCTCCTATGCTCACGTCTGTATAACTCTGTAACATGAAATAATGTAAATAGACCTATTCCCGAACAAAGCTTCTGCTATTGTGCAGGAAAAGTTTGTTTTCACTCCTTTCTCAAATAGGTCAGCTCATTAATTTTGTTGCAGCTGCAGTGGCATAGGAAATGTGGCTCAGGTGTTCCCATATTGCTCTTGCATGTCAGATACAGGCTGGCTTTTGTGACTAGTTTCCATATATAGGATTAGATTTTAGCTGTGTTCTGAAAAGAAGAAGGAATTAAAAAGCCAATGGAGAAAAATTAGCTGCGTGCCTCTGGAGCAGCATAATATAAATCATGTATTGTTGTTCTGAGATAAGTAGCTGTTCATTACACATCAGTAAGTTAAGAAACTACTGTTGGCTTGGGATGGGGTTTCCAGATCCATCTGCTGACAAGTAAGTTTTGGGACCTGGTCACATCTGCTGTGATGTGCTTTGCTTGAACAGAGCTTTCTTTCCATCTTCTTTTTTTTTTTTTTTTTTTTGGCTGCAGATTTACATAATATATTTGAGTACACTAGAAGGTCCAGACACCCTGGCCAACAAACCAAACATGCACTGTATTTAATACTGCTAAAATTTTTTCATAAATGGTCTGTGACTGTTCCAGTCACAAATAACCTGGGAAGGCTTTCAGATAGACTTTATGTCATATGGTTATGAGTTCTTTTGTAAATAAAGCAAATCCTCAGGAGTGAGTGTGAGTAATGGTTGATCCTGAAAAATGAGGAATAGGACTGTGTTCTGAAGCTGGGTGAAAAAACCCACATGTTGTAATTTATTTATTTGCTTTCATTGCTCTGCACTTCTCCAAGTGCTGAAACACAACCAGAACTTATTGCAGATCTGCAAAGTCCTGTACAGTGGGGACTGTTCTTAGTTATTGCTATCAGCAGCAATAAATGTAATAAACATAAACCTCTCATGACAGCCTCATACATTCCTCAGTCTGTGACTTCCCCAGCAGCCAGAAAATAGATGAACTTTGCAGTGGATCTGAGAAGGGGTTATCAGCAAACTCTGGGTCTGCAGTCTTGAGGAAGAGATCAGGTTTCAGTATCCCACATTTTTCATGGAAAATACTGTCACTGGGACTTCTGAAGTTTCTGGGGGGCTGTGGTCATAATTGTTGTTGTCTTTCATATGAGAAGTAGGATACTTTAGTGGCAAAATCCAAACTAGCAGAAGTGTTGGGAGCTAAACCGACTGTCTAAAAGCCTATGTCAAAATTCACCAGCCACCCATACTGACTTTGGAGAACCAGTGGCACTACAGAAACAGGTAACCCCAAGAGAGTATCTATTGAGGTGAAAAACACAAAACACAGCTGAATTTGAAAACAAAAAAATTGTTACAGCTTTTCTGGGTCTTTCCTAAGATCATTGGAAAAACTCAGACCCTGCTTGTGTTCAAGTGGTGTGTCCCTGGTGACCCCACCATTCCTGACTGTGCTCCAACATCCCTTGATAAAAGAGACCTTCTGGGGTTTGGGTTTGTCTCAGCAGGGATCTCAGTCCGCTGAGTATATTGAAGTTATGAACTGCACTCCTTGTGAGTTTGGTTTGAGATGGAAATGTATGTGAATAAACAATGTGTATGATTCAATTCTCCCTCTCGTGGTCAGATGGGGCCCTTCTCACAGCCTTCAAGTACAGACATATTAGATGTGTCTGTTTGTTTGATGTAACTTGCATCTTTTGGAAGACTCCCATGTTCATAGTACAACCAGGATTTAGTGGGGAAGTTACTGATAGTTCTTGAAATACATATATTGACTTTTTGCCACACCGTGAGTGGACAGATTGGAGATCTGAACCGAACTGCGACATTCCATGGAATTGTATTAACCTCACTTACACACACCTCCCTTAAGCGTTTCTAATTTGTCTCTGTTTAGGTGTTAAAGTACTTGTGAACCACAGCTCTGTTTATCATCCTCCTGGCGCTCCTGTTGACTCCAGTGGGTGATACAGTGTAAGCTCTGTTGCTTTTCAAGGATGCTGCAGTGTCTTTGACAGGAACAGTCCTCTAAAAGAGGAGAGGAGGATTTGCCTCTCTGTTATAAATCTGAGTGTTTGGTAAAAAAAGTCCTGAGAGTTTTATTCAATGATATTTAAGTCTCCCCAGAAGGAACAGAACCCTACCTAAAAAAATCGCACAAACGTGCAGGATTAAGCATTCCAAAATCAATTCTTAATTATTGTTTAATTGATTTCAGATAAAAAAAAGGAAGAAAATTTTCAAATATATTCTTTACACAGGGCTTAACAGGCGTTTTCTGTCAAAGTGGATGTTAGAACAATACCAAAATTCTGTCATGAACAAAGCCCAGTGTACACCAATATGCCTTTTGTTCAGTTTTATCACTGAGGAGCAGCAGTTTTATTTTATTATTTTTTTCTGATTTATGTCACAAATATTTTCTGTTGCATGAATAATTTTTTACACTTACTTTCATCCACTAGCGCGAGAAAATAATTGCCACTTTTTAGAACTCCTGTTAAATTCTGAAGCAATGACTTTAATTGCTTTTGTATTTCTATGTAGTTGGTTTTCTCTAAGAACTGGCTAAAGATTTTCCTCACACAGATCTTGACTCAAAGATTGTCCTTTAGCTGGAAAATATTGATTAGCTTTTGTTTGGCCCCTGTGGAGAGCACCTTATCTCTAAGACTGGGTTTTGTTACGATGAGAGTTGACAGAATTCAGATTTAGGCAGGTGAAGTCTGTCACGGTCAGTAAAATGTTAAAGAATCGCAGTAATAAAATATGATATTAATCTTGTGATTTTTTTTAATTAAAAGCAGTTGTTAATGATGCAGAGATTTTGGGGAGTTCAAGTTATTCATGCTAATTGTCTCATCTGCTTAGTATATCATTTGTCTTCTATTAATATCAATGCCTACGTTCATTTAATCGAAAATAATTAATACCCGAACAATTAATAATGAGATAGAATCTGAATTGAAAAGAACTTTAAAAGATTTTTAAATATATTAGTAATTTTTAAGACTGAATGTAAATATTGCATTACATCGTAAATTATGGTATCAGAAAAATGACATGAAAAACTTAATGCAAGATCACAGGCATTTTTTTTGTTATGCATGTCAATATTATTATTATTATTATTATTATTATATTTTGGCAGGTCAGGGATAAGAGCTTATGTACCATAATTCAGGCCTTGTGCAGGCTTAGTAAAAGGGTACTGACTGTAGCTGAGCAGCCCAGACTGTTTCAGTGGAGTGTGTGGCTGCCTCGCTGATGTCAGCAGGGAGATAGGTGCCTTTGAAGAGTGATTCAGCAGCTCTCAGTGCTGACTAATCACTAGATTTAGCCACTAGCAAATGCAGGATCCACGGTGATGTCTGAGCTCCTGCCTTTTAGGGCTGGCATACGGCTCTGACTCAGGGTTGTATCTGCCCACTAATGATCTGGTGCCTACAGCCCTCTTCTGATGCGAGATATCTGAGCCCATCTTGTCTCCTTTAAAACTAGCAAAACCCTCCAGAAATGCTTCTGCCTTCATAGCACCTTGTGGCTTTTCTATAATTACCTGGTGACATAGAAAGCATGACTTTGGGGCTCTCAGCAGCCTGAGGGGGCAGAGTCTGCTGCCCTTGCCAGGGAGAGGTTATCCTGGAGAACCCAGCCTCTATGCACCTGCCTGAAGATGAGCTACAACACAGCCGAAAATGCAGCAGTCGCAGCACCAGAAGTAAGTCTGATCCTGCAGCTTTGTGGCCTGGGATTCACCTGAGGAGGGTGGTTGAGTCTTTGGTCTGCAGTGTTTATATGGGTTTTTTTCTAACTGGTAGGGATGGGACAAAATAACTGGGATCCTTGCTTCTAGTCTTGGTGGCTGTGGGAGCGCGTGCCTTGCCCGTGAGGTTCGGCGGGACCTGGGGGACCGTGGCTTGCACAGCACGGGGGGCTGCTTTGCCTTCAAAGCACTAATTGCTTGCCAGTGTCATAGACTGCTTTTGGTTTTAGCAGATCATTCATGCTGCTGAGGACAGAATGTTAAGAATGTGAAGGTGGATTAGGTAGATATGGAGGCAGTAGCTGAGGACCTGTCCCCGCCTCCCAAAACCTGCTGCACTCCGCGGTCCTCTGAGGCATCCCCGTGACCTGGTGGTGTGGAGGGTTAACCAGGTGTGCCTAGTGATGGAATATCACCTGCCACACAATTAAACTGCCTTGTCTCTTGATGCTGGACAGTGCACCCTTGGCCACTTCTCTTCTGAACATTTTAGGACATTGGCCTAGGATGTTCTTTTCTTTCTCAGCAGCTTTCTCTGTACTTGAGAGAATTATTCCACTGAGCAAATTGGTGGACTCAGTGAGCATCTGCTGTGAATGTTATGTTTAATTTTCCTAACTACAGGTGTGCCTACAGGCTATAACAGAGCTGGCATAGTTTGGCCATTCCAGTTCTGTAGTAATGGCCTGATGTGCTACTGCTGCCTGGCACAGAGGACATACATGGTCGTGTTGTTACTTGTTACAGTGATAAGTTTTATATGTGGTTGTCTGAGCTAGAGGTAGTTTGGATTTCCAATGGTAAGAGGTGGAAAGCTTGAAAAGACAAAGGGTATAAAGAGCCTTGGATATTTGTGTAAGCATCTGTAAAACATCATAGCCTGGACATTGTCAGTTGTAGGTGTGTTGTTCATTAACTTTACATCTCACACATACCTGATGAATGCTGTCCTGCCTTCCAGTCTTACCTCAGCCATGCATTTGTTCTGTCTGTCTTGTGCTGCTACTGGCCTTAGGATGTCATGTAATGAATCAGCTGACTGGTCCTGCTTGTTATCTCTCTCTCTTTTATTTATTTTTTTTTTGGGGGGGGGGGGGAATGGGAGGGAGGGAAATTACTTTGCAGCCAGATTAATTTCCTGGTCTATCTGCCTGTGCAGTTGCATGAATGCCACTGCCAACACAAGGAGCGGAGCAAAATTAAAATGTTTCTGGACTGCCATCCTTAGATATAAAAGAATAAGTATGATTACCTTGTTAATATTACTTTGCTCTAGGTCTTGACACACTGTGTTAGGACCATATGCCTGTAATCATTATTCACTCTTGAAATGCAGAGTAGTCGTCAGGCATGTTTTGTGGCTTCTCTGAGTATGTATGTGCGCTGTGGTCTTTTGTTTACTAGATGAAATACATTTATTAGGGGGAAAATATAACTTGATTTTGCAGCACAGTAGCCTTTGTATGAACAATTGAGCTGCATCTGCTCAATGGTGTGTCTTTTAAACATATGCTTTTGAAGAAGTTTTATCTAATTCTCACTCTTGCAACTCTGCTGTTTGCAAAGGGCAAAGATGCTGAGCAACTCAGTGGTCTATGCTGGCCCAGTGGACACAGCTTCTAATCTTGCCATTGACTTTTACTGTGTATTTTTTCAGTTTCCATATATAAATTTACCCAGCACTACACTGAAGAGTCTAAGATTTTTCCAAAGTAATTTACATGAATTTAGCATACTGGTTCCATGCTAAAGTCACTACTACAAAAATCCTACTGTAGCATTCTGATTGATCTTTAATCAACAACGTGCATATGAAAAGTGAAGAATAAGTAATTCTGGTATATGTATTTTAATTTCATAAACATAATCATAATGGCTTGCTCCAAGTTCCTGAAATAGACAATTGCTTCAAGTATAGCTTTTGTTGAAGTGCATATATTCTGAATAAATATCTATCAGTTATAAACTACTAGCTTCAGGTAGATATTGTAAAATACTTAAATTCCTTCTGTCCCCATATTTTCTTAGTTCATTAAGACAGTATGACTTCAGTGGATGAGGGATGCAGTAGGGAAAAAATCAGAAATGTGTGGTTTCCAAACAGGTTTCCGAACATGGTGCATTTTTTTCTCCTTCCCTTGTAATGTATGTTTCAAAGTATTAATTCAAAAAGTACTCGTTAACTTTGTGAATGCAATTAGTGTTTCATATGCAAGATTCCACTTCCTTTGTCTATTTAAGCCTTTTACAAAAAATTCACTGAGTTTACTTGTATCTCTTCATAAATACCAATAGTGCCTTAATTTTTATGGGTTTTGTGGTTGGGCTTTGTTTAAGTGACTTCCATCCAAGAGGAATCAGAGCCTTGTATTCCTGCAGAAATGGATAAACCACATGAGGTGAATTTTCATACGAGCCATTTCAAACCTGGAGTTTTCAGGGTATAATTTAGACACTGCATTGGTGGTTTATGACCATATAAAGTGGAGGTGTGTAGGTAGGAGGCTGGATAGATGTACTTGTAAATGGCTAGAAGCAAGGAGGCTGAGTATGGTCTCCAGCAGTGCATTTTTCAGCTCACAGTTTCACATCTCTATCCTAAGGCATTAGATGTTACTAATTCTCCAAAAGCCAAAGATTTGTTTTACAGGAGAAGATTCTGATTTGATTAAGGTATTGCTTCAAGACCTAACGTTCCTTTAGCAAATCATGCCATGACTGGAAACGTACATGATTGGAAATAAACTGCACGTTATCTGAGAAACAGAGCAAGCGCCTCATGGCTTGGAATGATCCTGCAGAAGAGAAGCAGCGTTTAGTGTAATGACAGTACACTTAGATTAATTATAGCGCTGCTTGCAGGCGCCACTATGTACTTAGTGTTGTGTCAGCACTTCTGCTGTTAACCCCGTGTTGCAAAAGTTTATAATTGGGCTCTAAAAAAAATGAACAAACGCTCTGGTTTGAATTCAGTCTTTGTGCTGCATGCACTGCATCAACTTTTGGTTAGGGCCTGAGTTTTGCTTTTCGTATCCTTAACTCTTCAAAGTGTGTTTCTGGAGAAATAATCATATCTGTGTAATATTGTGTATGTTTTCTGCTCTGCCTAATTCTGATGGAAGATTTAATTTCGGTAAATGCCCAGACTGTGCTGTGATCACTTCAGACGGTCTGAAATAAAGCACTGACATATTTAACCTTGGAAGTTGGAAGGTGTAAGTATTAAGCCACCATTTTTCTACTCAGTAGATGAGTTAAACTTGGCTTAATATAATATGATTAGCTGCAGTGGCTCTGAAGGATTGTTAAGGTTTGTAATAAGCCTTGAGCATGACTTAAAAGGCTGTTTACATGCACACAAAAAAATGGAAATACTCTGAAGAAGCTATTATAATTAGTCAGGTAAACACTACAGAGTGGTTTTCAAAATAAACATTGGAAATATACTATAGGCATAAAAGTGACACTGAAATTAAGTAACTTTTTGACTAAGTCATCAGAATATGTTTTATCCTCATTTTACTGTTGATGAGACAGTAATAAATGCTGAGACAATAAACTTGCCTATACCTAGAACATCTCATCCTGCAAATACAGGAATCTTCGCACAGTTTTCTAGCAGTTCTTGGCCTCTAATCCTCTCTTGTTTCTAATTTCCACTCTTAGATTGTATTTTACTTTTTTCTGAGTAGTGCTGGCAAGTGGCTCTTATCAAGAACAAATGATGCTGTAAATCAGGACCAAAATCAATGCTGCTGTGGGGTTGTAACAGCGAGATGCGGTTATGTGGGCCTGAGTGTTTTACCTGCCTCTGAAGCCAAGAGTGAGGCCCTGGGTAGTGTTCCAACCCTTGGCTTTCTAATTTACTGGCAAGTGTATATATATACAGCTGTTCTGTCTCAGTCTTGGAGTGGAGATATCAATATTAAACTCCCATTTTAATATGCCTTTTCTCATAATGCAAACAATAAAAAGCAAGTGGACATTCATAGTCAAGTAGAATTGCATGGGAATACAGAAAGCATTTAATTCCTTCACCCTTAATACTACTAGAGTAGGATTTAGGACTGGCAGGACTGGCTTAGATGCCTGGCAGCATATATTGACTCCCTTCTTGTCCTTTTGAGCATCATTTCTCTGTAGGTGCAAAGGATAGTGGGTGTTCACACAATAGGACATGCTCTGTCAGTTGGAGGAAGGTTTATTTGCCCAAAGCAACAGGGTCCTTAACATCATGGCTGGCCATTTTCAGCTGCAGTTACGGCTCTTCTCCGTGATAGGTGGTAGTATAAACAAGGAATGATTTGTGCTGCTGGAGTAAGGCCATGTGTGTTATGCCAAATATAAAATGAGAGGGCTGATACGAGTGCCTCTTGGACATGTCTTTCATTACCCTTTACGCTTCTCTTTCCTAATAGAATTTGGAGGAACCAAACACATGCTGTATGCAGGGTTTTATTAGAGTGCTTTGCCTCGGGCCCTTAACTCCTTTAGCTGGTCATTACCTGACCAGTAAAGACCTCTAAACGGGTCATTAATGCTTAAGTAATAAACTGTTTCACAAGACTGTCTAGTGCAGAACCTCTTCTATCATTTTTACAGTTACTGTTTTATAGATAAATCAATGACCAACAACTGGATATTCTTGTTTTGCTACGTAATCTTGTAATAGCAGCCTCAGCAAACAGGCAGAGGGTTCTGTTAACTGTGCCAGGAGAGCTGGAGGTGGGCACACACAAGTGGGACCTGGAGTTGTATGTAGGGTAAAGCCTAGGAGTAAGGTAAAGAGTGAAGGCATGTTCTGCTGTTACCAAAATGAAGTGTATCAGTGTATCTGCTTCTAAAGTTTCAGTTTTTTTGAAGTAGATGGGTTTTTTTCCCCCCTTTTAGAAGTCATATAATTTCAATAAGGTGTCTTTTCTTCTCCCACTGCCATATTAGGGACGAGCAGGCCTCAATGCATTCTAATGTTGGCAGATTTTGCACTTTCACAGAGCTTTTTCTGAACTAGCAATTAGTTAATAACATCAGTCTCACACTCTTCTATACCATACATCTGTTCTCTTTGAGTTTAGCATATATTAAATTCTTTCCAGGTATGACAGTAATAGTTAGCTGTGGTGCACATGTTTCTCCTGGTTCTTGACATGAGATTTTCAGGTTCCCCCTTTAAACAATCTATCCTTTAAAATAGGTTTCTGTGCACGAAGCTCTACAGAGCTCTTGCTGTCTGGAGAGACAGAGAGAAAATGGATAGTAGGTACCATACAGTTTTTTGGCAGATCACCAGGCGTTCGATATTTCCATCCTTGTTAATATCAGTGTATTGTTGATGGACTGCTGAGTGCTGGAATAGGAAATACAGTCGTATACATCTTTTCTCGTGTTAACCTCTGAGGAGTGCCAGTCTGTGCTGGGACTGTTGTTTTTGTTTTGTGACTGGTTTTTTGTTTGATTTTTGGCTTTTTCTCAGGTTTGTTTTTTTTTTTTTGGTCATGAACATTACGAAGGGGAATGAAATTTGATGCTGAAAATGGTTCTTTGTAGACACAGAATATTTTTCTGTGGCGAAATAGAACAAAATCTCGGCAAATTGATCAAATTGATGACTTCTAGTGTGATTAGTGCCTATGGAGCAAAAACTCCATAACTGTTTTTCGAAGAAATTGCAAACATATTAGTTATGGGACAAGTTCTCTCTGGCAATGTAAAATAATTAATATTGAACAGCTGTTTCTGTGATAGACTGCTTTGCAAAAAATATAATATTAGCATGTTTTTTTATTAATATCTTCAGTGTTGAATTAGGAGTTTTGTAACTACCATGTTGAATCTAACAAAACAAATAAAAAAACCCATAAGGCAAGTTATTTACTGGAAGAAACAATAAAATAAGTGCTTTTTTCCTTTTCCTTTTTCCTTGGGAAAAAATATCTTTTTGATTAACGAGCCTTAACGAGACACACCAAGGGCTTTGAGGTGACTTCAGCCCTGCCCACTGTTGTGCTAGATCCTCAAAGCTGATGCTGAAAGTCACACCATTATATATAGTGGTAGAAGAATTGTGTGCTGACTTAGAGTTTAAGTAGGGAAGAATCTGACACAGCATTTTGTTCAGTTTACAACTCTCATAATACCCCTAGCACCTGCAGAAGGATTTTAATTCGTTTAAAGCAAAAAAAAGGCTAACGTAGGATTATAAAACAAACACCACTTCACAGATGCAGCTCCATGATTGTCCCATTCTTATCTCTGCTGATAATCTGGCAGTGCTGGTGTGGCAGTAACTTTAGCAAAACTGGTATTTGTACTGAATTCTTCCTTCAGATCTGTGGACAGAAGCTGTCCTGTGTGTCACTTTACTGTGTTAGTACGGCATGAGGAATCAATTTGGTCCCATCTGCAATCGTCTAATATAATCAACCTCTATTCTGTTTAGTTCAACTCTCTACCTACAGTAAGTGATTTGTATGTGCATGAATATTAAACTTTCCAAGTAAACGTGTGAGTAAATATGAATTGACTATAAAAGAAAGTTATTTGTGTGCACTGAAAATGAGTGCTCATTGTTGTTTTTATAAAACAGCATTAAATTACATCATGATGGTTGTGAATAATGATTATTGCTTCCTTTTTCTGTGATAGGAGAGAACAGTAGGTCCCAAATAACATCTCTGTATTACTGCTTTCCCTTCTGGCTAGTGTAGTCTATTAGTCTTTTTGTTGTAAAGATTTTTTTCTCTAATTTTTTAAAGTCAAACCTCTGTTAGAAATTTTTCATGGCTCAACAGCCCTTAGTTTTCTTTTTTTTAATATAACTGACTGCAAGTATATTTGCGTAGTGATTACAACAAGACAGATACAATATTTACAAGCCTTAGCAATTCCTGTGCAAATGCAGTCTCTGGAGAAGGGCACAATAACAAAGCAAGCAAACATCACAGTTTTCTAAATAAGAACTTGCAGGCATTGGGGTGGTGACTCACAACGTGGATGGGAACCCTGGAGTTTTAGAGTAATTTATGGGGATGCTGGGGAGATGGATTTCATTTAAATACAGTAACTGCTGAAATATTTCTAAGTTAAAAAGTCAACTAGTGGTTAAGTAAATATCCTCTTGACCCCTTTTAACTCTTGTGATGTACCGTTGTTTTAAGCTATTTACTTTGAAATGCTTGAGTCATAAAATGACCCAGGAGAGACGGATTGACCACAGATAGTTAATGCACAGGATTGAGTTGCTTAAAATTTAAACCCCATGCCCGTTTTTTATCTAATCTATTGTTCTTTGATTGGATGAATGAGGTTAGAAATGGAGGGCTGTGGAGTCTAAAACATAAAAAAAAAAACTTAAAAAAAAATTTGGTTTCGTACAGTCTGCAAAAAGCATTAGGGGAAAAATTTAGAGAAGAACAGAGGTTTCTTCTTGTTTCTATAGAAACCAATAGTGATCAGGAGGGGAGAGGATTTCTTTCAAGTGTACATTTTAGTGAGGCTGGCTCAGCAGCTCAGCGCACTAGAGGGCCACTGTGAAAAAACCAAACCTCCAGTGGGTTTTGATGCGGTGTTCGTGGCCCTGTGACACCAGCTGGAACAGGGATGACACATCCCTGGGAGTCCCTGGCTGGCACTGCTGGGGGTGCAGGGGGCTCTTTGCAGTGCCGCGTCCCCCCCGGGAGCACAGCCTGGCAGGAGGGATCCGCGACGGGAATGGGCACGAATCCCATGATAAAAACAGGGAGGGGGGAGGACAAAAGAGGGGGGAAATACTGAGGGAGAAGTGTTCTGTCCTCTGTCAAAATTAACCGTGCTAATTGCTTTAAAGGAATAATCTCCTTTGGTTTTATCATGACAGAATCATAGCCAGTGAAATACCGTGTGCCCAAACAATTGCAGCCGGGACTCAGTGACTTGGCGTTTGAATCATGATGATCTTCCTGGTGTGCACTGCATAATACATAATCCCCTCCACAACAGAATTATATTCTTAATTATGTTCTGTTTTCCTGATATTACCTAAGTGTTGCCATAGAGAACAGATCAGGGAAACATTTGAAAACCCAATTTTAGAGCAAATCTTGGTCTTAATCAATACTGTACCTTTAAAATAATTGCAGGATTCCTCTAAATGAAGTTCAGGTCAAATGCAGTGTCAAAAATAAGGCAGTTTCAATTTGCTGCAACCTGACAGATCCAAGGAGAGACTGAGGAATATCTAGTAACTGGCGAAGACACCTCTGTTTGACATTTACTTTCGCATGTAAACAATGGAGCACTGTATATTGGCATCTGAATGTATTAGCTGGTAGTGATCCAAACCCTGGTATGAATTTAGATGGTTTTCCTTTCTGTTTATAAATACATAGTCTTGATAACAAGGGAACATTTACTGCAATCTTGCTCTGCAGTTGTCAGAGCAGAATGAATCATTTTGAAACATAAACCCCCTCAGATCTCAAAAATATCAAGAAAAACATAAAACATAAGGGAAAAGGATTATAAAATACAAATAAAAAAGGTTCTTAACATATTTAGAGGCCTATGGGCTGTAAACACTGTAGATTATCATTAATGAAGCTCTCTGCCAAGTACACAAACCACAGTTCGGTAGCAGCTGTTAAGCAAGCATTGTTCAAAGCTGGATAATCCCTTGAACATTATACATCGTGGCTCTGTACCTCTTCCTATTAGTAATCAGATAATTGCCTTGCATTTTCTGTTACACATTTTTTCTTTTAAAATTCAGTTTCATTCCTCTTTATGTCAGAAGGCTTTATCTTGCAATAATCACTTAGGCAAAAATCCCGCAGAGGTCAACAGGCAGGGCTGTGGTCTCCTTTATTTTCGGGAAATCTGGTCTTAATACAATTCACTCCTGTGGTGTTACTTTGGCTTCACAATGGGAAAACAGAGACGAATCCCACTCTACATACAGCATGCTTGAATTGTATTGTAACTCAGTTATCTTTTTTTTTTTTTTTGAGTATGAAATGAGCTCTTCTAAATAATTTGGGAATTAATTAAAAATGTTTTCTACCACTGTTTTTACTTTAAAAATAACTTCACTGTTACATGTTGGGAGAAGAAGGTGGAGACTTTCTGATTCCATTTGTCCAAAAGTTCAGGCCTCATAGGAAAGCTTCCCAGGACATGATATGTAAGTATCTTGCAGAGAGAAATTTGGAAATTATGACAACTCTTTTTTTCCAGCATTAAAATATTCTTAAGTCATAATAACACAGAAACAGTGAGCCATAGCCCTGGTAATTGTGAGTTCCCTTGAGCTCCATTGGCTATTAGGGTTGAACCGAGAGAGTAGCTTATCTTGCACTTCTGGAATTTCTCATAACCCTACAACAAAGCACTATTGATTTTTCTCAGCTGGGCAGGTGGGGAGGAGGGATTGAAGAAGGTCATATGTAAATGTGGTAAGTTTGATAAACAGCTGGGCCAAATACTACTGAGTCTAGAATCTCACTTATGCTAAGTAAATCCATTTTATAACCCCTAAATTACACATTTGCTGGTTCCCCTCAATTAACACATGGTGTCCCTGCACTGGAGTGTTCAGCCTAACAATACTTACTGCCACAGGCTGTTCAGTTTAAAACTAGTACACCCCTTTGATGGGCACTGGCTTCACAAGCTGTTGGCATCAACTTTCTTTGTCCAAGATCTAGTTCCAATCCCAAAAATCAAAGCAGATGGAGACATAATTCCAAGAGCAGAAAATATGATTCATCCTTAAACCTGCAGGGTTGCAGGGACTGTTTCTGTCTAGTACTTAAAATTATTTTGCATCACATGGCATAAGCAGAGATTTGAGAGGTGGTGTCATACGGCCCATGGGCAAGTCATAAAGGATATTTTCTAGCTAACATATCTCTGTACGTGTGTAAGAAGAAGAAATTGCCTTTTTTTTTTCTTTTCCCTAAATTGCAGCGTTTTGTGTTCAAGAGGATCCAATGCTTTCTGTTCATTGCAGAAGCAATATTATTAGATGCCAGTCAGTAGGAAAAATTAGAAAAAGGATGGCCTGAAAGACAAAACGAAATGCATTTTCTCCCCATTTTCCAAAAAATAAATTACCAATGAGCCAGGAGCTGTCTTTAGGCAAGGTTTTGGGAGGCAGATTAGATAGCAAAATTATTTCCTTGTTCTAGTGAGGCAGTTTTCATTGAAGACAGGAATTTAGGAGTATTTCTAAGGGAAAAGGTCTTGCAGCAAAACTGCAAATTGGGCAGCACTGAGGTAACCCCTCCCAGCAAAGTAATACCAATTAAAAAGGCATCTGTAATGAACTAAGTACAGATATACTCACCTCAGTTGCTGTTAAAGGAAGACATGTATGAAACAATATTATACTAAAGTGCAACTAAAAGGTTTGGAGAAAGCGTTCCTCGGTTGTCCCATTCTGTGCAGAGTATCTGCTGACCAATTTCTCCCAGCATATTTGTAGGATATTCTAGAAGAAAACAGCTCTGCAAAGATTCTGATTTTTGGATGAATTTATCAATATTAGAATGTTAATGCCGTGCATTTCCAGCAAAGCACTTTGACCTCTGTAAGAAGGTTGTCTTAGTAGCAGTTTCTGTACCCTGTTTGTATACAGACTTTTGGGTCTTCCTGGAATGATCTTTGGCTTCAGCTGAAAGATTTTCTTGCCCTTAATCATCATTAAAGTTGCATAAAACTCTTCCATATTTCTGTAGAATGCAGAATGCATCAGAATCTGCCAGACTGTCTCAGGAGCTTTGCTACCCAGTGGGGGGCAAATAGTCTGTGAGGATCTCCCCATTCATGGGGGGTTTGGTGTGCCAGTGGGACAGAGGGGATGGGGAGCCTGCAGGGTGCAGAACATCAGCTCCAGTGCTCATCCTGCTGAGCAGTGTCTTCTGTTGTTTGAGATAATGGCCAACTGCAGAGGCTGTCCTGTGGTCTGGTGCTTCCTTTTTAACTTAAGAGAGCACCTTAGTCATAGATGGTCTCTAAAGTTTCGATAGATGGAAGATTTTGAGGAATTTTAATATTTGGGTGTTGGGCGTGAATTTGGAAATGAACCACTTTGGTTCCGTACTCGACGAATTACTGGCATTTTGCCTTCTGTACGAGTGCAAAGGGAGGAAGCATTGTGGTAAATAGAGAAGCAAGGAACTGGGATAAGAGTCAGATCCCATAACTAATCCCATTGTAGAAAAGAGTAGAGTAAGGGATTGAACAGTGGCTTCCACTCCCCCACTCCTCCTCCTCTTTACCTGACCACGTTCTGGGATAAAAAATTGTTTGTGAGAAGTCTAAAGCACAGCTGACCTGGTTGCCAGGCAAACAGAGGCTGAGACTTTTCTTATAATTTAAAACAAAACAAACCCCAACTGTTCACTGTTCCCCTCGAGTGGAATCCAGGAATGCCTTCAGCGTTTGACTGCAGACGATGGAAGGCTCACAGCTTCCACTGGAACCCAGTCAGCTGCCATTTGTGACCGGGGCAGTAGGTTTGGGGTGAAATGAAGAAATTGGAAAACCTTCATCTTATTTGAGGGAAAAAAAGCATCATTCCTGTCATTTGTCCAAATATGGGGACTTTGAGCATAGGATTTTTATGAAAAGATTATTCAGCTAATAATAATAATTATTCAAATGCTCTGACTTCTGTACTGGACAGAATTTGCAAAAGCAAATAGCTGTCATTGAATAGGGTAGAACATACACTTTGGAAGTAAAAATGGAGAAAATCCACAGTAGAACTAAGATGCTGTTGTAGGAAGGAAGGTGCAATTAAAAAACAAAACAGCAAAACTATGGATAAAATAAATCTGAAAGGAAATGGGAGGGGAAAAGCAGTGTTTTCCTACTACTTTCTCCCCTTCTTTCTGCGTTTAATTTAGTAAAGCAGTCATAAACGTTGCTAAACAGTCAAAAAATTAAATGTTGCTGTATAATTTATGGTGGTTACAGGATACATGAGAGTGCACTTTAATTAGCAAATTGCATGTTTATTTTATTTGCTTAGCATATAATTTAGATTGGTTAAATGCGCTTTGACTGGCTATGGCACCTAGGTATCCTCATTTGGTATAATTTTTAATCACATTGTTTTGGAATTTTATTGCAACATTATACAGTTGATATAACAGTGCACAATTAAGTATGCTCAGTTCACACCTTGCTCTGGAGGAAATTACTTTTTATCTGTATTTGGATGGAGCACTTTGTGTGGCAAGTGAGAACTTGGGAGTAATAAAGAATGCTCACTGTGGGCACTAGAGCTGCAATCTGAATAGTAAATAATAATAGTAATGATGGTGCCCTCTTAGAGAAGTGTGTTTGGAAGGAAGATTAAAAAAAAACCCACACAACCCAAACCTGGAAATAGGCAACTGGAAATGATTATTGTATGTAATATTATATTAGCTGGATCATAACAATGTCTTGATGCTACAGCTGAACTGAGGGAGGATGAGGATTGTGCTGGGTGCTGTACAGAGCCCGAGGGGAGAGATTTTCATCCAGCAAATGTTAGGAATGGAAGCAGATGTTGGGAGAGGGTAAGTAGACGATACAGGACATGGGAGATGATCAGACAAAACTGCCATCTCAGTCCTGGGTCCTGCTCCTGCACCTCTGGTATGCCATGACCCACGTCAGGATGCAGAGCAGCTTGTAGAGAGTGATGTGGAAGGAGAGCTGTAAAGAGACACTACGCTGGGAGAAGCAAGCACAGGCATGATGGGTGTTCCCGTGACTCCGAGACTTGGGAATATTTCTGCACTTTTTGGTTTGTTTACTACTGTGCATTTGATCATGCTCAGGGAGTGTCAGCCTGAGATGTGTTCATGGTATTGTGACTCGGATAGGCTTTGAATCTGGAGCTCTGTTTTCTCTGTTGTTCACTTCACTTTTTTCTGTGTGGTGACAGGACTAAAAGAAGGCTCTATCCTTGCTTTGGGGAAATTCAGATTCACTTTACTATTTAAATCCCCACTTTAGGTAAAAGGGCAGCAGCATGTTCAGATATTCTGTAGATGTTACTGGAGAATGTAATAGAGCTGTAACTTGACGGTTCTGGCAAGAAAAAATAAACACATTTTCTTTAGCAGAAAAATATTCCCTAAGTACATAGACATTAAAAAAATGATATTATTTTTGCAGCTAAAATATGGAAGGAATAGAGAGCATTTAATTGAGATCTAGAATATATCTCAGCAGTGGCATTTTATACAGTGGTTTGACTTAAAAAATCTTCAGAAAAGCTCTCATTTTCTCTTACATCCTATGGGCCTTTTCCATCAGGGCTGCCTGAGCGTTACATATATGCCAATCTGAGATCCCAAGCGACTCTTGTGTCGGCAAGATTGATGCTGGGCCAGATTACGCTTTCAGTCACACAGGTATAAATCTGGGGTAACTCCATTGTTTTGCTCCCACTAGAAGAGGATCTGGCCCACTTCCCTTTCTTCTCTGCCTTTGAGTAATTGGCCCCGAAATGCAGCAGAGCTGCTCTGGGGTGATTGGCAGTGATGGCTCGGCTCTGACAGGACGCCGGTGGTGGCGTGTGCTGCTCCAGCACCGACATTCCTTACTTTGTTACACTGTGTTTTGATAACGTTATCTGCAAAGAATGTTCCTTGCGCTGATTATGGTTATTAAAACACACAGAGATCAACAGATATGGCAAACAGCTGCTTAGTCACAGCTGATGTGAGAAATTTGATTTAACATAAGTTTCACAATTTGAAACTGTATCCTCTAGAAAAACACGGGCAACTAATCCCTCCTGCACGCAAGACAGTTGACTTTGTTTAAAATAGGATTATATCAGGATGATAAACAGAGGCTAGAATTAAAGCACCTTTTTGAAGATTGTTGAAATATAGAAGAAAAAAAGCAAAGAGGAGAGTTGTTCTTGTTTGGGTGTTTTGTTTTGTTTTTTTCCCTTTTTGTACTGATGCACTGGACTGTTTGAATAATATTTATGGGACCTATCATGCAGATGTCATAGTACTGTAAGAAAATATCTGTGGTATTTAGAGCCAGTGATGCAGTCCTTTTAAATATCTGTATTGCTCTATAAAGGCAGACATTGCTTCCCAGCATTCCTTATGGAACGCAGGGAGAATGGCATGGACCTCTTGAATAATTAATATGGTTTTCAGAGCAGTAGTCATGGAAACCTAGGCAGTGTCACATATATGGATTTTAGGAATTAGGCACATTTTGAATTGCACATTTAGCCAAAAAAGAGCATGCTGTAAATCCTAAAGATCAGAAGCATTTTCTCAGTGAGTCTCTTGTTTACACTGACAAATACATATATCTTATATGTTTTTTGACTTAAATAATATTTGGATTCCTAAAAATTTATATGGTAGCCATCTAAAGGGCTGTTAAAGGCGCTAATTGCCATAAGTCACCTTTTAGATGTCTTACTCTTTTTTTCTTTCTTTTTTTTTTTTTCCTTCTTCATCCCAGACCCCTGAAGTTATTAGGATGTAGGTTTTAAACTGTATAGCCAATTGCTATTCACTTCAAGGACCACAGCTTTACCACTAAGTTGCTAGGCCCTTTCTATTAGTTCAGTTGTGTGGCTTTTTTATCTGTCTCAAAAAATGTCTCTTCAGGATCAATATCGTCATTACCTTGGGTGTGTATGTGGAAGAAGTCAACCAGGCAGCAGTGAAAAGCTATCATCCAGTCCTCAGTAATATTGTACGTGGAAAGAATAAAAATACATGGAAGTTATTTATAGACCATAAACCCTCTGGTTTCATAAACCATTTTATGCTATTATTTGTCCAAGTCTACAGAGTCTCTCCTGAGTTCACAGCAACACTCAGAAAAGCCTCTGATTTTTTTTATTTCTGTCTGTTTGAATTGGGAAATTAATTAGAAATACACTTAGCAATTTATGGACATGAAAAAGCCATTTGGCCTAGTAAGCCTGCTTTCTTTTACCTTTTTTTCATCCTCATTTTGTTTTGTCACTCTCTTTCAATCTACTCTCTACTAATAAAAATATCAATCTGTTTCATAAACTCATTGAGACTTCATGGCAATAATATTACTTGGCAGCATAATATGGCATATTCATTACTCTCTAAGCAAAATGATTTTTCTTTACGTTTTGTGATCCAGATTCCTCAATTAGATGCACACTTGCAGCTTTCATTGAAGTCAATGAGACTTTTATAGCTGTCACTGATAGCAGATACTGGCTCTTTATTTCCAAATGTGAAATGATGCCCACAGTTTTGGCTTTCTTTATTTCATTTAAACAGGTAATGAACAGGTTCTCCCCATCTCCCACATCTCTGTGCTGTATTAAAAATTTTCCTATTCTGAAATTAAATATTTCTGTTCAGTCATTTCAAAGTTGTCTCTTTCCTAGCAAGAATAAATTCAGTCACGTTGGCCTGTCTTGACATGAGATTTTTAAGTACACAAGGTGAGTCAAGGTTCCTGGAGTTGCACCCCCTCTACAGTAAAATTAACTTATCTGTGTAATGCTTAAAACTGTGGACAGAATTGCAGTTGTGGATTAGTTATTAGAGAAGTCATCTTGCTTCCTGTGATTTGTATTGCAGCCCTTGGTTGATACGTCCGTGTCCTTGTTGTTGTTTCTTTTACTGCAGCCAAACAGAACAAATGGCTTCAGAGGTTTTTCTACACTAAGCTCTAAATACCTTCCCAGTTGCTCTGAGCACTGTTTGGCTGGTTTTTTTTTCATGTGTATTCCCTCTTTCCTGGCTTATTTTGCTACAGCACTCCTAGCTAAGTTGTCCATCTGTAGACCTTTAAAAGATTGTATGTTAGTGATGGAAATAAATAAATAGAAATAATAAAATAATAAAAATAATAAATAAAATCAGGAGGACCAACTCAGAAAGATGTGTGGATATCAGCTGCCTATTGGAAACCTCTCATAATTACCCAAGGACTTTCAAGACTCAACCCCAGAAATCCCCTGCAGTTGATAATCTTCTCAACTGTAGTGTTTGCTGGGAAGAGTCACAGGGAGTTAATTAAAATGCTGAGACTTTTAGAGATCAGAGAAGTTAAAGGGGGCCAAGAATATGGTCCAGGACTGTAGCTGCATGTAGGACAATTTACTGATTACCCAAACTGGCATTCCAAAAAAAGCAACCTGAGTAGTTACATGGGAATTATAACCAACTGAAGAGCTTGTCTTCAGGGCATGTTTGGCTCTCCTCATTTTCTGCTGCCTTTCAGGTAGGAGTCCAGTGTGGTGGTGTAAAATACCTTCCTTCTTGCACTGTGAACATTCATGGTACCATTATATCCTGAACTCATTCCCTCTGTGTTATGCTTCCCTAATCACAGAAGAAGTCTGAGTTAATGACAGCTTTTGCAAAAGCCCAGTTGCCTCTCAGCTTTAATGCAGAAAGTTATTTAGCAGTTCAGTTTCCTCCTCACAGAACTGTACATATATTTTTATATACAGAGACACACACAAACACTTAATGTTATAGTCTCAAGCAATTGATGCTGCTGTCATATCTGCAAGTAATCTGCAGCACCATCATTGCTGTGACCTTTCAGACCGCTGAATGTAAATCAGATTCCTTCCCTCTGGTGGTCTCTGTGGCACACTGAAATTGCTCACAGATTGTGTTCGAGCAGTGCCTATCAAGTCAGATGACAATGCAAGGAGCATGTCATCATTCTGGTTGCACTGGCACCTTTCCAATGCTACACCAAGTGCAGTGTTTTTGAGTGCATTCTGTGGTTTGTGGAGGGAAGTGTGTGTGCACCTCTGTTAGCCGTCGCATGCTTGCTCAGAGCCGTTGTGTTCTCCCTGATTTCTACCCCCTGTTGATGGAAATCTCTATTCTTGGCCTTAAGCTATCAAATCTCTTAAAACATTATTGGCTTTGTGGATTTGGGCTGTTTAGATTGACATGTTACAGCAGCATCATGCCAGGTAATCAGTGGAAGACACTTCGCATACCATATTCTGCAAAATTTGTGTCTTTCTTCACAGGGGCATTTTGAAGTCTGAGCAAGTGTTTAAATGTTTTAACACTTGGAAATTCTAAGTTGGATGCAATGCCAGGGCCCTGGAAAGAAGGCAGTATGAACCAAAGGAAGTCCAGGGAAGTAGTAGGGTAGTACTGGAAGTTCTCCTTGTGGCTTTAAAATTACCATCTCCTGGCACGGTCCTGTGGGAAGATGTTTGTGCCTTTGGTTCTCTCCTGCAGAAAGCAGAGTGACCATGACCATAAGTTTCATTCATTGCTAAAGAAAGGCTGTGATTAGAGTGAGGGAATAAGCAGATCAATAAATATGATTTCCATGGAAATTGGTAGGTATGTGAATGAAGAGCACTGTTTTTCACTTCATCCACGGTAGCCTGGCGTGTGACTGCAACAGCAGCAGTCATAACACATCTCACCTTTGTTAGACCTTTCAACTTCATAATTTGTCAGTTTTCAACAAATGATCAAACAACGGGGTAAATATTTGTGTAAGCCAATCTAGTGTTGACCTCTAGAGCCTTGGTGCTCAGAGCACTCATGCAGGGCAAGGGGGCCTTGAACTGTAATTCTTACAATGGCACTTACCACCTTGGGCTTTCTCTGAGATCCCTTTCTCTTCTCAGATGTGCAGTGGAGAAAATCAGATAGGACAGTGATAGTCCATCCCTTTTCTCCTTCTCTGAAATTCAGTTTAAGTGGCTGCAGGAATATCAAAACTTAACATTTATTTCTGGCTTAACAGAAGAAAAAAGGTGTTTGTTTGGGTATCTTGGTGTTCATAGTATGTTTTCATCATCTGCCCGGAATTGTGTAAAAGGGGCTGATATGAAGTTAAATTAAAGAGATTCAAAGCACAGCTGATCTAGCTTTTAATACATTGCCAGTAGAAGAAACCATCTGAATGCTGCAGAGGGCTTTAGATCTTGGTTCCATCACTCACAGTGGAGATCAGGTGAGCCACTGTACCTCATAGAGTGAGAGAAACTGAAACCATGGTTCTTTGCCACAAATCTACATGGCACGTGGCCAGTTAAGAGCTGAAATAGGTTGGTGTTAACGGCAGGGAAGTCTGAAAATGCTCTAATCATACCTATCCCAGCAGGGCTCTTAGTGCAATGACAGGATGATCGTCTTGTCAGACTTTGAGAACTTTCTTCTTTAAACACACAGAAAATGGGGGGGGCTGAAAAGGGGAGGAGGGAGAGGGGAAGACGGAAAAAGCTTTAACTCTGCTGATGTGGCTTCTTTAATTTGCTGTCAGTGATGCCACCAATGTTAATTCTGGCAGGGTTAATTATGAGAAATTAAAAAGCCGCTCAGAACAGACTGTACCCTTCGTACTCCAATAAAGAGCCAGCTCTGGCGTGAGAAAATTTCTTCATTAATATATATCCCCAAAGGGCTGCTGCATACAGCTTTCAGAATATGAATCATAAACTCCCAGGGACCCTGCAGGAAGCAGGGGAGATAGGATTCAGAGGAGATTGACTGTGTTACTTTTACTGCTGCAGGAGAACGACGCTCGGGCTGGCAGGAAATCACCGTGCCGGTGACATTTGGAAAGAAGAATTTATTAATTTGCATGTTGGCATGCTACAAGCTTTGAAATATGGTTTTAAATACGTTCTGTACCGCCACTGCTGTATCAGTGTTCGGTGTGTCAGTCTGTAATACATGCAGCTGTTAACACAGGGCTTAGCATAAGCATTGTAATTGTTTACCATTTAGTATTTTGCAGGAATGGCTTTAGGGCATGCATTTATTTCTCATGAAAATTTCACTGGCTTCTCACAAACTAGGCAGTATATACCCTTAACCTAATACATTATACTAAATGGCAGTGTGGTTATATCAGATACCTTGTAGAAAGTAAACTGCAAAGAATGCCACGTACAAATTCTGTGGTTCTAAAATACAAGCTGGGAAAAAAAAATAAGTGTCCCAAAACAATAATCTATAATTTATATTAGTGTAACTTGGCAAATCCACATTACCAAGGAAATGTAAGTGCAAGTGGAGCTAGATAAAAGTGAAATACCTCAGTGATATTAACTTTAAGCAGAAATAAAGCCCTATTGTTAAAAAATTTTGCACTTAGATCATTTGCAGTGTAACTGACAGGGTGTTCCAAAGTGCTGGTGCAATTTTGAAGTCTCTTCCCAGGAAAGGTTTTATGGTCTGTAAGTCATTACTACAAAGAAAGCAGCTAAACAAAGTTAGTTCACCGCACAGAGGTCTAAAAAGAGTCCAGAGAATTAATTTTAATAAGAAAAACATGTATTTCATGTATTTTTTTCTCTTCTAATGTCAGCGAAGCACTGATATACACTGTGTAACCTTTCATTCAAGAACCTCAGCAGTCTTCAGAAACATTAATTAATTAACCTTAATAGCAGCTGCAATCCACGAGTATTATTTTGAAACTTGTTGTAAATGGTCATTCAGAGAACTGCTCAAATGCAGTTGAGGTGGACCTCTAAATAAAATGAAACATTACTTAGAGCAGTGGAGAGTGCTTGGGAAAAACCTTGTAGGAGTTTTATTTTAGCAGATTCCGTTTGCAGGCAGGTTACCTTGTATATTACTGTTGCAATTAGCAGTGTCTCTTTGGGAAGGAATAATCTGAAATAGGATGTTCAGACTTGTGGGTAATTTTGGGGCATCTGCAGTTCCAGCGTGCTGGGATCTCTGTTGTGACAGCTCTTTGTACACCAAGTTAACCCTGCTTATCAATATTTTATTTTTCTATTGCTTTGTTAACGTGGAGCTGGAGGTACAGGTAGATAAAGTGGCACACACGAGGCCACAGCCCAGTGAGACACGGTGCTGCTGTGCCTGGGGGACAGCCAGAAAACCTGATGGCCCTTTTCTTTGTTCTAGCACTGGAATCCCACTTTGTACCTATATAACTAAACATCTGCTATCAAAACTAAGGGAAAGATTAGGTATGTGCTATAAAAATGGCATTTCCTTTGCCACTGAAAAATGACTTTAACATTTCCAGGAATAAAGACCTCCTTTGTTTTCTCCAATTCTAATCCCTGTCTCCAATTTCACCTTAGAAGTGTGTGTCCCTCCCAAACCCTGAATCCCTGCTGTCACCAGCTGTGCATTTCTTGGCAGAAACCCACTTATCAATGTTAAGGATGAACTTTGAGGCTCATTGAATCATTCATTGTAATCCTCACATAACAAACATAACATTTCAGCAAGATTTCTAATTACCTTTTGACTGCTTTTTTCGTAATGCCCTGTTGCTGTTGGAATGGCTCTCATGGCATACACAGAAATAACATTAGACTGTAAATCTACTGACTGGAGCAGTGGTAGGAAGAAAAAAATGTACAAGGGGAGAAGGTCATTTTTATAATTAGTGTAATATATCAACATACTAGGAGACTGAAATGGGAGAGGTTGTTAGAAATGGAAATTTGACTGAAAGTTCACCTGAGAGTCTCTTCTTCCACACTTCCCTTCTGTTACCTTACCCTCCACAGCAACCCTTCTGACAGCTCCAGGGTATGCTGTTCTCACAGGCTGGACCTGCAACCCAATACACGGGCAGGGTTAGCTGCTTGTACCCTCCTGGAGAACAACTGCTTTAAAATATTCACATAGGAGAGATGGGCAGTGTTCTCAAATGACTCCAAACTGCTGCTTCCCAAGCCCTGAGGGGCCGAAAGCATCAGGCCAGTGCAGGACTGGGTTATGCAGCTGTGTCTCCACCACTTCCCATCAGGTCTGCATCAATCAGTTAGAAAGCCCTGCTTGTGCCCAGTTTTTGCTAATTGGTGACCACTGGACACCCAGTAGTTCCCAGCATTAAAGGGAGGAATAGCAGCCTGTGTGAGTCTGAGATCCATGGTGAGGATGGTCAAAATCTAATCAGATGAGCTAAGCCTTATGTACACACGGTATCAATTGAGAATCAATATACAGGCTATTGGCATTGGGAATGGCTGTCCTAAAACCCTTTCAAAATCTTTTTGTTTCTAACAGTCTCTCCCAGACGTCAGCATATTATTTAGGCAAAGATCGTGAAAACTGCCCTGTTTTCAACTGAATTTTTCATCTGAAATGCAGCTCACTCGCAACTTGTTACTGTCTAAAGAGAATGCTAACACTGCCACATTTCCTCATTAGCTTTGCATAAGACAGACTCCTGTGTCACAGCTGATGGAGCCTTTATGAGCCTTTTAGCCAAATGACTGATGTTTCCCTCGTTATGTCAGATCTGAGGGCACTGCTGGCATCTTTCTTTATTCGCTGTCTAACACCATCAATCGAGCAGCTGCCATGCACCCATGATCAGGCTGATTATTAAAATGTGCTCAGGAGGCTGCCGACACCAATTTTCTTTCATCTGAAGAGGCCAATATACACTGGCTCAGGCCGACAGTTATGTACATGGAATATTTAGTGTAGGAACCAGCAGGTAAGACTGAGGCTGATTCCACAGAATCTGGATCCACTCCACTGAGATTACCATTAAGATGTTACAGAAACAATGGTGATGTTTGCTTATGGTTTTTTCCGCTTCTCCTTTTATAAATAGGGAATTGTTCTTTTTGTTGGGGAGTGCTTTCTCTAAAATATAGCCCTTCCTCTTACAGCCAGTGTCCTTGATGGTGAGGGGGTCACAGCCATTGAAGAGCTCATTAAAACTTGAGTCCTGCTAGAAATGGGCTCTTGCAGGATTGCTCACCCCGGAGGTTTATCACAGTAGTTTTGCTCTGCTGTCTCTTCCTTCACTGATATGTCAGCCTCTTTCAAAGGGAGACAACCCTTGCCTTCTTTCTGGTGATAATAGTGAAAAAAGCCTTCTGCAAACAGTGTAGTTCAGAGCCATGGACTGACCCAGCATGTCAGGGATTGATCAGGAGCTCAAGCTCACCTGGAGTTTCCCTACCAACGGCAAACACAACTTGGCTGTGTGTTTAGTTGTGTGCCTGGGAACCCTCCTGCCACTTCTGCCTTTGGAGTCTCTAATCTTGGATATTCAAGTAAGTTCAAATCGTTCTTTCTAGTGCATTTGTCATTTTGATATTTAAGGATGACCTGTGAGTGTTTGACTATGGGGATTTTTTTCAACCCCAGGGCCATATGTTTTTTTTTAAAGTAGTTTAAATTTAATGGTTATCAGGTGTAGTTATATCTTAGTACAGCAATATGGTTGTGTAATTAAAAGGTATAGCCAAGTATGTGTTATGTTGGCATTCTGTACATAGGCTCATGTACGTGTTACGAGTACAGCACCAGAGAGAAGGGAAAAACCTCTGCAGATGCCTGGAGAAACAAGCCTGCAGAGCAGGAGGAGCTATCATTGACTCTCACCAAGTTCTTGTTGGAAAAAGAGGGGCAGAAGTTTTGTGCTCAGAAATGGTGGATCCCCTCCTCTTGCCCCTGTCCTGCCCAGTCTGTTAATGTGCCCAGGCCTCCCTTTCTCTGAACTGTCTTTTAAACAGACCATTATGCTTCAGAAATAGCTTCTGCCTTTGTGAGGCTCTGTGTTCTCTCCAGTTGCTGGAGTGTTTAGACCCAATCTGTAAGTTGGCTGGAGAGGAATTCTAGGAGCTGTGTTTGAGTAATGTTATACTGCGTGCTCTGGTCCTACAGGAAATGCAAACCTGAACCATATCCCACCATATAAATACACATATTTTTCCACAATTCAGTTTGTTGTATTGTTTGTTTTTTTTTTTTCACAAAGACAGAAAAAGTAGTAATCTGCCTCTTTTCCTTGGGGATGGGGCATCCCTAACAGGCCCCATGATTATCAAAACCATCCTTAAACTCGTAATACTGCTAATTAGCTACATAGCACTGCTGAGCAGTTAACACTTTTACTGTCTGTCTCAAGCTCACACCCAAGAGGTTATTTCTCTTGGAAAAAGCCCTGTCCTTAGGGAGAGACTAGAAAGGACCAGATGAGAGTGACTGAATTAACAAGATGCTGAGAGTGAAGCCCTGAGTTACTTTGAAACCTGTTTTGTTCCTGACATACCAGGAGGAGGTTTTGCTGTGAGTGGTGTAGGGACTTGTCATAAAGATGAGAACCACAAAAAGAAGAATGTTTGATTATGGTCCTAAGTCTCCAAACAGCTGTGTGTCTGTGGTGCCTTTATGACAGCAGTTTTGTGTGGCTGAGTGTACACTTGTGTCTGTATGATATGTGTGCTGAAAATTCAAAGACCATGGTCCTGTGCACTTTTTTAAACTCTTATTCTGTGACTGCTACAGAATCAACCCAAATTCTAATAGTGTGATATTCTGTGGCATTAAATGAATATATTTTACATGGCCCACCTGCTAGTGTAACTAATTAACAGCCATTCTCATTAATTACATTGATCGGGATCATAAAATAATTTCAAATTGCTGAACATGATCAACAGGAGTAAAATGGTTTCGCTTTAATCCCTTAATGATTTTTTCATGATTAATCAAACAAAATATATGTAGTTATTTGATCAATTTTTTTCTTCTTGGAACTGCAACTCAGGGCAATTACAGTAGACATAAAGTTGGTGCAAACAGAACTACATCTCATCCGGTAGCTAATTAAGCAGTAAGACACAATAGGGTAGGGGGGGTGTGAGTGTTGTGAGAAAATCACTCCCCTGAGGATTAAAAAAAAAATAAATGAGGACCTCTGCTCCCTTAGGAATCTGATTATCTTCATATAACCACATACCCTGCAATTGCCTTCTTGCTGGCAGGAAGTTCTTTAAGATTTTATACAAAACTGAATTAGGGGGCAGAAAAAATCTTGGCATAGTCTGAGCAGAGAAATGGTTAGTTGTGCTCTCAGCTCCTAACTCGAAGGCTCACCAAATCAGATGTCATTTGCATCTCAGAAATATCCAGTCACCAGCTTTTCTCAATAAATCCGGTGCTTACTGCCAGTTTGGATGGTGTATAGATCTCTCCTTTGACAGCACATAGCTCTTTTTTTGATGTGCAAACAAATATGGCCTTTGTTCATGTTGGCTTCAGACAGCTGATAAACCCTGAAATCAGGCTATTGAACTGGGATGTTAAATATTGGTAGTTGAGCTGTGAAGAAGCTCCGGTATATGCATATGCACAAAAGAAAATACGAATCAAAAAAGGGTTTACAATTATGTTTGTTGTAATTTATTATACTGTTATTACTCCTCATTATCTCAAATTACTGAGACATTAAGTGTTTTGCATGGTCACAGAGCTAGAATGGTTTATAGCCATACTGAGATACCAGCATGTTTCAGTACATGGTAATTCATGGAAATTAATATGTATTGTATTCACAGGTATAGATATGTATATATATATTAAAAAAAGGCATAATTTCTCATAGTTCTGTGTACATGAGGGCATGTTGAGTTGCCCAGACTCAGAGACCTCAAGTACCTCCTAAAGCCTAAAGATTAGCACCTCTTCTCATGGAGTAACATCCCTGGTACCTACTGACCCTGGCTGTACCTGGGTTAGATGTGGTGGGCAGCTATTGCACTCCCCAGGAAGGAGAGCATGAAAGACCCTGTGATAGGAGCCCCCTGTGGTTCAGTGGCCCTCTCCAGATGTGGACATGGCAGTCAGACCTGGAAGCAGCTTGTGGATGTCTCAGCTGTGCTGCTGCTGAGTGGGGTGGATGGGTTGCCCTTGGCTTGCTGTGCCCTCCTGTGCTCCAAGGAGAGAAGGGGATGTGATGGATGACATTGTTACTGGACCTGGACGATCAGGCAGTTCAGTAATTTGTTCTTGTAAAAAAGTTACCGGGCAAATGTTTTGTTCTTAAGGCTTGGAAATTTTTTTTCCCCCCAGCTTGATGGGTTGCAGTTGGATTTACTGCGGCTTACCCAGCAACAGAAATATAATAGCACAGGCTGCCATGATAATGCTTTCTGTGTGGTCATAAAGATCTACAGTATTTAACCTAGTTTTGCATGAAATAACTAGATTTAGATCAATCACAGTCATTTTGTAGAAGAGGGAGAGAATATTAACTTGGTCTTGAAATGTGATTAATTCCAATTTGCTGTTTTCAAAGATAAGCGATGCTCGCAATCCTGCTAATTAAAAAAAACTGGAGTTTTCCATTTTACTTCATGCACCATTTTTAAATGAAATAAGTTTGTCTTTTTGCTTCTTATTATGACTGATGCTTGGCTCAATGTGCCACAGGCTTCCTGAAGGAAAAGTAGTGTGTACTTGTTGTGACCCTATGAAATGAAGATAAATGGTTTCATGCAAGATACATTATGGGCTTTATGACATGCATAAATATACAGTAGATTGTATCCTTTCCATGAAAACGTTCTTAGATTTCTAATATTGTGTTTTAATGCAGTTTTGTTAACAGGATGACAAATAGCGAAAATATGTAGGTATTAAAATAGGATCCCAGATTTGTGTGCTGTTCATTCAACTGTCAGCAATTGCTGCCTCTCAAAGAGCAGTCTGACTTTGACCTTGCTAAATATTCATTTCATGTCTCCACCATTGCTTGATTAAGTCAGGCAACTTTCTGTGTGTAGCTGTACTTGGCATGAGTCTGACTGCCATGTGGAAACACTTTTTTGATCAAGGTTAGGAATGGGCTAGCCCTTGTTAAAAACTAAACAAGCACAGGAGTTAGGAGATTTGCATGATCCAGAAACACTGGTTTCTTATGAGAACTACTGGTTTCACATCTTATCTTTGGTGCACAGCAGTTGTCAGGTCTGCATTATATATTAAGAAGAGGAAATGTCAGTTATTAACGTACTGTAAGTGGCCTTGCTAGGAATACAAAATGACCTTTTAACTAAAAACCACAAAAAAAAGGAGGGGAAATAAAACAGACCTACTTTATAATTGGCTTTAGTAATTTTTATTGAGAGGGTTTGGCATTTGGATTTCACTTCTTGCCTATGCTGCTAATAAAAGCAATGATGACAAAACCAATAATCGGTCTTTAAAAAGGTTGTACTGTGCTGTGAGTGTATATGGTGTGTGTTTGTGTGCAGTTTATTTTCTGCCAGTGTCCATGTTGCTCAGTCATGACCTCTAAAGCCCTGATTGAAAACCACTGTTGCTGACAAGTCACACTGTGCTGGAGTGTAAGTCACCCCCTAATTGATAGGTGGTGGGACAGATTCAGAAAGTGCAGAAAACTCTGTATCCTGTATTCTGCAGCACTCAGCTGAGTCATGTCATTTGATGTGAGCTTAGTGTCTGATCCTCTATCTTATTTGGAAGATCTTAGAGCAAAGTGTGCGTTTTTTAAATTGAACTGCCTAATTATTGTACTTAATTCAAGAAGGCAAAAGGCTGTAGAAATGTTTATACCTGTAAATATCCAGGTGTTTTGCTCTTTTGAAGTAAGCAGTAGTCAGAGTCGATAAATGTCTTGGCTGGAATTTAGCAACACAATGAACCTCTGTATAGATATCCCACATGGTATCAATTGAAGCTCCATTTAAGACTTAATCGTTGGCCCATACAAGCAGAGGAAAGCTTGGCTAGACAGATGGAAAGAGCTGCTTTAAGAAGGGATCAGAAAAGGCATTGCTACTCGGCTGGCCTAAATCCACTAATCTGATGTTATTATTAGCGATAAGGAGCAGCGACCAGGATAAAATCTCATTCTCTGCAAATGTCATTTAAATAGGACTCTGATATTTTCCAGTCAAGTAGACAGGCTTTAGTCAAATAGTGAGCACTTTATTTGTAAATGCAGGAGGAAAAGAAAAGCTTTAGTTCAGCAAGTTCTTAAGATGTCAGCTTACCAGTATTGATTAATCGTTCAGCAGTGGCAGCTGCTTCTTTATTAAAAGCGTAGCTCTCCATACAAAAGATATCAGATGTAGGAAATGTTTGTTGACAATTTACCTTTTCTCACAATGTGGCAAGAGCTCAGTCTGTTACACATTCCCCTGCTTTCTGGCCCTGCAAGTCAGATAATACCCGTGAAGGAATGTATTAGTCCATCTGCACGGGGTAGATTGCGGCAGCTGGACTCCGCTGGAAGTGTCGTTCTGTTTGAAACAGACCTGCAGCACCATTTCCCAGCATGGGAATTAGTTCATGGAGAGCCAGTGCTACTTGGGAAAAACCTTTAGTTTGGCTGTGGGTGGATGTGTTTGGAGTATACACAAAAATATGGCCTGATGAAGCCAGAGCGAAGGCTGAGACAAATGCCTGAATTTCACACAGTGAGAGATGTAACCTGAGGTGCATCATTGTTTGCATTTTGAATGTTTTAAAACCTTTGATTCCACCAACTGCTGAAACAAGTGGTTGGCCAAGTAATTTGTCACAAAACATAGGGACCTGGAGGTGTGTATGGACATGGGGACTTAGGGAGCTATTTACAGAAAGATATTCCAAAATGAGCGTTTTCTTCTATCTCTTTGAATACATTTCTCCTGAGACTTAGGACACGGCTCCTCTTGCTGACTTTTGATTGTCTGATCCTGTGGACTCTCTCCATGGAAAAATTTAGGCAATGAAATGCATTTTAGGCTGAAATTATTCACCTTTGCCCCCCCTTTGTTGTTTGGGACAAGGGAAGCCTGTGTGTTTAGAGTAGACTGTCACCTTATTTCTTGAGTGTATTTCTAGAATTAATAAAATCTAATGCAGTATTAACTGCTGGTGGAACAGTGGAAGCAAATATTGCACAGAGTGCTAGAGCACAAGCCAGCCTTATCCTATTGCTTATATCTTCTTTTCTTGCCAAATGCAGAGCTGTAGAAAGAGAGAGTTGCTTTTCCAAGGGATTAGAAGGGATCTTAAGTCCCATCAGCATACATAATGTCTTTTCTTATAATGTAAGTACAGTTAATAACCAAATATTATTCTGGGAATTTGAATAGTTCATTTGCTGTACACCACCCTTGGCTGAATCTCCTGTTTCCTCTTTTGGCTTCCTCTTTCAATCTGAGCTCTCCTGCCGTGTTCTTCAGAAGTAAAGCAATTTTCCTGATACCCTCTGAATTTGGCCTTGGCTTTCATGGATGCAGGGGAATTAAAATGGATTAAAAACTATAAACTGTTGTCTCACCTTCAGCAAATACATAGCTATAAAAAGAAAAAAAAAAGATGCTTTTAAATTCTTGTAATTATTGAATGCTGAACAGTCCTGTTCTTGGGTTACTATACAGGGTTTTTTGGATGTCAAAGACATCTCAGGCTAGTGCATCTTGAAAGGGACATAAGCAGCAGAGCCTGGCATATGAGGTGGAGTTGAAACTGTTCAGCATCTGAGCTACAGCTGAATAAACCAATTAAGGACTTATCCAAATCTGCACTACGTCCAGATCCTTGGGACACAGTAACTTATTTGATACCCTGTCCTTGTCCTTTTCATTTACATGATTTTGCTTTATACAGCAAGCCAGCTTCTAGCAGGTGTTAGATGTGTGAGCCTACTCCCTGAAATACCAATTCATAGTTTCTAAAAGCATCTGTTCAGATGAAAACCCGAATTAATTTTTGAGTTCTTTGAGGTGTTTACCTATGACTAATTGTCCGAAACAGTTTTGCAGTAGCTGGCAAAATATTTTTTTATTAGTTTCTAAAGCAGTAAGTGGAAATTTTCATTTTGTGATAGTATTTATACTTTAAGGTTTCAAAAAACGAAGCATCTCTGTCAAACGCTCAAGCAGACCAGATTTCACTTGTCTTCCCTTGTTACTGAGACTGTGATATTCTGTTTGTCTCAAATGCCTGTAGGTATAGTTTGAGGTTTAGGTGTTCTGAATTAGTAATTTATGGAGTCATCCAGCAGTAAATTCACCCATTGACCTTTGTTCGTGCTGTCCGACTATTTATGGTTAAGAACCCAACTGGGGCTATCTGGTGGATTATGTATGTTACTGTGGTGTGTCAGGCATTTCTTTTCATTTAGAAATCAAGATTCATCTGTAAATGGTGCTTGGAAAATGGCATCTTCTACACTTACTAACTCTATTTACTTACTAACCTGTTGTATAGAAATTATTAGGTGATCGTACCGTATATTTTTGTCCAAGATTTATATTTTAAAAGGAAAAATATTGAAATGTCAACACAAATATTCATGACTGATATTATGCTCAGCTGATTAAGCAGTTTGCTAGAGTTGACATTTCTTTACTCCTTACAGTAACCTACAGTTTCCATCTGTAAATCACAGTGAGGTGAAAGATCTAATTGTGGCTTTATAGGGAAGGTGGTAGGATTTGAGGATGTTCAGTTGTATTTTAATGGTGTAATGTATAACATGAACTCATCATTTGATGAGGACAGTTGTATTTAGGCCAAAGCTCTGTTCTCTGCTCCACATGGAAGTCCTTTGTTACTGACAATACTTGCCCACAGGTGACTGAGGGCAGCTCATGGTCTGTTGTTTCAGCAGGAGTAAGATATGTCAGCTTGATATCCATCCTCCCCTCTGAATTTCACTCCTAATAGAAACTGATAGTTTGAATTTGTCAGGAACAGTCATTACTGACAGTTACCGTTTTTAAATATTTAATATTGTGAGGACTAAGGTAATGAAATGCAACAATAAGATATTTGCCCACTGTTTTTATGTGGCACCCCCAAACACCACATGTCGGCTTCAGTAACTGATGAGTCAAGAATTACTGAAGTTTGGGGAACCTTCTCTTCCTTTTAATTAAAAAACACTGTTTAAAATAAATGCTGTGAGGGACATGTTTTATTGGCTTGGGCACAATCTGGTAAATCCCTTCTGCCAGCAATGCCACTTTCTAATGGGAGGTGCTCCACAGAGTTCAGAAGGAAATGACTGCAGGCTTGGACTGATGTGGGAACACAGAGGGATCCTCTGCAACCTGTGCTGATGAATTTTAAAGACACAATTGCGCATTATTTTCTTAAACACATCTCAAACATAAGATGGTTTTGGTGTTAGCTCCTGGGGACCACAGGAATGCAAATTGAGAGTGCTGTATTTATAAAATAAACATAGGTGCTGGTCTGAAGCTGTCTGCTAGAGTAGAGATGAATTTTAAATTACATGTGCCTGAGGCTTTACCTTACTTGCCGTGGGCAAGGCAGATCCTCCAGCCATGGCACTGTATGCACAACTATGCTACTAACAAAACACTGCTTTGGGAATAACTGAACCTATACGTTTTGTAAAGCTTTTTCTTCTGCTGAAAAAATATTACCAGATGATTTTTTTTTTTTTTGGCCATCTTTCCTGCATTTTTACTCTGTCATGCTCAAGTTAATGCAGAGTTAAACACAAGGCTGAACTTCCACTCTGGCTGAAAGCAGTGCTCTGCTAATGCCATCTATGAATCTGAAGCTATGAGCCAGATTAATGGAAATGAGATGTTCCACTTTTCCAGCAGCCCTAAAAGTGATTCCTTGCCTGGCAGGGTGAGTGCAGGGGAGACTTGCTTTCTGCTCAGTATAATTATAAAATCCAACCAGACCAGCAGCACTTGAAAATATCAGCTTCCAGAATGGCAGAATCAAAATATCAGCCCAGTCTTGCACACCTTGCTTTTTATTTTTCTTGATGCTCTTTGGCGATGCTTGTATTTTTAAGAGGAGGATTTAAAATACGTTTTCCTGTGCTGTTTACATAGATTTTCTGATCAGTAGCTGTATATGGAAGCGTGTAAGCAGGAAAAAAAATACAATGCTTTAAGGATTTTTCTTTTTCCTGACATGCTTTCCAATGCCTAGTAGGAAGTACCTCTGCTTAATTGGAAAGATGCTGCAGCTGCAGGCTAGAGCTGTTGGCTTGCGTAGGATTGCTCAAGTGAGCAAGGGCAAGTTCAGGTCTTTTTTGTGTTACTTGTGCCTCTGCTTCCTAGGAATATAAAATGTCTTTTGGCAATGGTAATATCAAATGATGAAACTAACACTGGAGAGTTTAGTATTTACAAAAACTCAGTAAAATAAAGAGCTCCAGAGATTCGATTCCTAAGTCCTGAAAGCAAGGATAAAAACCTCCCACATCCATGAATGTATGTTGAGCAGAAATGAAACATTTAGATTTTGCTTCTCTTTTTCTACTTGTGCCTTTAGGGGGCTGTAGTAGAAATGGAATACATAATGTATTGACAGGAGATATATATTCCACTTGTGAGTACGGCTCTGAATCCTCTTGGCTTCGCTATTTCTGAATCATCATGTCTTTCCTCAGTGGAGAGATAAATATGACATTCACTTCAACCCATTTAGCCCATTATTCATTTATATAAAGCAGGACCAATTAAGACATTCTTTTGTGTATTTGCACATTCTACATATGGAGCAAACGGGAGTTAAAAATATCTGTTGCAGCAAATGTGGCGGATGCTCTTTGAATACTGAACATGTTACTCCTGCAACTCCTCTGAGCACTGAACTGACATTCGGGAACTGCTGAAATACACAAATAGGCACTTGTTTGGTTTGGTGTTTGCTCTCTTTCTGATATATAAGATTTATGCTCACCCACTCACTTACCTAAAAAAGTTCATCCCTTTCCACTCTTACTAGCTGCCTGCTAGTGAGTACACGGTGTACAGGCACAGCTCTTCAGCCCTGGACAGAGGCAGAAGTGACCAAAGAGTTTCATAGGCAGAAGTCCAGATCCCAGGAGGGATCCGTGTTAGGTAGTGCTGGTGTATCAGAATGAATTATTTTATTGGTGTTGCTGCTATCTTTCAGAACATGTGTTTTGACTTTTTGTTCGATCTCTGAGAGTTTGAGAAGAGAATGAAGTTAAAATGAAATAATGAAAAAAACCCAAGAAATTCCTGCTATCGCAGGCTTAAGGAAATAAGCCAAAATATACATTTTCAATTCCAACAGCATTGCTGAATGGTATAAGTCTCTGTTGGCTTAAGTGTTTCTTGGCACAAAATGCTGATTATATATGTCTCAAGGAGACAATCAGCATGTTCATACAAAAGTCTCAATCCCTAAAACACAATAACATGTGGTTGCCACTAAAGATTTGCTGTCGAAATAGATAAGGAAAGTTCTTCTGGATTACGATATGGGGCTTTACATTGAAAAGCTTTGTTTTGCATTAAAAGGTAGTTTGTGGCATTGTGAAGTGATGAAATGGTATGCAGCATAATACAGTTTGAATGGAGAGGAAACACGGTAAGATATAAACTGGTTTGATGGTATTTTTCCTTGCAACTCAGTAATATTTAACTGTTGCATGGCTGCCTGAAACAAGTGTGTCCCTACTGAGGAAGATGTGGTGGTTGTGCAGCTTTTCTGCAAGGCCCTGTGGACCAACACCATGGCCCAGCTGCAGATGGGGAACTGCTGCTTTTGCAGAAGGGGCTGCCTGGGGGAATGGCCCAATATATTTTGGTGGATCAGAACTCACATGAATAACTGGTGTCTTGTGGGACAGTATGACAGTGATATGTGCATCACTGTATATCTTTTTCATCTGCTAGGCTGAGTTTTATGTGGGTTTTTTTTCACCCAAGATCCTTTCCAAATCTCCTTCTGTATTGTGACTTAGAAATTCAACGTCTTGCTGTGCACAAGTTTGTGACTGTCAGTGTCAATATAAGCTGGAAACTTTGGGTTGTGAGGTTTTATTGTGTTCCTGTGACGAGTGTCGTGGAGTTGGATGAGGCCATTTATGAACAGGTCCAAGTTTCTCAGCAGCTCAGGCCCCAGGAGTGCACCCACACAGCATCCAGTGAGGAGCTGACCCTCTGGGCTGCTGGGCTGGAGGCTTTGCTTCATCCCTTCTACCAGGGCCTGTGCAAAACCCCTTATGCTGTTGTATATCTTTAAGAAAGATTTCCAATGCCTGTTTAAAGGCTTCAAATGGCCGTGAATCCCCTGCTTTTCTAGTTAAGTTGTTAAAATGGTTATTATTTTGTTATCATTGAAAATTGATGCTGCATAAACTGGTTTGAATTTGACTGGCTTCAGCTTCCAAGCACTGGATCTTGTTACACCCTTTTCTGCTAGATTAAATACCCATCTGCTCTCTGCATTCTCTTTCCTGTGTAAGTATTCATAGTCTGTGATCAGGTTGCCTCTTAACCTTCTCCTTTATGAACTAAATAGGCTGAGCTGTAGTCTCTCCTTGTAAGGCAAGTTTTTCCAGGCGCTCTAATCGCTCTTGTAGCTCTCGTCTGAATCCTTTCCAAGTGTGAGAGGAGGTAGGGAATAAACCAGCTAAGCATAAAGAATAAACCTGCTTTTGTTTGATTGAGCAGTTTGGTATCAGGAATTGTTCATTCCTATTGAGAAGATGGAGAGGTACATCATGATGAGGAAGGAAAACAATGCAGCATGTTTATCTGGCAAACGGAGGGAAATATGTGTCTCTGTGTCAAGCATCACTTCTCTAAGCAGCCCTGTCTTCTCAGTCATTAGCAGAAATTTGAGCTAAACCTGTAGTTGCTTTTCCTTATTGGTCCCTCTGTCATATGTATTTCCCAACATGCCCCAGTTTCGAGCTCAGGACATGAGACCTTATACAGTGTCTGGGGTAAAGTTCTCATATTTGCTTTGTACAATGCCAAAATAAGGATTAAAGTGACCATGCGAGGTTCCCAGTAGAAGCATCTTGATAATTGCATGGTTTAAAATTTTTTAAGGTTTATTTAAAAATAATATATCTATATATATCTATATATATCATTTGTTATTTTAAATATATGTAATGGATGACTGATCTGCAAAACAAGGCATCTTTCTGCACAGCTTAGCTGATCTCTTGGTAGGGCTTTTCTGGCCAACTTTAGGAGACAATAAGCTATTATTTGATATAACTGTAAAAAATAAGTTAAGAGAGAATGTCCAATTTCCTATTTCTGATTTATATATTTGAAATAGAAGAATACCTATAGGCAGATGGGACTGTATCCTCATGCCATACGATTAAATAAATTTTTAGTAGTATTTTTATCATATACTGGTCTTATCAGTATAAACAACAAATAGAAATAACTGAAGATCTTACTGAGGTCTTAATGTTGATTGTATTGCCAGTGGTTTGTTTGTGCTGAGCATTGGGGATTCAAGGGAAATATGTTGTAACTGTGTTCCGATTTAATGCTGCTCACATTTAAACGTGGTGCATTCTCAGGATGAAGCTTGAATTATTGAAGAATCAGAACAACTAATCCTTGATAAAATCAGAATACTTTCAAAAGTTTAAGGGAATACTTTGTCCTTCAGATTATATGACCTGAAAATAAAAGTATGCAAAAGGATTTAATAAAACATAGGCTATCCTGCGTGAGAGCTCTCTCAAGGCTTTTCAAGGAGTAAATGGTTACCATTACCAGAGGTAATGTACTTCATTTGCTTTCCTAAGAAGCTGCTTTGATATTTAAGAGAAACTCCTGAGCTAGGATTGGAATTTAAACTCCTGTAGGGTATTTCATCTTGCGCCCTAACATACCAGTTTGATTCTGAGGTCAGCGCTATTAGTGGCATTAAAATGGCTTTAATAATTTCAGTGTTATTTCTCCATTTTTAATTTATTTTTTTTAATTTATTTTTTAGTTTGTGCAGCTTCAGTAACAATTTCGAGCTGTTGTGCTGTGGTTACAGAGTAGCTGGTGATGGCTCTGTTCAGAGTCTCCCATTTAAAAAAAAATATCCTACATGTATTAACAATATTTTTCTCTCACCACTTCTGCATTTTAAGTGCAGAATTTTTTTGTTGTAAATATGAAGCTGTACTAGCTATTTCTTTTTAGTAACACAGCTGTAGTTGGCTCCCCAGAGTACTTCTCCGAGCAGAGTTTCCCAAGGGAATAGTAGTACATAGGGGTTTTGAGAGTGAAATTCCCCCCACCCCACTCCTTAATCATGATTCAGTGGAAATATCTGTGTAAAAAAGGTACTATATATCTGGGTGTGTTTGTTTAGAAATACTCTATGCTTCTGTGTCACAGTGTGTATTTTGATGTGGTTTTGATAAATACTGCCTATCTGTTTGCAAAATAAAGCCATCCCTCAAATGCACTAGGGCCTGGTTTAGTGTTTGCTGAGGTCAACAGAGAGCTCCCACTTCATTTTGGAGGGATTTAGTTCTGGTTGCACAAAGAGGGATAGTTGCTCCACAAGACTGTTCAGCTGTGCTTGGGATAGAACGAATAGAAACTGCTGGAATGCGGTACTTGGCCTTTAGGCACCTGGAGGAGATGATGACCCTACGGAACTAGAAACAAATATATTCTTGCCACTTTTGCAATTTCATTTTCCATGTTTTATGAGAAGATGTAGCCCATTAAACTCATTGCTTCACCTCTGAGCTGCTTTTCCTCTCCTCGCTGTAAAACACTGCACCAGTTTCAACACAGAAGATACCTATTTGCCTCCTGATTTTTACATGATATGTTTCTTTTAAATTCTCTCCTCTGATAGCTCAGGTGGTGTGAAGTGTAAGGTGAGGGCATTCAAGGAACTGGTGCAGTGTAAACACATCTAAACCTGTATACTTGCTCTGAAATCTGCCTTAGTTGAACCCTCAGCAAAGACATTCTCTTTGGTGTTTAATGCCAAGCCTTGTGTTGACAAGTGCAGGTATGAACACTATCAGCTCTCCTCCCCTTGCTTTTGGCACTAAGAAATACCATTGTCTTAATGTATAAAATTCTTCTGTTTGACATGGCAGGTGAGTTTGATTTTGTAGCAAGATTATGGCTGCTTTTTGTTGCAGACATGCACTGATCTCATTTATTTGCAAATGTAAAACAGACTGCAATTTCATCAGGTACAAAAAACCCCTTGGGTTCCTTTAGTTGGACTTGCTGTGTGCAAAGGACTGGCAGGTAAATGCATTAAGTGTTCATACTGGACGCTGGTTTCTTAGGTAAAACCAAGTTTGTCATGGTCAAGTAATAGATAAGAAAACTTGTAGCTGATGAGCGAGGGCTTATATTCTGACCCACCTGTTGGTTGGTGCTGATCTGTTACTTGGCAGACAGCAGGGATGCTCCAATATTTCACATTGTATGCTACTGCACAAATAATAATACTGTTGCCAGTTTTCACAAATTATGATTATTACCCAACTGCTGATGATAGTTCTGTTTTCCTGCTCTTCCCTGCAAAGCTCTTTCTTGCTGCCATCGGTCTCTGCATGCTTCCCTGCAATCCTGCTGCTCTCCAGTAGGTTTCTGTCAGTGTTTGCTGGATTAGCAGGATAATTTGCTTTCCTGGCATGTTTTGCTTGTCCATGAGGACAGACTGCTCAAAAGAAGAGAGAACTAACCTGGTGCATCAAGATTCAGTAACCATCATTAGTTCCAAGTTCGAACCTCCCGGCGCTGAACTGCGCGGTCTTCATGAACTGTAAGATTGATGTGTCTCTTGCCAGTTTAACATGCCAGCCTACCCTGCTTCCAAACTGAGTTGTAGCATTATTATCCTTCAGTGACAGATATGTGCAGTGATGGTGATCTTTGACCTGCATAAAATAAGTCAAAGGAACAAAGCAAAACATCAAAGACCACAAGTGCGCCCAACACTTTCAAGCTCATGAGAACAATATACTGTTAGCGTGAGTATTGCAGAGATTTAATCATTTCATCTGTACCTCAGCACATTTTTGTAATTAGAAATCAGACAGTCTTTTTAATTTTGGAGGTAGAATTTCTTTCTCTCCCTTTTCTTTGTTTTTCTCAGCAATCAATCCTGTGCTTTGGTTTTCTTTTTAGCTTTTTGCGTATCACATACTCTGATTTATCACAAAAATGTTAGTTGCATACGCAACTAGTAAAGAGCTCTTATGGTCCTGTTTTTGACAGAACAAGTCATTTGAGCCAGCTGCAGTAAAATATTCCTGATTTGGACTAATGAGCAGGAGGCTGATTGCAAATTCGAGAATTTTCTGATGTAGGGAGCCAGGAAACAGCTATAAAACACAGAACAAATGCACCCTATAATGTACTTTGTTCATTTATTTCATACCATAAGGATAGTTTTGTTTTAATTATTTATGATAATAAAGTTGTGAGTAAGGCATTCTGCTATATTTTGTAATGATAATGAAACTTGAGTGATGCAGGGCCTCTCCACAGCATCCTGGTATTAAACGTGTCTTGCAAACAGATTAAGGAGTTGGTCATATGCTCTTTTAGGAATTTTTTTGCTATTTAGGTAGGGATTTAAAGTTTATTTTCTCGTCCTCGCCTGTCTTTCTCTTCCCTTCTGTTAAAAAAGTAGCCTAATGCTGTTTCATCTCTCAAAAATACACACTGTTAGAAAGAAGCTCTTAGTTAAGGCTCTGTGTCCTGCACCATTTAATGTACAGGAGCTCACTGAAAACATCTTAAAGAACATTTCCAAACGTTCTCTGCAAACTTATGGTGAGCATCACAAATTTGCCCACTGGCTGTTTTTATTATCATGCTAAGGGTAAAAAGGAGGAGTTCGAAGTACAAATAAAAGAGCCTTTGCAAGTCACCTGTATGGAGCATTTATTAAGAATTAATGCCTTTCTACTAGCCATTTCTCAGCATTTTATTAGTTTGATAATTGTTAGCCTTCTGAGTGTGAAAATTGAAGTCTTACTTCGCTGTTGGTTGTGGCTGTGGTGGCCTTACAACTAGAAAGAGACAAAAACTACAAATAGAGTATTTATGGAAACATTTATTTTAGGTTTAAACCCTTACAACATGATACGTGGGGAGTATATTTTCTGGTAGGTATTGCAAATAGAGATACTGTAATAGTAACTTTATAGCATTAAAAAGGGAGGTTAATTGAGTTGCAGGTAACAGGCTAAGACATGGGCAATGGGAAGTGGTTCCAGTCCTGCTGCTGCCACTGTGGTCATGAGCAAGTCCTTTAATCTCTCCATGCCTCAGTTTCTCAATCCATGTTGCTAATGGCAATTAACTGCTTAGCTAGTGTTTGCACATTGTTCTGGATTAGTAGCTGTCAGGAGAGCCTTTGTTAAAAAATTTCTAAATATTAACAATGGAAAAAAATGTGGGCTTTATATGATGGAACACAGGTTCCCATCATTTGGTGTGATGGGCAGTCCCAGTTTCTCCCTTTGCCTGATGATTTCTGTCAGCATTATGAGATGAAGGCCTCTAAAATGTTAAATCTCCTAGATCAGATCTGTCTACAAAATTCTATTTAGACTAATACTCTGATGTGATTGTGCTGTAATCCAGTGAATTAACAGGACAATTTTTAAAAAACAGATGAGCTTTGTTTTAGTCAAGGAAATGCTTAACCAGAGACTGTGTGGAACTGAGGAATGTAGCTGGTACAGTTTCCTCAAGAGACTTTGTCCTTGATGAGTTGACCTGACAGAAACCCATGAGATCAGTAAGTATTGATAGATCTGCTCTCCATAATGGCAACCTGAGGTATGGAGGGACCAAGACTATTTCTGTTCAGGTAGTGAAATGCTGACACAGAGGAGAAGAGAATCCATGGAGTCATATGAGCAGATGCTTTTATATTTATAGAGTATATTCCTCTTGATATTAATTTGGTACAGTACCAGTTAAAAGAACATAAAGCTGTAGTTCTGTCTTCTGACTGCTTCTTAATGTGCTTAATATCTGGCCAGCAATGGTGAAGAGATCCACACAGCTGTGACCGGATGACCTCCTTGGAGCTGAAATCATTAATTAATATGTTTAAATCATCAAAAAAAAAAAAAAGCAAAGGTAGGTGTGAAATGTGGTTATACATGTGCAGTCACAGGGCTCATAGCTAATGATGTGGTTCAGGAGGCCGGGCTGGATCTGCCAAGGGGCCTTGGTTTTGTTTCTCGGGATTGTCTGAGCCATAGGTGGGTGTTATGTGGCTGTGAAATCCCCTCTGTAGGATTGTTTGCTCGAGCAGATGGGTTCCATTGGCTTTAGAGCTGTAATTATTCTTTATGTATATGTGGTTGCTTGAAACTGGCATTAAAGGAATGACAGGTTCTAGGGTAATACAGAAATGTGGGGAGTTGAATTACATATACAGTGTGTTAAGTTAATGTGAGGAGAATAATCCACATTGTAAAAAAAGAGAATCCTTCCTAGACCAACAGAAATATACACTTTTTTTTTAGGCTTTCAGTGTAGCAACGCAAGACTTTCAAGTGGAAAATTGTTAATTTACTATAATGAATTGAAACGTGAAAGAAACAAATATTTAGTTAATTGCCTCATAAATCTGTCTGTTACTATCAGTGAAATTAAATTGATAAACAGTTCTTTAAAATTAATTTCCACATGGCGATGTGCAGATTTTATTTTATTCAAACCCTATTTAGGTATTTGTATGAAAGAAAACATAAATTTAAAAGGCTGTGTGTGACAAAACACGCATTTCCTGACAAGGGTTCTGAGGTTTTAATACATTTGGCATAATGAGGAGAACTCAACATTAGCTACTTTCAAAGGCAGTACCAGCAGAAAAGTGGAAGTACATCGCATTCTTATGATTGTATCATGTATTTTTGCTGTCAGTAGAGCTTAACTCGAGTCCTTTTGCTGCCGGGGTCAGAGGACCATGGACATGACGCTTGAAGGTCACATGTGGGTTTGGGCTGTTGCCAGGGATGGAAAGTTCTTCATGAGGCTGAGGAGGAGGCAGGATCTCTCAGGGGGACTAGGAAGCTTATTCCTGGTCAGTGCCAGGATGGGAGTTCGTGGTGAGAGGAGGAGCTTGGTGTTTTATGGGACTCAGCCCGTCTTGCCTCCACAGCCACAACTTTTCCCGGTTTCGAGCCCGCTGTAGTAGCACTTGCAGGCCCTTGTTGTGAAAGGAGGTGGGAAGCTGAGTGCTCTTGTGCTTTAATCACCTAATGACATTATGCCCTGTGCAGTATCAGTTTGTCAAAGTAAGTGGGGCACTACACAAAATTAAATCATTTGATATACTCCATCCTTCCAGCAAATGTAATAGGAACATCCTTTCTGACCTCTCCCAGTGACATTCAGCAGGAGAAAACTTGTCTTGCGGTGGATGACCCAGTGTTCTGGAAATGCACATAAAGATAATTCCTCCCTGCTATATGGTGTTGTTAGATAGTCTTAAATTTCAACTTGATGGTTGTCGTCTCGGAGCTCAGAGGTGGATGAATGGTTGCAAGTTACATCTGGTCTTATGGTGAAGTTTAATGTCTGAGAGCTGGGGCTCCTCAGTTTTCTTCCCTCAGCCATCTCTTCTTGAATGACTGTCATCAACTCGCTTAAACTTTCATTCCCTCAGATGTTTTGCTTGACAGTAGTTGCTTCTTCCCAGAGGTGCAGTCGGGCATGGCTTGATCTGATTCTTAAAGAGCTTTAAGATCCCCAAAAGAAACCAGCTAGAGGGACAAAATATTAGTGATAACAGTGACCTATAAGACTTCAGAGGAAGGAGGTTGCAAACACATTTTCATTTAACTTTAATAATACTTTAATAATCAAAAGAAGAAATGTAATGTTTAATATTTAAACAAAATTGCATTCCCTTTCTTCTCATGTTAAGTGAATATTAAAGCAGGATGGAAGCTAGTTTACATATTTTTGCACTAGACTATTTTATTATTAAATACTGAAATGTTCTGGAGTTGGCCAGCCTCCAATGAATATGATTCAACTTACATTGCATTTTAATATGTGCGTGTTACATAGTATAATATTTCTATTAGACAAATGTTTGTTGGTAGGGAAATAAAAAAGGATGCACTTTTGTTAAGTAACACATTGTGTTCATGTTATGAAAATAAGTGATATTCATTTGCTGCTTGACAGCAGAAGGGACAAAAATCGAAAAGTTTTTGGAGTGCAGATAACTATTATTCAGGATGCAGTAACCCATATGTCTGGTCTTGACAGTGCAGGGTATAGTTAGTGCTGTGGAATGTGCTCCTGAGATTCTCCAGAGACACACTGAAGAGCACAGGAGCTTTCTCTCTATCTGCCTGTAGTAAGTGTTGGTGCCCCCCAGAAATGCATGCGAATTCTCTTCTCGTGTATTCAATGCACACTCTTTTTAAACCAGTGAGGTTTTCAGAGCTGATATGAGCAGTAAACCTGGTTTGAGTGAAGGCGATGATTTCAGATGAGTTGTGAAACTCGACCCGGAGTATTCTGTTTGAGAGCATTCTTTGGAGAAAAGTTTCCTAGAGCTGTTAAATATAAATATACCAACTCCTTTGTATTTAACACATGGCTTCATGTGCCTAAGTTTTGTCAGGGCAGTGGCAGTATTTTGGGGAGCTCCTTGCCCTGTTCCTGGGGGCTTTACTGGATGTTTGGTGTTGCCTGTTGTCAGAGGCAGGATGGGTTAAACAGAACTTTGGTCTGTTTGGTCCCCTTCCTCTGGGAATTCGGCCCTAACTATCCCTGTTTTCTTTGTTGTGATATTTCAGTCATTCATGAAGTCAGTTATACATGTGAGATTACAAACACATTCAAAACATTGGGGAAACAGATATAGTTTCTGTTTGGCTCTGGGAACTGCAGTACTGGGATAATCATTTGCATCACACCCACCTTAAAAATTCAAGCAATTTCAGACATGAGGTTGTAGTTTTAGCCAGTCTAAATAACATTTTATTATGATTTTTCTCTGTGTAAAGAAGTATTTTACAATTTTTAAGTGCTTGTTTTTACCTTTCAAATCCCAGAGCATATTTCAAACTTGTGTAACACCTACATGCCATGTCTCTAATTGCTCAGCATTCCCATGTCGACTTAAATTTAAGGGTGTTGTTTTTTCAGGGAGCATGATACATTTGGTTTACTTTTTTTCAGTGACATGGTCTGTGATCTGCTGCTTGGTATGTGTGTGTGTGTCAGTACTTACTGGGGGATAGAGGAAAATTTCATCATTCCTCTCGGTTGAGATGTCACGTGTGTAATCTATAACATCACTAAATATATATATATTTATATAATCACTCTTTAGTTCAAGGTCATAATGGCCTATGGGGTAAAATTATTTGGTATCTCGATTTTATTTTTTTTTAATTAAAAAATTCTTAAATTTCATTTAATTTACCATTGTCTCAGCAGTCAATAGCAACATGTTGTAAGGAGTGACCATAGAAGTTCTGTGGCTCTGGCATGTGCTGGTTTGTACTTAAGACTTTTTAAACTCTTGGCAGTGGATAAAAAATTTCTGTTAGCATGAGGAAAATAACAGAAAAGTTAGTTTATAGCAAGAAGTTGCTGTGGCTTAGAGCTGGCTGTGCTGTGAGACCTGGCTTTTTTTGTCATTATTAAATGTCTAGGTCCTATCCAGCCCTCACTGAATTCACTGGGAAAATTGCCAGTAGCATCAGTTGAAGTTTTGAACTGTGCCCTTAGAGAGGATGTAAACCTCAGCAATGCTGATGAACTTTGTGCTGGTTTGGTTAAATTATTTTGTCATATTTTATACCATGTTTATAAATGAGGAATAAACATTATATGCTTGCTGTAGACATGAGCAGTATTTGTTATAGATTATCTTCCTCACTAGAAGCCAATGATGATGATAATCCATTGACCTGCTGACTCTGAATCTATTTAGGAAAAATAACCACAAAATATTATTATTCTTTCCTAAGCTGTGTAACAGGCACCTTGTTGCTGTGAGGCTTTTTAAGGTCTAGTTGAAAAAGGCTTAAAACTTGGAGTTTGAAATGTTCTAGGTTCTTTCCAAACTTATGAGCATTAAGTCCTGTGAAGCTACAAGATCATTGCATCTCCTGCAAATTTCTACTGCTCAAGATGAGCAATATATTTCCCAACAGCACTGAAAAGGGGGTGCATGTGTACTTGAATTTGAAATGAGAGCACCTTGCATTTTTTTTCATCATCTCTGTCCATTCCAGTAGACACTACTACAACACATTGAGACCATTATATAGGGTGTCAACTGAGAGAATAATAGTTTATTTAAAAGATAATTTCTTTAGCCATTGTCTCATATAACAAGCAATTGAATTATATTAGGCTTCCAGTACCATTTTTCTGTGCACTGGAGTCTCTGAATCATTCTGTATGTGTGCACTGCACACAGAGACCTGTGTGAACTTCTTCAGTCTAAAATTGATGAATGAAATAGTCATCCTACTGAATTTTTAATTTTCCTGTGGTGGTATTCTTCAGCACATGTTAAGTTTAAGAACATGTGGTTAAATAGCTGCACAGCATGTGAAAATGCTCAAGGGAGTAGAGGTGCCTGTTAGTAAATGAATGCATTTATTAGAGCTGTAGGAGCCCACAGAAGCATTTCTGTGATAAAATACTCAAGCAGTTGATTCTGCTGATTCATCTGTACCCAAAAGGTCGTGTTAATCAGTGATTGTTGTGTGACTTTTTTAAAAGACTAGATTTATATCTGTCTTTTCTGCCATCTATTGAGTATCACTGCCAAAATTTCAAATATATGTAAATGTGTGGACTCCATTTTTAAGGAAGTATCTGAGAGGTGCCCAGGAAGGTTTTGAGTGGCAGTGTTAAAGATAAAAAAATAATTCTAAATATGAAAAAAGACAAAAGTAGAATTCCAAAATGGTTTTCAGCGCAGATGTAAGAATGCAATCTGTACACATTAGGTGATAATAAGTTCGAGATTTTGAGTTTCCATGTATTAAAATACATTTTAATCTTTGAAAATGGTACATGTACAAAAAAATGTATGTTTTCAAGAAAGGCTTCACAATTTGTGGTGTTCAGGTGAAGGAAAAACAGACTGTAACAAGCACTGGCAGAATATTTTTAATTGCATCAAATTAGTGTTATGTCTTGGGAGTAATACATGTAAAATATACTCTTTGTTGCAGTACTATGCCACATTTGCTATTGATGTGTATAAAGAATAATGCACAGCATGCAACTAAACAGAAATGTATCTGTAGCAGATTAATACACAGAGTGCTGGTGCTGATGGCAGCTAGGAAGTCGTTAGGAGATATGCTGTGAAATATTGTATATACTTTGGCAAAGGCTTCATTGCCATCAGTTAATTTGGAAGAAGCTCCAAATCCCAGGAGATACAAAAATTAAAAAAGCAAACAAAAACATTTAAAAACCTGTTGAGTCCTGTTGAGCTCAGAAAAGCAATGAAACTCAGAGTTTAGGTTGAACCTCCTTTCCTATTCAACCCCGTTGTAGTGATCAGAGTCCCCTTACAGTCACAGCACATTACCCATCTAATAAAGCTTTGTAATCCATCTCTGGTGTCCTGAATGTAATTCATTTGATGCCAAAATGCTCATAAATCTCACATTTATTTATCATTGGTTTATTGTGAATCATAACTAGAATCCTGGATTCCAGGGGTTTCTGGGAAGTTGATATCAACACCTTAATAAATACTCATTCATTTACTTAAAGAAAAAAATTGCAACAAATATAACTCCATAATGTTATCTTAACTAGCTCTTTTATTTATGAATCAGATGTTTACTGTTAGAAATACTGCATGTTGGAAAGCTGTTTTATGTGACTGATGTTCTAATGACTGTTTGTCTTTTAATGTCCTTCTGAAGCTGTGGTTATAAACAGTTTTCTCTTTAGTTTTCTCCCCCCCCCTCCTTCAGTTTTGCTTTTGTTTCTCATACTGCAAATTTGAACTGACAAGAAGACTGTAATAGGACTCCAAAACATACCTTGAACACACATTGTTAAGCAAATTACAATTGCTGATGTCATTTACACGTGTTGCCTTTCAAAGGATGAACATGTTCATTTAATTTGCTTTTTAAATATCCATAACAGTGTCCCCAAGCATTTTAATAAAACAGAAACAGTTAATTATTGCCGAATAAGGGTACCCAAATATAGTGATCTTCAGCTTGCATTTAAATGTATCTGACAGCACTTCTCTCTTGAAGAGAAAATTGTGCAAATTGCCAGTTATTATATTTTTTAATAAATAAATCTTGACTCTGTTTCTCTCTTTCTTCCCCACCACACTGCAATACTGTTCAACAACCTTACTTTCAGTGGGACCATTTCTATTACAGAGTGATTGAGCTCTGATTTACACATCAATTACCCAACTTCATGGAGATTTTCATGCTCCCCTAGCTGACATCAATGAAGCATAACTGCGTAAGCGCTTTATTTCATCCCAGATTTTGATAACTCAGACTGATAACTAATCATATTGAAAGACAATGTGCTATGATACAGGAAACAATAAATGCTCCCCTTTGAAACCTCATCTATTCTTTATATGCTTACTATTCAGGAGCTTATCTCTGTCATCCATTCCCCCAGAATCGTTCCTTCCAAATTCACATGGAGGAAAGGTTTGGGGCTGCATAATACCAAAAAGAGGAGAAAATTGTTTTCTAGTTACTTGGTGTGTGTGGGAATAACTAAAAAGAATGAAGAATATGACAAATATAAGCCAAACCCTTAGCCTCCTAGCTTACATTTCCATAATTTGCCCAGGGGTCTCTTGGGTGTTATTTTCTTCGGAGGCTTTAATCTTCTGCATTCTCTATTAAATGTGCAACAGGACTGGCATTGTTTTTAATGCAAATTGTGAAGAGATTTAGCTCATGTGGATAGATAACCAGTGACCATCTCCAGTGTTTCTCTGCGGAACTGTTGAACATCAAAGACAGAATATTTTATATTTTAAAATAAATCATTTATTTTGAAGTACAGTGATAGATATGTTCTGTGCTAGATACTTTCAATAACTATTCATGCTATGAAGAAGAGGAAGACAGCATTAAAGTAAATGTTAAATATGAAAGACACTGAGAAGTTGTAAAGCTATTCTGTCATGACTTGATTGGTCTCTGTCAAGTAGGAAAATTACCAGGATGTAAATGCAAGTTCCGTGGTGATAAACAGAGGAAGAGGAATTTTGCTATTTTAAGTGTGGTGGTGCTTATGTTGTTTATCATTAAGTGAAACAAAGACTTCAGATCAGCAGGGGAGATAATGTTAAGTTGGCCATATTTCTGCTTAAAGATCAGATTTCAAAATTCTTCTCATTTAGTGAATACATTTTAAGACCTGCGATGAAATTTAAGTCCCGAGGCTGCTTTTTCATTTTTCTTTTTCATTTGGAATAAATATATTGAAATACCAGAGTTTATATAGGGACAGTCTGAAGACACGAAGGAAGTACAGTGTTGTGGTACTCTGCTTTTACATGAAATCAGTGGAATTATGGTGAGATAAATCTGGGGTTTCATAACAAGTGAATTCCCATTGTAAAGTAGCTGTTAATTTGAGTACCAGCTTAAATGCTTTTTACCTTACGTTTTCAGCTCACATTAAAAAAGAATTGCCCTGGTATGGGCATTTAAGCATGGGGGATATTCTCATTGACCTGAGTTGAGTTTCTCATGTAAGAAATATATTCATGAGTGGGTTTTGATTTTGGATGTTTAATACCTTGTGCAGGCATGAGAGTTGGTTTTTGAGGAAGCTGCGTTTACTTCTCCAACTTCCTGAGTGCTTGTGGGCAAAGTAAAAACTATGAAGAAACGACCTTGGGAAAGGACTTTCAGTTCTCAAATTCATATCATTTTATATCCACTGTGTCGTAGTTTAGAAGCTTGTGTTTGTTTTTTGTTTCCACAAATGACAAACATTTCAGTTTGAGAACTTCTTTCATCATTTAGGCATATCTGATATTTTAAGGGGGGGTGGAACCAGTACAGGGAAGTGTTTGATTTGATCATGGTGTGCATTTTTGTGAATTGAGATGAGTTATTGAGAACAGCAGCTACTTCTTCCCTAACTTGTGGATAAATGCTGTTTTTTCTTGAATGTCATTCATTTATCCTCATGGATGTAGTCTGTCACTGCTATAAAGCCTCTCTGCTCCAGCTTTTTTATTGATTCTTTCCCTATTGGGGTCTTGTTGTTCTGACTGAATCAACAGAGCAGTGTTCTGTTCTCATTCATGATTTGTCTGCAGTATTAGGTGTTTGATCGCTTTTCTCTCTTCTCCTTAATATCACAGAGACTACTCCTTCCAACTTGTCTGGTCTGACTTCTTTCTTCTGCTCCTTCTCCTGTCTTTCAGCTCTTGTCTGGCTTGCTGAGTCCCCTGTGCTTTGGGAGACTACTTCTTTGGCTTTGGTTAGGAAAACTTTGAAAACAAATCCCAAATGCTAGGTCTTAGCCTTTAGCTGTTGGTTTCATTTTATCAGCTTTCCTTTAACTCTTCCCTCTAACCTCTTACTTTGTTGCAGTCTGTCCTAAAAGGTTTTTTCTTTTCTCTCAAGATCTTTCGCACCACATCCTCTCACTTTCACCACAGATGATTGTGCTGTCCTTTCCAGTGCCCCAAATTTTATTCTCCCTCTAGTTCTCCTTTTTATAGCCAGCGCTTGTCTGACTTTTCATCTCTTAGCTCCAGATCCACATTTTTAGCTTCCAATCCAAAACCTACAGGCCTGTCTGTTATCTTTTGCCTTGATATAACCTCCTTCTGGATCTGGATTGTCCCTGCAGCCCCCGTGGGCTGCAGCGAGGGCGAAGGTGCAGCTCCACGGCCTCGCTGGCACTGCAGACTCACGCAGGCTGAGCCCCTGGGCTGTCACAGTGCATCAGCTCACCACTGCCTCTTAGGCTGTCTGAGAATGACAAATGGATGTATGCTGCTCTGACTGTACAGAATTAAGTATCAAATGCTGTTACTCAAAATGCATTTGCAGCCTGCCCCGATGTTAAACGTATCAAAACAATAATACAGTTGTAGTTGCTATTCTTTTTGCCACATCCAGCACACTGGTAATTTGTAGATCAGTGGTCTCATGTGCTCTTGTACCATTCTTACTGCTCACTATTCCTGATCTTCTCAGATTTATGTACAGACTTCCCCATTCAAATTCAATTATTAATCTAATAAGTTGTAACAAAACAATAGAGCTCGTGTATTTAAACTGCGTTGTCACGTAATAGGTGTGCCTAGGGAACTGACCCTCTTGGATACAATGAATATTGTGGCCTACAGCTGTTTTCTTCTAAATCTTTTTAAAAAATGTTTGCAAAAGTCTGTATTGTGATATCCCACTCTCCTGCCTTTAGAGGACTCATGAAGTATTTCTCATACTGTAGTGAGACAGACTGAACTCTGGTGTTCCTCATGGTATCTGACTATAGTTTTCACTAACACCTTCCCCACTAATCACATATCTGTATTTCACAGAACATTAGTTAAGCTAAAAATTAAACACAAGTCCCAGAGATTGCATTGTGACCGCATTAAGAGTTTCTGGAGAGCATCCCATTAGGTTCTCAGTGCACTGCAGCCTTAAGATCTAATCATCATCCCTCTTTGGATTAAAAGGAGCCCGAATAAATTGTTATCCTAATCTGTGTATGATCTTACAATATTTGACTTCCTGTAGACACAATCAGCACCCTGTCAAGTGTTCCCATAGCAAAAGTACATTTGCAGAGAAATAAGCCAAGTAATGGACCTGACAGGATGAGCAACCACTTCCTTTTGCATAGATACTCTGTACACTTAAGGGTGCCATGTGACTGTGTCAGTGAAAAGTTTAAAATGAAGCCTTTTTTTAATTTTCTTTTTTTTATTATTATTATTATTATTATTATTTTTGTTCTCACAAGAGAATATATGAGAGAGGGATTTGGATTGATGCAGAGGTAGCAATTCACTCAGGGCTTTGCTTGTGTTGTAACATGGATTCTCACAGTTTGGTTCTCTGTAAACACTGCTGGGGTCCAGGGCTTGAGGTGCACCTTTGAATTCACCTCTTGGGTGCATGGGTAACATTCATAAATGCACTACAAGAGAAATACTTCAGTATGTTGTGTTGGAAAAGACTGTATTTTCAGCCTTTTACTGTTGACATTGTAAATACTGTGTTAGCTTAAGTTAATGGCTTTTAAAGTGATTATGCCACTTTGAATTATGCCACTTCATCATTTCATCATTTTTGAATTTGTGGTTTTGTAATGTGTCATAAAACATATCTAAATAGTCTTAGGGCCTCTGCTGCTTTTTCTCAGATAGGATATGGCATAATGCCTCACTTGGTTCCCTAAATACTTTGCAAGCTTGTGACCAGAGCTGGCTTTTAGGTAACAAAATGCTGGAGCCTCACATGAAGGGTGAGATATGTTCTGTGCTGTAGTCTGTGATCTCTGTGTTCAGTGACCAGGTTCAGTCTGATTTGAATGGGACCAGAATTTCACCCTGAAACCCCAGGCCAGGGAAGCCATTAAGAAGCTGTAAAACACAGCTCTAACTTTCATGAATAATTCTTTCTGAAGTGAGTGCTGGCAGTGCCTGGGATAGGACTGTTCCCATAAGCAAAGATTATTTATGCAGGATATAAAATCTTTCTTAGACCAGATCCATGAGACTGGGCTTAACACTTCATAATGATCTGATCTTGCTGCAAGAGTCACCCAGTCTATGGGTCAAACTGTCAAAGAAATCCCTGGAAAGATCTCCCATGAGAGGGAAAACTCTAGTGTGTTCCTACTCCTCCTGGGCTGGATTATTTCTGGGTTAAACCAGCCCCCTATTCCAGCAAAGCTGTCAGGAGGAGCCTTGTCCTCATCTTTGGGTACCAATTTGGGAAACATCTTGCACTGATTTATTTCCATACTTGTGGATTATAATCTGGATTTAGGATATGAAAGGAAGGGATGCTTATCCCCCCTTCACCTTTTAGTGAACAGTTTGCTTGTGGTTTGCAGCATTGCATCAGCGATGTGGTCACTTATAGAATAGTAAAGTGACTGTTCTTACAACAGTTTCCTGTCTGTCTCTCTCAGGAAACCCACAAACAGTACTAAACCTTCTGCAAAAATCCCAGGATTGATTATAACAATGTTCTGGAGCTTACTTTTGATGTTAGTCATGCCACTACATCAGGAGGTGTTATAAATAAATAAATTAAAACAAAACGTGACGTGTTTTCAGCCTTCTAACTTGTGGATGGAAATCCTTCAGCTCAGCCTATGTAGGTGGCTTTGCATTCAGTTTACAAGCCATAATCAAGCCTTATTCAATCCAACTCTGAGTGGTCTTGAATTGCTTAAACCAATTATTAATTCATATTTTTTATTTAGGGATCTCACTGTGGCAAGTCTTTCCTTTTTTCTTTCCCTGCCTGTACAAAAACAAGTATATGAGTGTAAGGAATACATGGAGTCATCAGGCAACAGACATATGCTTTCCTGTGCTCTCTGCAGGGCTTGCAGGTTCAAACACAACCTGCCTGAATCATAAGAACTTTAATTGAGTAGATAAAGAGGTCCTCATAATTATAAACTGCAGTAGGTATAACAAGAGGCTAAATACATAGCTGTGGTTTTAATTAGCTGGTGCTTCAAATTAGTAATTGTGGTTTCACTCAGAAATCAGTGACTTTATACACTGTTAAAGCCTCATCACTGTGCAGTTCATTCCTCATTATATCTCTCGGTGTGAAGCTTTCAATACAACATCATGCTGAGCTAAAAAGGCAAAAGTTGTAGATATTTGGTTATCTTCCAAGTGCAGTGGAGCTCTGTGGAGATTTAATTCATTCTCGCCAGAGATAGGAGAATTAACTGTTCTTTGTTACAGCTGTAATATGTATGTTTGTATGTAAGCATTTGCACACAGAGGCTGTGTGTGGATGTGTGCATGCATGTCCAGCATCTATCAGGGAAACAGTGCTTATTGCAGATAACATCAGGGCATAGACCAAATCTGCTATTCAAATTGTCATCTGGAATTTGGTAGCTAATTAGCTGACACAAAGCAGAGCCAAAAGCCTCATAACAAATCAAATACGGGTTGAAAGCACAGAAGTGTCCCTTAATGCTCGTCACATGAGAGGTTGTCAGTGCGAGTTGAAGCATGCATCTCTTCCTTTCCTATTTTTCCCTCTCCTTCAGGGTTTTAATTATATCTTTTCCCTCAGAGGAGCAGGAGGTAGTTTGTAAAGCCAAAAGACCAAAGTACTTCAGTGCTATTCAGGGGAGAAGTGAATGTGGTCTCTCAGCTTGTCGTCTAGGCCTGGCAGGTGCACAGAGTAAGCTGACACACAGATAAGTGCCACTCACCATTGCTGCACCGAGGTGCTGATTCTTTTCTGTGTGTTTGTGTGCAGAATTATCTGGTACTGGAATCAGCTATCCCAAAGTCTCTTCTGGCAGCCCGCTGCTACAAAAACACCTCGTAAATCCCCCCTTGACACCTTCAATGAAGCCGTACGTGAATTTTAGCAAGAAGCGGGACAGAATTAGGTGGTCTAAACCACACGAGGCTGAACTGGAGCATTGGGATGGATGTTTAGTTAAATGCATTTTCAGATGTTGCTGTGCTTCCTCGACTTCACATTTGCTTTCTCTGCACATACACACTTTGTGGGCACACACGTGTGTGTGTGTTTTTGTGCAGGCCCAGGTGTATTTACAGACTGTTCATACAAAGACATCAAAATATATTTTATTACTCTGCATAAGACTCTGTTAATTTGAAAAGAATATTTTTCTCTGTTTTCATTTTAGAAGCGTACTGACTGACCTACTGCCCAATTTTGCATAGTTTGATGATTCCAAGTTTAAATTCGGGAAAATTACTCAGTGGCTGCTTCTTTCTTTCAGAATTGTCCTCGGGAATTGCATTGTTTCTGATGTTTTGTGGCTATTACTGATATTTATGAACATGTAACTAAATTATGGGGAAAATAACATGCTGTCCTTTTTCTCTTTCTCTTCTTCAGTCACTATGAACAAGACCGGAGTGCACTTAAGCGGAAGGAATGGGAGAGAAGAAACCAGGAAGTCCAGCAAGATGAAGATCTCTTTGCTTCAGGTTTTAACCTCTTCGGGGAACCCTACAAGGTAAATTGCATTGTTATATTTTGCATTTCCAGAGTGGCTTTTACAAATACAGATAAAGCTTCTCTTCACCTGCAAGAAAGGGAAGTATCACGTCTGCCTTGGTACTTATACTCTTGAATACACTGATTGTACAGATCAGCGTATGGCAGCAGAGCAAAGTGAATGTGCTGCCCAGCTTAGCATGCTAGCATTGGCAGAGTCAGGAATTTTGGTTACAGTCCAGTTCAAGATTCCTTCCTCTAAACACATAGCAAAGTCCTGCAGTAGAAGTATGTGCAGCTCATATTTCTATAAGTGGGTCTGTACAAAGCTAGCTATTAGTTCTTTTATTTTTAAGAAGAAAATATATGAGTTGTTAAAACCAATGTCCCTTCTATAAATAATGAGTTCATAAGCTTTTTTTGTGCAATCATAACCATCCAAAGAAGCCTTTTGGGAGACTGAATCTTTGGGGAGCATAACAAGGGCATGAAAGGGACTTTTATGACAAGTCTTATTCTCTCTAAGGAGCCTTGCTGCCTGAGATTTTCATCACCAAGGGATGTCCCCCTTTATGATTTCTGCTGCTTTGATTTTCAGTAAGATATTCCCTAAAGAATTCATCAGAATGTAAATTTCCGTATCTCTTTCTCCTCCCAATCAGTGACATCCATTGAAAGGCCACCACTTCATCTTTCCATTTTGCATTGTTAGCAGCTGTAAGGGAGGATGAGGGCTCTTTGAAAATCACACAGAAAGGAGGAGAAAAGACTGTCGTTATAATCATAAGGTGTCTAATAATTATAGACCACGAGAGTGTGGTGGATACACTTGACTCCAAGCTGTACTTTGGTCCAGGCTGACTTGAGGAGCAACAGGCCTTTCACCTTGAGTTCACCTTGAGGTGAACTTGCCTGCTGGAAGCCCCTGGCCAGTGTTCAGGGGAGTGAAGGTGTCTCGAAAAGTATTTCAGAAGGTGGTTTTGAAACCCAAAAGTGCAAAGTAACCGAAGTACAGAACAAGATATCAGAGCTAAAATGAACTTCATGTCTCTCCCTATTCTCTTGACTAGCAGGCAACTTCTTCACCCTTTCAATATTGCCATCAGGATGGGCCCAATTTGATCTTTCCCTGAAGTGCAGCTGGACTGCACACCAGATGACCCTCTGCTTGAGCAGGGATGCCTCTCAGGGGGTAGAGATTCCTTCCTTACCCAAGGCAGTGGTCATTTGGTTTTTAGTAGGTAGACCAGTATGCAAAACACTGAAAAATTTTGTGTCAGGAACTGAAAACATGCACCACCAGTATCTATTGTACTTCTTTCTTTTATTCCCAGACCTGGTGTCCTTACTTGTTTATCATGCCTTCCTCATTTGCTTCAACAGTATCTAGAGAAGGGACAGTTGGGGTGGGGAATAGCACCACAGCTGGTTTTGATGTTTTAAAGACAGAACAACTGGCAGCTGTTTTTTGGATTGCACTAGGGTTGGGGATATTAAAAGTTGCTCGAAGAAAGGATGTCAGATTTGCTCATGGAGTTTGCTGCCATTGTGCATCACAAGATGTGTGGATTATCTGCCTTCATCTATCATCTCTCTGCTCTAGCTGTTAGAGCATCTTTCTTTCCCTCTGTCAAATAAAATGTAGGTGTTCATTATAGTTTTGGACAAGTGCGTGTTCCTGCGTTGCTTCTTTGTAGTTTGTGTGTGTGCACTCACATGAAAAGAGATGTTTCCTCCTGTGGGTGTATAAAATACATTTGTACGTGCTTGTTAAAAGATAAATGTCTCCTTTAGAAGCTCCACTGTCGCATGCAGGGAAACAACACCTCTGACAATGTGATGACATGCAGCATTATTTTGGGAAGGTCAGGCAGCAAGGGCTGTGTTGCTCTTTAATGCAAGTGGGTTGCAGGTCCTGCCTCCGAACTCTGGTGCAATCTGCTCGTGCTTGATTTTGCAGAAGGGATCAGAGAAGGGCCTGCAGTGTTGTGGCAACAGACACTTGAAAAGGCAATGTTGGAGTTTTCCTGAGAGAAGCTGTAATTTTACTACTGAATTGTTGATACCGTTTAATGTTTTGAATTAGTAAAGAGTTTCAGAGATGAGTATTTTAAAAGAAAACAGTAGGAGCATTTTTGTCACTTTTCAAAGGAATTGCCTCAGAAGAGTTCAACTTGAGAAAGAGAACCCAATGGGCAGCATTTCCATTGTGGAGCCTTTGGTGAATGTTAAATCATTTATCTTTTTCAGGTAAAGCCCCTCCATGCTTTTCAAGCTTAGCATAAAAAAGATCTCAGCTTCTAATCCATGGAGGTTAGTTTAACTATGAGGCATAAGAAAGTGAATGAATTATGAAACCTCAAGTTTCACACAAATTTTCACAAAACCCTTGTAAATTGGGCCTGTAAGTTTGAGTGCATGAATTCTTTTCTTTGTAAAACTATAATGCAATATCTAGCTAGCAAATTAGTCTTCCAGTAGGATTCTATACAGATAATTTTTGAAAGAAATAGGAGCAAATGCAGGAAGATGTACATTTCCTAAACTAACAGGAGCCTAGAATGAGGGGGAAGGCTACTAACCATGAGTCATAAACTAGGCATATAATTTATGCCTTGGAATACTCAAAATGCTGCATTTCTTTGATAGAAACAAAATTGTGATTCAACATGCTGTTCAGAAAACAAGATGTACAGGGGTTTCCTTTAAGAAATCAGCCAATTATCCAGAATATGAAGGTAGAAATTGTCCCAAACCTGGAAGTAACAAAGAGCAACCAGAAATTATGAGTGGATTTTGTGTTTCTCTTGCTGGTATCCAGGCTTGTCAATAGTACTGCCCTGCTCGTGAGAGCCCTGAATTTGTTGTGGAAATAAAGTAAAAACTTTAATGCTGCGTTTTATGTCTTAAATACAGATAGTGCAGTGCACTACATGCCTGAGCTCGTTCAGATTGTGAAGCACAAATCTGAAGTTCTGCATGCTCTAGTTTTATTTAGGTGTAAGCCAAATTACCACTCACATTCATAGTGTGTTTGTTGCTTTGCAGTCCTGGTCCAAAGGCCACTGAAGAGAGTAATTATCCTTCCATTGACTTCAATAACCATTGGATATGAGCTTTAGTGCACTTAAAATATGTTAAGGATGTTTAAAATAATTTAATCTCCATGGCTTTCAGTAAATATATTTATTAATGTTCCCAGTAAATGACTACAAATAATAATAATAATAATAATATCTAATGTTTCTACAGTGTCTTTTATCCCCAGGATGTGAACACGGTGCATAAAATACAGTTAATATCGGGCAAGATTATATTTGTCATTATGTGACACGTAAAAGAAAATAAGTTGAGAAAATCAGATACCTCCAACACAAAATGATTGAAAATATCTACATTGAAATTAAAATATTGATTCCCTCTGTGAGGATCTAGACAAGCACCATTTAATGTGCTGTGATGTTGAAGTGTTTCAGTGATGATATGTTGTCAGTACGTTTTTTTTTTTTTTTAACTTCTGCTTTCTGGAAAATAAGCAAAATGCACCCTGGAAATGTAGCAGAACCACAGAGGTGAAGGTTGGTGGTCAGGCTTTTCTCAATACTGTTACTTCCCATGTGCTATCCCATAAGGAGTTAAAGTGTTTGGGGAAGGAGGAAACAGAACAAGTATGTAAGTGTTTAGACTTCGAATCATAATTCCTGCTGGGCCCTTAAGCACAATGGAATCTCCTTGTTTTAAATTTGGGGGTTGAACAGAGAGAGCCTGGTTTTGGCTGCTGCCCAAACAACTCATTGTGCAACTCAGTTGAAGGAGACTGCTCATATACAAAGAGCTTATTCTTGGCTTAGCTAGAATATAATTTTTGCCACTAAAATGACCAACCTAGGGACTTAGTTAGTGAATAAAAGTGATTCGTGGTTCTCCACAACTGGGATTATTAACTGTGTCAGTTAGGAGCACTGGCAAAATATATATAGATGAGAACAACGTTGAACAGTTAATTTTTAAATCACTGCCTCAGTGCAGTGGTAATATATGTTACAATCCCTTAGGATGAGCAAAAGCAAATTTGCATTTATTATCTTCCTTTTTAACATTTTTTATGGCATTTGCAGTACTAAGGAAAAAAAAATCTTTCAGCAGTATTCTTCTCATCTTCTGACTTGTTCAGCAGTGGGTAATATAAGCAGATGTTTCAGGAGAAATGCATGCATGACTTTTTTTCATCTCTCAAACTTCTGCTTAATACTTGAGGAAAATGGGATCAGGGGCAAGGTGGGATCCCTTGTTGGGGAGTCTGACACTCCCTAACCAAGCACAAGCTCATAGTACTGCCTTTCCACATCTTTATGGCCTGGTGGATGTGGTGTTGGTGGACTGTGGCACTGTTTGCTTTCATGAGTGAAAAAAACCCCACAAACATAAGTAGAAGTATAGTTGACTGTATCGTGACATAGCTCTGACTTGGAATTCCAGACTGCAGAAGTTAACCATCTGCTTGAACAGGAACTATAGCTTTGCCTTGTTTTTATCCTTTGAGTCTTGTAAAGTGATAAGCATAGGGAATAAGATGTTTTAGTTCTCTGCTGGTCATTTCAGTGGAACAGAAAGGTCAGTAGGAAGGCTGGTGCTTTGGGGCTCTGTAGGGTGAGTTAGAACAGGAAGCGAGAGGAAATTAGCGGAGTATTAATTATAGCTTCCAGCTTATTTGTCCATCGTTTTAAAAAGTGAAAGGGAAAAGGAAAAAGAAAGTTCATACTTCAAAAGAAAAAAGTATAATAGCAGTGAAACACAGATGAGTCAGTATTTATTTAATAATTACTGGAAATCAAAGAAAAGCAGGATTTAAAAATACAACCAAACTGCAGACAGCGGAAGAATCCTGATGCTTAAGAATGTGGCAATCATGTCTGTTTATGTTCTATGAGAAAATATTTTTGAATTATCTTTTTATTTGAAGCTACCATAGCATTTGCGTGGGTAGAAGCTTTTTCTTTCTGGATTCAGATGGCAGATACTTCAGGTCAAACTGAACCTCCTATGGAAAAGTAATTGGAGTTAAACTGGAGTGAAGAGTTTGGCACTGTTAACAGACTACCCAGCTTCTATTTATGGCAGGACTGTGGGTCAAGGGGCTGATAGAGCAATAACATACTTAAATAAACTGTGTGATTGCAATTCAAATGCTCAGTAGCCAGTAATTGCATGTCCGTGTTTTGCGCGATGTGGAATGTACAAGCCCAACATCTCTGACATAAACCCAGCTTATTTTGAGCCTAACATCCATAACTGATGCAATTTAAACACTTCTCTGAGAGCATATTTAAGAAAATGGGAAGCAGTATACAAGTGTTACTGATGCAAGCCTGTTTCAAGAGATTCTTTGAACACAGTTATTGATAGGTTTTTCTTACATAACATATGCAAAATGTAATTGAAATTTAATTAAATGTCAGCATGACACCATTAAACAGCTAACATTTGCCATCTTCTAAGACAACTATTCTGAGCAGTAACTTGTAAATCAGGAATTTACTCACGCTTTCCTTGTATCCTTTTTTTTTTTTTTTGATATTTTAGACAAATAAAGGCGACGCCCTTGCAAACCGTGTCCAGAACACATTGGGAAATTATGATGAGATGAAGGATCTGTTAACCAACCACTCCAACCAGAGCCACCTTGTAGGAATCCCAAAGAATTCTGTCCCACAGACACCCATTGACAAAAATGAACAGAACTTTTTTCCAGAACCGAGAAACAGGATGATCCCATCTCATCAGATCGGCGGCAACTCATCGGCATCAATGCCTCCTCCTTCTTCGTTGTCATCAAATTCTACTTTGCTGCACAGTCACCAGAGCAGCAGGAAGTCGAGGACAGACTGGTCACGTGGTGGTCACAACTCCAGTGGGGCCCAGCCAAGCCAATCCAGCAGTCAGCAGAGTCGGACGAAGCACAGCTCTTCCCATGACCAGTCACAGGGCAGGTACGAAGACCTCTATAACTGTCAGAGTGAGCAGCATAAAAGTGGAGGGACTGAGGATGCAAGTTCTATGGCAGCATCTTCCCATTCGAGGAGGCATGCTCATGCAAAGTCAGCGCCTGGAGAGCACTCCTACAAAGAAAACAGTCATTCGAAGTCACCCACAGAGCTGGAGTTTGTAGGCCACGGTCCTGGCTCTCCACTTCCTTCCACTTCTTTGTTAACTGCAAACAATGGTCTTTCGACTCAGAATTTCCCACCAGGACTTCACTGTAAAAACAGCATGGTCCAGCAAAAGCCTACAGCGTACGTCAGGCCTATGGACGGCCAGGACCAGGTACCCAATGACTCACCTGAACTGAAACCCCCACTAGAAATTGAGAGTGGATATGGAAATCAGCCCTTTGGAACACTGCTGGAAGGAAAAGTGAACACACCTAGTTCGAAGAACAAAGTACCAAAGCTCAACATTCCTCCTGTTGGTGAAGTAAGTGGTTTAAAATATCTTCTCTCTAGAACTGCTTGAAGTATTTCATTCACTAAATATTTTTCTCTGAAAATATGCAGTTTCATTTTCTGGAATTACACTGTAAAACATTCCTTCTTCTAGAATGTGTATGACTTCTTTCAGCAGTTTGTTGTGATAGTCCCAGTAGCAATATTTAATGTGGTTTTTAAAGCACAGTTTGGAATACTGACATTGCTTATTTATGATTAATATTAAAAGGCTACATCTCTGTTGGGTGTAATATATGTATACCAGCTATACCAGTTCTGGACAGGGAACTCTAATATCTCAGTTCATCTGCAATTTTCACTCTTGCATTCTCAGGTAGGAGGTAGTTTGACAGACAGATTGCTGTTTTAAACTCTAAGGAAAAATGACAGTATTCAAATTTCAGTGGAGCTGAACAGTCGTACCAGTAAGGAATTTATTTGCAGAGTTTGCTAAATTCCTATTGCTTTTAATGGAATTAATGTGACTTAAGTTCTGAATAATGCTTATGAAAATGTGGCCCATTGAAGCTTTTATGCATTTTGAAGAGCCCTTACTACTGGGATTCAGTCCCAATCTCTGCAGCCAACAGTTTGAGCTGTTGAGTTCTGTGTTGCTGGTCAGTACAGTAGTCCTGTGAGGAACATTTTAGTTGGCTCATATTGGTGTCTATTCCAAACAAAACTGTATAATAATAAGGATACTATTTATACTCTGTATACTTTTCCTTTTGTTCTGAGTTTCTCCAAAGCAGTAACCTTTGCAAGGTAGGTGTGTGTATGAGCAGAATTGCAAGATGGGTTTTTCATAGCTTTCTGTTTTCCCTAGAATATTTCCCTGCTTGGTAATATTTTTATACTAGGAATGAGAAGCGATGCATTCTTAAACCACTTTATTGCAAAAGGTCAGCTTTTTCTGCTGGAATAATTGTTTCAAGCCAATAATTTGTTTGACTATTTAAAAACTTGATGTTATTTATTAACATTCCAGGCAGCAACAAAGACTGATGTGTTTTGCAGTAGAGCTTGGAAGAATTTTCTGGGAACTGCATCTGAAAACAGTAAAAGGCCTATTTATATCAAGTGGAAGCTGAGGGTTGCTTGCAGATGGTGTTTTATTAGAAAATGTATTTGTTAATAAACGTAGCTTTCTGCAAGATTACTTTACAGATGTTTCTGTTTATTTTTACCTTGGGTTAAAAATCTGCTGGTATAGATGGCTTGAGAGCCTGTTGTGATTTGTCACTAGCATTGTTTGGCAAGTAAATAATTGCATGCAAAGGAAATAATGATGTTGCAAAAGCAAATACTTTTTTTTGCTCTCACCATCTATTAACACTGTGAGTCATTAGAGGCACTTCAAAGTGCAGCATTAATATGGCATATTTTTTGGAAATAAAGTGTACCTTTTGCAATTTGTGTCAACTCTTAAGAATGCATTTTTAACTTTTTTTTAATATCTGAGTGAAATCCTGGCACTGTGAAATCAATTGAGTTGTTAGCAATGTTTTTTGGGCGCGAGATTTCGCCCTCAGTCTTTTTGCACAGCTCTAAGAACCTCTGATGTGAACCGTTGTTTTTGGACAGATTCCTGGTTGCACAAATGAAAAATGACAATATGAATATGTTGCTACTTTAGTTTATATCCTGTGTAGTGAAAAGTGTAGGTGTATAATTAATTTCATTTACATTCAGATAAGTGGTAAACTCTAGGCACTTTAGAAATGAGCGTAGATAATAATGCTAAAGCAGTCTGCGTTGTGAGAGCAAACAGTAATTTGAAGAAGGAAAGAAAACCCAAAGCTGTGACAAAATAACTTTCCTTTCTGAGAGAGAACACAGGACAATAGCCAAACTGATGGATCTTTTTCAGGCAAATCTCCTCCTGAGTTTGGAGGGTTGGATTATTTTTCGCCTGTGTCAGAACTGTGAACTTTGCCCCTCTGTGTTTTTCCACAGATGTGTATCCTGAATTTGATTTACCTTGCATTCAGCAATAAAACTCCTTCCAATCCAACGTTATAGATAACTGGTTTAGTTTAAGCTTAATCAGAACTGACAGTGCACACCTGTGAAACCCATAACCTTTTCAGAATGACTGCAGCGAGTGGCTCTGTTGTAATCTTTGTACAATTGATGTGGAGGCTTATGATCCTTTGGTGGTGCTTATCAATTTATGAACCTTCCCTAGCCACCTTAAGCCATAGTGATCTGCTTGAAACAATTTTGCTCCTGCTCTACGGATTTCCATCTTAACTGTTCCAGGTGGTGGTGGTGATCTTCTTCAAGCTAACAATAGGAGAGTTACTTCTTGGGGGCACTCCAGTATAATTTGTACTGTGGCTTTCCTGTATCTCTGAGTCCATTTTTTGAAGTTGCTGAGTGCATTCATAGTGATTGCACACCAAACAGTTTTCAGTGATTTGCCTCAAAATTTTGCTTGCTCTTAAGATGAGGAATCATGTGAAGAAATAAGATGCCAAGGTGATGGTCCTGAAACAATGGCGCCCATTAGGACATGCAAACTTGGGAAAGAAGAAGACAGCTCTTGCTATCTTTAGGAGGGAGAGGGGAATAAGTAACCAAATATTTGAACTAGTAGGTTTAAAAGAAGTGCTCAGACTGATGTGGAAATATGGTCTCATTTATCATGGCTTAATGGAATAGGATGTTGAGTGCCCTGGAAGCATTCTGCCATGTGTAAGGAAGTGATCAATTTTATAACATAATTTGTGTCACTTGAGGTGTTGCTCTAAGAATCTTTGCTCATTTGCTGGGCCCAATTCTGCCCTCAGAGATGCCCATCCATCTTTCAGCTCCTCTGGAGTAGACAACATTGTTAATGCCTCGCTGCTGGCGTCTCTGCTCTGCGATGGATTGTGGTTTAGTGCTTTCTGGGTTTGTGGACGTTCACAGTAAGTTCACACACGCTCACCAGATTGGGTCAGGATGTAGAGCTAGCAGCTCTTACACACCTGTGGACTAATCCTTGCCTGTGGGTGGATGCTGTTGTGATTTCCAGACCTTGACTCACCCACACAGAGCTTGTTCAGACCTGACTGTACCATGCATGGCCATCTCTGATAGAGAAATAGGAACAGCAGAGCCTCTGTAGACTTTTAGTTCTTTCCCTAAAGGATTTCTTTGTGATTTTGTGAGCCTTTTGATTTCTTCTAACCTTTTCACTTGTTTTTCATATCAGTATTGTTTTCTAAGGGTGAAAGTAAAACATTTCATGGCTTGGTGCCTTGAGCAACACCCAGTGTAACAACCTGGTGCCCAGGCCTGGCAGCCTCTGAGGTTCAGAAGTTGTGATGCAAACCTTTCTGAGACCTTCTAAGGTCTTTTGTGAGGGAGCCACACGGCTGCCATGTGAGTTCAGGGGGACATGCAGAAATGCCTACAGATCTCATGACATGACATAGAGTTGATAACAATGCCTGTGGAGCTAAAACTGATAGAGAAAATGATAAAAAACCTTAAGCTGTAAACATTATTTCCTGCTTCTTATTAACTCTCGTCTCTTTCGTCTCTATTTACATGCATACTTAGTTACACATACATATATTAATTTTGAACTTGCATTTAACATTTGGTAAATTGTGGCAAGCCTGGAATATCACAAAGAGCTTTTGCATTATGTAGAATTCCACCTACTTAAATTGTATGATGGCAGATGATTGTTACTTGCCACTCGAAGAGAACTCTGCAGTTAAATCCTATGCATTTCTTTGAAAAAGTAGAGGTTAGAGACCACAATAACAGCTGATCCTCTCTCTGCTGCTTTAAAATCCAGAATCTTGATGCATGTATGTATATTTAAACCTCTAGGAATCAGATGCTTACAAATTATTTCAAATCGACTGACGCAGCAGGTGATGGCTGAAGGAAAGGCTGTGCTTTTCAGGTTGGGCTCGAACACAAATTACCGAGAGTACCGAGTAAAGCAAAGAGTTTTATGGTCTGTGGGAACGTCAAAAGCTGAGTTCCTGGAAAACCTTATGCACAGTTCCCCGGGACAGTGCATGTTTAGGGGTGGGGAATCAAGAGCAATTGAGATAATTTTTGATTCTCAAGGCAGAGTTTTTAAATCTCACTACAGAATCGGCTTCCTGTTTCTACGAAGTAGCAAATGCTCGTGTACCAAATTTTCCCGAAAGTACAAAGCTAGGAACAAATCCAGAAGGCCTACGACATCTATGTCACCACCCACTTAAGCAATAAAAAATGGAGATCTTCTTCTATTTTCACTTTACTTCTAGGAAAATATTTTGACGGGTTCAGTATACTGTGAAGTGATAAGCTTCTGTTACGTGCTTCAAATCATTCTGTTATCGCTGCATGTATTGATTAGCTTAGTGCTTTCTGAGCTAGCTATAAAAAAGGCTGCTCTCTTTCTGCATTAAAGAGCAAGAAAAATTGACAGGTAGATAACCATATTGATTGAACCTAAATAGTAAATGCAAGAGGCTTATATATGACTTATAAAACTCTTTATAGGAACCAAACCCTGTATAATTCTTTTTTTTTTTTAAATTAAATGGAAAGTAGATGCCTTTAATTAACCAGCCCCACCCCTTTTTGATATACATGTTACTTTAGTTGCCAACTGTAGTACATTAGCATAGTTGTGGGCAAATCACTTTTTTCAAATGCCAGCTTTAGCTTGTCCCCCAGACGCTTGGAGCTTGGAAGAAGAATGGGCTGAATCACACATTAAGCTGAAATCCCTTTGCTTGGTTCATGTTTCAAAAGTCTGAGGCCAGAAACAAACCCAAAGAGCAGTATTTCTTGCAGTATTAGAGGTTACAGCCATATGTTTTTAATTTGTAAATACTGTGAGAAGTAATGTTCTTGTGATACTTCTAAATGAAGACCATATGACACCACTCGACTGAAGACCTCTTATTGTGGCCTTTTGAAGGCTACTGTCCGATGGCCTGGACAATGGCTAGCAAAGCAATTTTCCAGGGATAGCAAGAGGACAGCTTGTCTATTTTAAACATAAATAAGCATATTTAGGGCCTGATTTTTGAATTGCTGTGACCAATGTATTTCAGAACAGGGCACCTAAAGTCACTTGAATAGGTGTGGCTAAAAGAACTGATCATGTGTGTTTGGTTTGGGGAAGGATGGGTTTGATAGCTTCTTTCCCACTGTAGTGGGTTTTTGTTTTTTAAGCTAGTCCTAATTTTGCCTTGCTGGAAGGAAGTTAAAAAAAAGTCTGTGAAATTACAGTTACCTCTATTTGTGAGGAGTCAGACTCGTGGTGTCTTGAAGAGTGATTTATTTTTTTCAAACCTTTTTGAAATTCCCAGTGCCAAAGCAACTGCTTGTCTCATTTGGCATCTTACGAAATGTCACAAAGTAAAATGGCCTGAAAGGCTTCGGGGAGAGCAGTAGAAGAATTTGTTTGGCTTGAGCAAAGATGTGGAGACATCATTTAATAGCTGCAGGGGGACTGTAGGGTGTATTCATGACTTTGACAATAGATTTGGTGTATGACTATGGAACAGTCACTTTGGTACATCTCAAAGTCATTGTAGCCAGTTTAATTTGCAGAGGTTTTTTAATCAAATGGAAGGAAACAAACTTCATTCTTCCTGTTTCTCATTCTGATGATTGGTCCTCAGTGTTTTGGTGCATCTGACTAGGGCAGGGGGTTATAGTATTTACTCCTCATCTTTAAGGGACTGTTGTTTGGATACCCAATGGAAAAGCATCATTATAACTGCTTTTCCATAACTAAAACTGCATCTTTTCTGCTTCCTCCTGTTAATTTAGGGAAAACATCAGAAGCCATAAGTGTTGTGTTATCTTCATGTTGACTGGTAATGTACCCTTTGAATAATAAGCAGGAGTTGGTAGAGCTAAGTTTTCAGCACCTTGTATCCATCCATCTGGCATGCAAATGCATAAGGAAGGGTGTTCTTGGATCTTGGTAGTCTGCTTAGTTGTCAGCTAACAAGGGCATTCTTCTAGGGCCAGCCTAGCAGGTGTAACCAAGTTGAAGCCTTTGCACTACTTGCTAATAACTTTGCAGGCCCATAACCTGCTTCAATAAATATATATATATATTATATTATATTTACTGTGAACAGTGAAACAAAGAACGCTCCTGTAGGACAAGATGGGAAAATGCCATTTTCATGCATTTTAATGTTTTATGATATGTGTTTTCACTCTGGGCTGTGATCAGCCCTTGAGTGAAAAGCATGTGTGCTTATACTGAGAACAGGATGGGCAGGTATTCAGGTATTGGCATTTGGTCTTCTGTGCTACAATAAATGGCCATTTGTAAACCTTACCATCAATTGCGTTAAATATTTATCTAATGCAGCCTTTAAAGTAACACACAGCTACTTCGAAAAAAAACCTGCCTGCATGTTCACTGCTCTTTCCTGTCATAACTTTCAGGTATTTTTTCCACAACTTCTATTCTTTGTAAAGAGGTTTAGGTTTTAAATAGCCTGAGAACACAGAAGACACATGTTTTTTTCCAACAGGCAGGAGAGTGTGCACACATTTTTTCATGGGCAGTGACAGCTGTTGTGAATCATCTCTGGGACTGAACATGGGGCTTCTAAGGACAGGCTCTGCTTCTTGAACAAGAGCAGGGAGTCTCACCAGTAGCCTTAATTGACTTTCTCCCAGCACCACTTGTTTAGTGAATATGATGAAAACATTGCATCCAACAAACACCTGTTAAATGCATAAAAAGAGGCATAAAGAAAATCACTGAGTGTAAATGCAGACTTGGAAAAGAAAGTTCTAATCCTGATGAAAATGGTTAAGTCAAGTAGAAAATAGGACTTCACTGTATCTGGTAGGTGTAGATCAGTAAGGAACAAATGGAATGCTCTCTTGCAAATGCCAGGAGTCTGGGCAGCTGAACGGTGCAGAGTGGGATCAGGTATTGTAGAGGTAGTAGGAAATGAAACAGAAAACACTGTTGAGGTGTTACATTATCAGATGAGACAGAAATACAGCTACCAAAAGGTAAAGGAGGAGGGACAGCACCATATATTGTAAGTGGAATGAAGATTTACAGACAGTGTTGCAGCAGGTGATATAAGACACAGGGAAAGAATCAGAAGAAAAGGTCATTTATTCAACAGAGGTGTGGAGGACATGAAGGAGAGGAAGGTGTGACGTGAACATACAGTGAACCTCTGCTTAGGCTTTCAGTAGGAACAGGGTGACCTAGAGCAGAGGATGGACAGTGGATGTGAGCACGGAAACTGGGCTCACCATATGGGAAAGAGGAACTATAGGACTTGTGTCTGGTCACCCTTCTGGTGGAGGTGGCAAGAGCAGAAGTGTTTAACTGCTCTTAAGCTGATACAACTCCATCTTGTGAAAAGCTGTGTGTGATGTGCCAGTGACTGTCCCATGATCCAGCAGGGAGCCTCCTCCTGCTCTGTCCTCCTGCATTCCTACCCACGAGAGGTGCTTGCTCACACACACCCCTCTGGGTGCTGTGTGTGCTTCAGTTCGTTGACATGCAGAATTACACTCAGACTTAAACCATTACAGCAACACAGTATGATTCATATTTATAACATACCTTCAAAGTGTGAAAATCAGAGGAGGGTCTTATATGAGAATTTGTGGCTTTATGGCCAGAGCCACCCCCCTGTAAGCTGGTAGTCTCTGATTCAAGTATGGAAAAGCGTTTAGGAGCTGCAAGTGAAAACATCATATGGGAATACTTTAATAAAAAAAAAAAAACAGAGTGAAAGAAAGTTGAACATATAACTTGGCAATGCTCCATGAACTGCAGATATAGGTTAAAGTTATTTAGTTGGCAGGCGATTGCTAGTGTATTAGCAGTGTTGGGGGAAAAAAAAAATCTAATTTCTGTATTTTGGCTTGTGCAGTAAAGAAATTCCTCCCACATAAATATGTTCATTTCACCTTCTGGGAAGTAAAGAAAGGAAACTGTAGCTGCAGTCTGTTATTTAATCTTCCTGAAATTAGCATTTGGTGCTCAGGAAGATTGAAAGATTTAATGCCAATGCCTTCCTCAAAAGAAAGAAATGACATACCACATATGCTTTAGCACTGGTTAGACGGTTAAATGGAATTAATCAAAATCCATGTTAAAATATTTCCATGTGTTAATTAGCAACAGTTTGGAACATTAAAATACATATTGGCTTGGGAATAAATTAGTGAAGAAATATCAGATTGAGTTTGTGGGCTTTTAATTGCAACATAATATACTGTGTGTTTTAGAAAGGTAAATGTAAATGCACTCCTCTGAAATGCTGTGGCAATGTGCATTTAAAAATTGGGCAATAAACCAATATAAACTAGGCTTTTGTTACAGCAGAGAGAGTGATACCATTTCCCATTTTAAAAGAAACATTGAATTGTTCCTTCATCTAATAAAACGAGAGAAAAACAGTTTAAAAATTCTGAGAGTTTCATCTCAGGCCAAAGGAAGTTTTAAAATTTCTCCTTTGAAAATCAGGATGATGTAGCAACTACCAACACCAGGTCTCCTGTTGAGAGTAGAAGAATTCACTTTTGCCTTTCTGTTCCTGCTGGGTCGTTGCAAAGTTTGTTTTCCTTTCTCTCATGCTGAGTCTTAAGAGCAGCAGAATAGCATAAATTTGGTTAAGTATGTAAATGGAACAAACAGGATTCATACTATTAAATTAATACACACGAGGCAGGTAGAGATATCTATGGCAGCATTACAGATACCAAACTCCTAACTGAGGGTGGTTGCCCCACAAAGTACTCGTTTCTTTTTCTGGGGAGGGAATGGCTGTTATTTTTCATGACAAAATAATGTTTAGAAGCCACTTGCAAGAGGATTCTTGGAGTTGCATTTCAGGTTTGATCTCCCATGTTCACACTGGTGGGGATGATTTTGTGTACATCCAGTGTGGGGAAGTTAAAAAGAAAGGGAGGTGCTGATTTTAATTTTGTTTTTGTATGTGTGCTGCTCAAGGAGCTATTTGTCAAATAACACTGAGCATAAAGAAAAGGTTTGGGGAGTAGAGGGAGGAAGAGGCAAGATAAGTACGGATTCAGTCACTTTCCAGGCTAATGAGCCTATTATTGCTTGGATTTGCAAAGATCTTTGAGAGCAGTCAGTGATCGTAGTTTCTAAACCTCAATCCCCATTAATAGTGCCAATTAATACTGCCAGTCCAAACATATTTCAGTTGATACATGCTGCTTTCCCTTGCACACTTCCTCAGGATTATTTCCCATTGTTATATCCCCCAGATGTGTAAACTCATTGGGTTATATTTTACTAACTGCAAGCTGTGACTCTTAAATCCGCAAGACAAGCTGGCAATTACTTCTGCTGTTTGTAAATACCCAGGCATCCATTTACATTTGCCAGTATTTTAAATATAAGCACTGAGATAATTCTTTCTTAAACACGTTAAAACACTGACATGTACTTTGTAAACTTAAAAAACCCATCAAGGTCACCTGGGGGAGTCAGGATTTGGATTTTATTACTTAGAGTTCACCGTGAATGAAGGCTTTGTGTCTTGGTCAGTAACCTTAACTCAGTTTAATGCTTTTTCGTGCCAAGAAACCTTTACTTTCATGTCATCAGAAACTAAGAACATCTCAAATATTTTATTAATACCAGTACCTGCTACTCTTACACTTGAACATGGTTAATTTTGAATCTCTCTTTACATCTAGGAGTAGCTTTCTTAAGCAGCTTCCTTGTGAAGTAAAAGTTCACAGTTTATTCTGCATTGGAATGAAGAGAGATTGTAACATCTTCCCTTCCCGCCAACACATGCAGTTACACATTGACATGAAATATGGCACAAATTTAGCTAGGGAAATACTGAAAAGAGTACTTTTTATTTGAAACAATTATTCCAGCAACCACATCGTTTGCTCCACAGTCCCGTGATCACAAAGGTCACCATTTAACGTGGTTTTATGGTGAGGACCAGGCACTGTAGTGTCATGGACCACAAATGGTTTGCAGATCCAGGTTTGGAAATCAGGGATTTAGGGCTTTGCCACTACTTCTGGAAGCAAAACTTGACCAGTAAAGTTTCCTAAGGTCTGTGGAGTTGCAAAAAGCCAGTGAGGGGATATGAATTGTCTGTGCCAATGGTTGATGTTTTTTCATAGTAATAAATTAGTTCTACCACCAGATAGAAAATGTCTGTGCAGAGTGGAATGGAGACAGGGCTGCACTGGGCACATTTCTGCGTTTTGAATACAAAGAAGTTCATTTAAATCCCACTAAATTTTACGTACAACTGCTATTGCTTTTTCCCCTCCATGCAGTGATAAACTGGTTCTTGCCTGTTCCTTGGAACATAAAATATCCAATTCTCTGCACTAAGGATAAACAAAATAAACCAGACTGAGAAGCAGACCCTTCTTCAAGAGATGTAGAGGTGATGGTAAAGTACAAACAGGCTAGATCTGTTTTATTCTCTTGTGATTGCTGTGGGTGATCCCAGCAATTCCAGATGAGGACTAAGGCTTTCTGATCTTGATTAGAAAAAGCAAAATTGGGCCATAAATGATCAATCTGAATAAGACTTATTTATGACTGAAAAAAAGGGTAGGATGTAGCAGAGATATAGAGAATTATTACTCTTCAGAGAAGAAAAATTAGAATTTGCAAATGCTGTTTTCGTAAACACATTTTATTAAGATGTAACTGCACCTGCATTTCATCAAGAAAATTGTTTGCTACAGTTTTTAATATACTTTGATATATTGAATATATTTGATTTATTTTGATAATAATGTTTTTTCTTTTATTAGTATTCTACATTCTATAAATCCCTAGTCCCAAATATCAGATTTTGTGAGAGATGGCCTGTTTACTTATAATTTTCATCCTCCTTTTTCAGAACCAGTGTTTTTGCTATAATGAAGCCCTCAGATAAGCAACCAGATTTCAGATGCTAAATGATTTAGCTAAATCAGGAACATCATATTACTATTGACTTAGCTTGGTTACAAGAGCCAGGTGCTAGAAAGAAAAAGAGTGCCCTTCTGTTAGCATTTTAGTTTATCTGAGGAGCGCACTTTGGAGGCAGATCTGATCCTCCCCAGTTGATGCTCTTTGGTTCATCGGGGAGTGAACTGAAGGATGACCAGAGAAGCTCTGCAGGGATGCCTGTAACGTGCTCCAGATGCTCTCTGGTGCTCAGGAGAAGTCACACTAGTCCCACACAGCCACTTTCTCTCCTCTTTTCTCCCCAAGATCCACACCCTGTGTTCTCTGGCTTCTTGGCACCAACTCTCTCCGCTGGTCGACTTCAGCTGTGCTGTGCTTCTTATTAATGGAGATACAGCTTTGTTCTCTGGCACTGGGACAGGTAGTGAGTGACTTGGGATTAAATTACCTGTCACAGTATTATAAAAAGGGCAACTAAGTTCTACAGCTTGCCTGTAAGAACTGTAAACACCTATATGAGCAGGTGACAAGAATGGAGAAGACTCTCTCTGTCTTGTCCTCAGATGGGCTGCACTCTTTAGTTCCTTGAGAAGGGAAAACTTCTGTAGGTGCCAGAAGCAACTTCCATAACTTGAAAGGGAACTGATTTTTACAGCCTAGTATGGAAGATTTTCCATAGCAAATCTCGGATGTGGTTTCAGAAGTGGGTGCTCAGAACAATTCTCTGTGTTCTTGGCTGCTCTAGTCATTTTAGTTTCTAGGGTGAGGCACATGTCAGGTCACTGAAGGACAGAAGGGAAAACAGAGGCATGAACAGGGATTTCCCCTTTCATTAGCCACAATAAATATGTTTGTTCAAGAACAAATAAAATAGCTGAAGTGAGAAGACAAGCAGCTCTGATGCTGAAGAAAAGGCTATTTGTGTCAAATACATAGGAAATACTGTTCACAGATAAACCATTGTAAGGATTGTCCTTTAACAAGGCCAAGTTTATTTGGGATCCTGACTATGGAAAGGCCCTGTATTTCATTCTTTTTCCCATTAGCTAACATGGGGCACTTTATGGTGAGGAGAGATGTGATTGCAGTGAGCTGAGTTTTCAGCTATTTCAGTACAGTACAGTGCTTTACTTCAAGCTGCCTTGGAATTTGGTGCTGTCAGAAATCCTTGTTGAGTAGGATTTCCAGGTTTAAAGTCAACAGCCAGAGGCAGAAGGAAGAGATGCTATCTCTGTGGCATGCCCTTAATAAAAAGTTTGTCTGAACATAACTTCTTTATGATAGCAAACCTGTGTATAATGGCAAGAGTATTTACTTGTCATTCTCCAGAACTACCTGTGGTATTTTGTTGTAATGGGGGGTGGAGGCGAGTGAGAAGTCCAGAGAGGGAGACACCAGGCCTGTGGCAGTGGAGTGTAGCAGGGATATTCTGGGGCTGACCCAAGCAGAGAGGTGGTGTGGGGAGCTGCTGGGCACAGGAAGAGAAATGGACTTTGAGCCCAGGCTGAAGGCAGTTCTGCACTCAAAAATGTGAAAGCTTGTGTTGACCTAAAAACTGGAGACTCAATCAAGAGCGACAGGAACTGAAGATAAGAGCTCCAGGAGGAGCCTGTGGCAGAGGACATGGGGATACACCTGAAACGTGCTGAGGGTGTATTACCTGACTTTCCCAACTCCTGCATCCTCTGTCTGGGCTTCTCCAAAATCAAGGTGTTCCTTCTTTCTGGGGTTCTTGCAGATCTCATCTTACTTCCCTTTCTGTGGGTCCCTTTTTCTTTCAAAGCACTGGAAGTAAAGTTGACTTCTGCACTGTGTCTGTGAACTTGAGCTTTTGGACTTCACAGGTGATTATTTTTCTGGTAATTTTTCCATCAGTCTGTTTTCTATGTGTGCATAGGTACAAATCCGGATGAAAAATTATAGATAAGCAGCACATTTCAATCATCCACACTTTCAATACAGAGGCTGAAAAGGCTTTCCCTGGCACAGTGCTGTTGTTTCACAATAGATCACACATGACTAAAGTGGGAAGGAATTACATATTTTGTTGCCTCGTCTCCTGTGACATAGAGCCACGTGGAGATCCTCACTGCATCTGGTTTCTGATTTTGGCCCTGATTACAGACAGATATCACAGGCCCTAACAATTGTCATTTCTGGTCCTCTCTCCAAATGTGAGACCCCAGGGAATCAGTTTTCAGCTGAATGTTCTCTGTTCTGTTCAATGCTTAAATTTACTGGCATTGCTTGTCTGTCTCCTGCTGAGTGGGATCATACAATTACTTCTTAAATTGCTCTTTGTTCCCACAACTACTTTTCTACTTAGTCCCTCTCCAAATGAAGCAAGACCTGATTTGCCCACAGTGTTGGTGTCCCATGACTCCCAGCACTTACTGTTACCCTGCCATGAGGAGGTGCAGGTTTGTGGGAGACAGAGGAGAAAAGTTTGGCTTATTGCTCATGGGAGGGAGCAGAGTGTGCTGCTGGAGGAGAGGAGAGGAAGACACTGCAATCCCTGTGTACAAGAGCAGAAAAGTGCATTGGTGCCTGCTTTAGTGGACATGACAGAAAGATAAAGGCCTGAGAAGGGGAAAAGTCAGGGGAAGAGGAAGGCAGGAATTCACACAGGCACAGAGTGCTGGACTCTGGCTCTTGGGAAGGGGCAGCAGCAGGATGACCCCTGCACAACTGGAAAACCTTCTCCTGGCTGACTTCTCAGCTGTCTTAGCCTCTTCCTGTGACTTGCCCACACCATTTGCAGGGAGTAGCAGTGACTGTAATAATGTGGTTTTAGATCACTAATATGACCACTCTGAGGAGAAGTAAGCTGAGCCCAACTTCAGTTTCCTCTTATATATCATCAGATCCTCGTTGCAAATAGCTGTGGTGTTGTGAAAGCAGCACAACCTGTACTCTGTTGTCATAGAAAAGCCTGAACATTAAGTGAGTGTTTGGTACCTGAGAAAAAATCCAATATCTTCTGTTAGGAAGCTTTGAGTGAACAAGCTGCTCTTAAACCTTGAGGTGATTATAGTACACGTGTATGAGGTGTAGAGCCAAAGCTTCTGTATTTATGTACATAAGAGGAGGTGTTCAAATGTGTCCTCCCAGCACTTTTCATGTATTTTTATAGTGGTGATGGCTGGACTTTGCATATGGATTATTGTAATCCTACATCCTTGTAGCAAAGTCTCACCTTGGATTGAGTGTCACGTTGGGCAAAGAATGTAACAGATATTTTGGAACAAGAGCTTTCCTTCATTAACGATTGCTTTCTCTCTGCTCTGAGGAAGTGAAAAAAAAAAAAAAGCCACAGGACTGCATTTACCACAGCTTTGTGTGTGAGCTAATAAACAGTGCTGAAAGCCTCAGCTCAGGCTCACATATTTTCCAGCCTGAAACACAGACTGAGATAACTCAGGTCTGCCCACAAGACAGCACAAATACTCCTTGAAAGCCTTCCAAAAAGTTTTGAAGCCTGGATAGCTACAGCAAGAGTTGATGTGTATAAATATATATATATATATAATATATATACGCCATATAGGATGTGTACAAAGGCACTTGAAAATCAAGCAAAATGTGCACTCAGCTCTATTGAGATTGCTACTGGGGGGAAAAAGAAAACCTGGAAAATTACAGAGTTTATTTGAAAAGAAAAACCAAAAACCTAGAACAACAAAAAAAAGCCCCACCGCATCCAGAAACAATGAAAAGCCAGCAGTGTCATTTTGCATGTGGCTGTTACACAAGGCTCTGTAGGGATTACCTTTGACACTGGGCTCTCCCAGTTGCAGCATCTTGCATAACACACTTGCACAACAAGCACCACACTTTGTAGCAGCAGGTTTAGAGCCAGGGCAGTGAGCATTGATAGCTGCCACTGACATGGGCTGCAGAGTTTGGTGAGAATGCCTGGAGCCATTCCAGGACTAAGGATAGAAAATGGAGTAAAGGAGACTGTTGGGAAAAAGGAAAAAAATTCCCCGCTGCACATCAGTCCTGCACATTTGGCTTTAAGTAAAAGAGATATAAGTAATTATTTTAGAATTCGGTGTCTAAGCTTTTTAGTTTCTTTACCAAAAAAGGGAAAAATCAATGCATTTTCTCTAGGAGGATCTATTTGTGCTCTTGCCAAACACAGTAATTTTTATGTTTGGCTTTGTGGAAGCAATTTTTGGAAGCAACTTTTGGCTCTTTATAGCTAAGGTTAATATATCAAAGGTGTTCTGCATTTTTCCTCCTTTCATACATAAGGTTAATAAATGGAAAGTGTTCTCTGTTCCACCCTCCTCCCTGCCAATACGTCTATACCTGGTCCATAATATGCCAGGGACACCCAGATGTGAACGTACTCCTCTGCGAGATTTTATTTGTAAGGACTAAATTCCAAACCCACTGTTGCTTATAGAAAACTTGTCACTGTCTTTAGTAGTATTTGGATCAAGACCTGTAAAAATAAATTCAGAAAGAACCACTCTGAAATTAGCATGTAGCAGTGATGACTGCAGTACAGACTGGACTGAGTATTTCTGCTATCCTCTTATGTAGCACTTCAAAACACAAGTTCCACTGAAACAAGCTCTTGGGAAAATAAATGGAGGAGTTTCCAAATACTGTAGCTGCTTCAGTATTCATACATAATAAACCCAGCTTCTGTAAATAACTCATTTTCTCTGTCAAACACTGTAGGCACATATGCCACATTTACTGTCACTGGGGTCGTAAATAAACAATGTGTCTGTCTACACATTACTTATGTCTGGGGCGAAATGAACATGTGCACATGAAGAACAGTGAGGAACATACTTTAATTGTGTAATAAATAGTTGGTGTTGCTATTGTTAATTGTTTTAGATACATCTGAACTTACAAGTACAGTTCATAATTCAATGCAAGATGCAAAAGGGTAATGTTCAAACAAAATTGAGTTAATAATGTGTCTAGTATGCATTTCTAGACTACATTTCTACGGACTCATTCAACCACAACTCTGGGCTTGAGACATTTTGACTCTTTATTCTGAAAAGAACAACAGAAAGACACCACACCACCACCCCCAAAGTGCACAGGCAGCTCTTGCAGCAGTGCCTGGAACTGGTGCTCTAATGGTGCTTGACTCAGTAGTAGGAAACTTCTCGAAAGGGTCTTTGCAGACTTGGCTCAGTTCCATCAGAATCAGTGGTGTTACCTTTGGGTTTAGAGTGTAGGTCCTGCCTCTGGTGTACTGTATGTCAATGAGCCATACGTTGTCACAATGGGCTCTCCTTTCTTTACAGTCTGTTTGCATGATTTCTGCTTAGCAGTTTGTGCTATACCACTTGTTTGTGATCACATTTAGGCACCAGAGATAGCAGGAGTCTTCTAATGAGATGCCAAAATATTAGGAGTCTGCCTTTGACCACTGGAGTATCTTGGTGGTTAAGAAACGTTCTGTACACTTTAATTTTGTTTTCTGTAGGCAGCGTTGTCACTTAAAAGACAAATTTCTGAGCCTGTCTTAGAATAATTTGTTTCTTGATGTATGTTGGAAAACAAGCAAATCCAAAACCAGCAAAAATAGAGATTCCCTTCATCCCCTTCTACATTTGTTGTTCTGGGAAAAAAAAAGTTCATCAATCAACTGGGTATGGATAGGGGTAACAGGCTTGATTAATGATAGAGTAAAATTCAGTTAGGCTCTATCTGAGCCAAAGTGATAGCAGAGCTTATATTTATGTTGTTAGATCATGTTTCCTTTATTAGTTATAGAATTATTATGGTTTAGTGTCTGTACCAACCACTAATACTGCAAGAGCCACAATGTTGTAACAGGAAACAAAAGCCTTTATAAATTCTGTTGATTGGCTAAAATACACCTTTTATATTAATAGTCTTTTACCTAAGCTAATGAGCCAGAATATTAAGATTTAAGACATTAGTGCTATTATGTAATAGCTAATGATGATGAAATTCAGCCTTTAGATATTTCCATGGCTCTCTTGGTAACTTATGAATGAGCAGAACTTGACCCTGCATGCTTTGCTAAAACACCAAAACACCACAATAAAGGATTAAGGCATATTTAATCCTGGCATGATTAAGTCACAAGGTAGCTGCATCTTTGAAAAGAATTGTATTTACTTCTGCTTGGCATGCAGATGGCAAGAATCTATTGTGTGCATCCGTGTTGTTCTCACTTGACATTGTTAAATATCTGATAAGTGGTTTTCTGCCATGCATAACATTGCAAGTGACATGCTAGAAAGCATATACGATCTATAAGGAGCTCTTGTTGCTGGATTATAACAGGACTGCTGTGAGAAGAATTTCAGTGCTGACATCTCTTGTTAACAGCCCTTCCATAGGTGCTTAAGTTCAAATTAACTGTTCTGAAACCCAAATTAGAGTCAAATCTGATGTGAGCCAATTTACTCTGCACAACAATCATGGGCAATGAAAAGTGTTCTGCTAGATTGCTGTTTAAATCGGATCACTATAGCTCCCTCAGTGGGAAAGTAGTGCAGAATAACAATGGCCAGCAGCTAAATGTAATTTAATTATTGGTTTTACATATTGGTTAGTTTTTGCATTGTTTAAAAAGAAATGTTTTCCAGACAGGTGTACAATGTCTGGCCAGTGTTAGAAATCATTATAAAAAGCTGGAGGAATAATAGACTGATGATCTAACACATTTAAATTAAGCAAGGTCTGATTGTTGAATGTTGAAGGGTGGTGAGTTCATTTCCATCGAGGGCTGACATTTTGTCCTCTTTGTATATTGCATCGTTAGTGGTATAATACATACAGAAATATGATGATGAAAAGCCTGAAGACTCAGAGTTTGAAAATACAGCTTCGTTAGGGCTGAGATATCAGTTGTTGCACACAGCAGTTTTTCTGGTTGAAATCACATGGTAAATTCGAGACCCTCCATTTAATATTTACAAACCAAACAAAAATCTAATAAGATGTCAGTCCAACTTTATCTATCATCTGTCCTAGTCTTTCCCGTAACTGAAAGATACTACAGGTTGCTCAGTGTAACGTGGTGAAGGGCATCATTGTTCTAATACTGCACTTTTTTCTCTAAGTTCCTCCTTTTGCGTCGTAGCAGCAAAATTCCATATCACATCGTTGTTTGATATGAAATTGCTTGATAGGGTGTGATGACACATTCATATTATGTTAGCAGCATAATTTAACTGCTCCATTTTTTTAAACCATTTGCAAAAGTGCCTGAAATGTGTGCCTTATAAAATAGGGTCATTACGGCTATGGTTGAATTGGCATTTCAGTAATAAACCCTTTGTAGAGGGCTAGATGTTAATGCAAAACTTCTGTCATTATAAATGTGAATCCATCAGCAACAATATGGAGTGACTTCAGTAAATGGACATGGGAAAACCTGATTTGCTGAGTGATGATACTGTGGCTTTCAAAGCCCTGACATGCCACCAAAATGTTTGCCAGGGTGATACAGGTGGAGAACATAGTTTGTTTGTTGTTCAAGGAAGAAATGCTCCTCACAGATCAGCCAGCCAGGTCAGGAGTGGCTGACACCTACTGTGTTGGGAGGGAAGGAAGCCGAATGTATTGCTGTCTGCTAAACATAACCTCGGTCTGTGCCTGTATTTCATACAGGCACCAAAGCCCATCTCACTTTGTGCCTCTGTGGCATCGGGGGTCCAGCCCTCTGTCTTAAGTGAAGCCTAGTGCAAGAAAAATTAGTATCTCCCAGTAAAACTGGTGCAGCCCTTTGTGCTGCTCTTCATACTGTGCTGGGAATAGCAGTCTCTGGATTGCACGTAGAGAACTGAACAAAGAAGATTCGTATTCCAGAGCTTCTTGTCTCATTCTTTTCCTGCCCTTTTTCTTCGAGGAAGTTACCTCAGCTCTATTTCTGTGAGGGATAAAAGGCATCCCCATGGGATAACTGAGAGGATCTGCTGTTGCAAAGAGGAGGCTAAATGCTGATTTCAGATTTGGATTTGAAGTAAGTTAGTGGACACCTGAAGAATCCTTCCAGGTCTAGCTCTCTGAGAGCAGAACCTCATGTATAGTCCTGCATACATTTCCCTCCTCTCCTTCCTGAGACAAGAGATGGAAGGAGCAGTGGCCTCAGCTTCAGCATCAAAGCTTAAGGGCCTTACTTAAGGACTTTAAATAGTTGCACTGACTTGGGTTTTGTCAGGATTTAGACTTTGGAGGTCCGTCTTTGAAGGAGTACCTGTTACAAGTTCAGGAGGGATGCCAGCGTGGCTGGGGGCAGGAAGACAAGCTCATAGAAGGTGTGCCTATGCAGGTGGAGTGGAGAGAGGGAGTAGCTGTGGATCCTGCCTATAAGAGGGGCATGACTAACAAAGATCAGTAGACATTGGTACAGATGCTGCCTCCATTAAGCAGTATCACAGATATACACCTGTCAGTAATGGCATGGTTTATGTTGTTCTTGGGATGTGGGGCTCCCTTTCTGCTTCTCCACTAACTCTGTTTTACAGTCTGTCCAGAAGCACGTTTTTACAGATGAACTTTTCCTGTCTACGTCTTTGCCATTTAGCAGTGCCTTCTGTAGTCTGTGCTGGATTCTTCTGTGTTCTTTAGTGTGATCCTATAACACTGGACATGTAATTTCTTCAGTAGAGGCCTTGCCCGTATGTAAGCTTAATAATTTTCTGCATCTTTGTTGGACAATGGTTTTATCTCCAGTTGAAAATCCACTAATAAAAATGATGTTTCACTGTGTGATAAATTTTGTGTCACTTAGTAAGTTGGACTAAAGAGGGCACTTAGGAATGAACCATGAATAAGCAAGGTCCATTCTCTACTGTGTGTTGATTACAAAATGAAATGGTAGAATATGATGTGCTCTATGATTTACAGAAATTTTAGCTTTAAAATATCTAGCTTTTGTTATTGGAAAGGCTCTTGTAGTGGGAGCACGTACCCCAAGTGGGTACCAGGTGAAAAAGAAAATGACATTTCTCAATTTCAGTTCATTTTGTTTGAATTTAGAATAGTGTTGGATGGCTTTTTTTAATGTTTGTTCGCGCAATAGGCGTATAAGTCATATCTGCCTGCATGGTCTATTTACTTTTTAGGTCAGATTTGACACAGATATGTGTTATTTCAGGAGTGTAATCACTCAACTTGTTGCTGGTTTCAGGGAATTCTTTTATACTCAAGTCCTTGTGAATTGCATTAAATGACTAAAAGGTAATTTATTGTGGAAAATAAACAGATTGATGGATATTATGCCTCTAATTAAACAGTATGAACCAGAGAGATGGTTCTTTGTTATATTTCTGACTGGAAGGCCAAATGTTCCAAGTGTTTGAGCCAGCCCTCATATCTTAAATTTTAAGAAGCTGAAATTAGTAGGGTCCTTCTAATGCTGGAGAAGATCTGCCTGGTATTTGCAGTTTGTGAGTTGATATTATTGAAACCTGTACTTTAAATGAAGCGATTTTCTGTGTTTAAAAGGAACAGAGCATTTCCAAAATTATAATATTGTAGTATGTATATGCAAAATCTATAGGTGTTCTTGATGAATAACAATGCACTCTGACAGCAAAGAATCAACACAGAAAAATTAGGTCACAGCAGCTTGCTTGCTCTTTACACTGTCATGGTTGATTGGTTATTCTCATCACCCTTTGTTTAAAATCATTTCAGAATTAATTGGCGTTCATTAACGCAAGTCTTTGTAGCAGAATTGCAGAAACAGTCATTAATGTAGCTAATAAACATAAAAAAGAAAAAAGGATCCTATTACCAGGTCCCTACAGGCTGTTAACTAACATTTTGAATAAGAATACATAAACATAAATTAAACATTTTTACAAACTGCTAAGGATGTGGGAATTTAGCACGGTGGTCTGTAGCAATGCTTTGAACCAATTTGTTATATTATGTCGATTTTTTTAAGGTTTCTGCTGTAAAGATAGCAATGCTGATGAACTTAGATTTCTACTGCAGTCATGCAGGTTTCTTTAGACGTCTCTCTACCCGTGCCAGTTACTACAGATGAGGCTCTGATCCTTCTCCCCCCGAGTTCAGTGAGTGTTTTTCTTGAGGAATATAGATGTTCAGGTTATTTTTGTGATGTTTTGAGAAGAAACAGAGCAAATTTAGAAACCAAAAGTTTTGGTTGGGGGTCCAGCAGCAGATACTGACTGGTGCAATTTTCACCTGCTCCAGTTGTGTTGGCCAGAGGTTGTTCATTGGGTGCTCTGACATCTAATTTTCACGTTAGTTTGAGCCAGACCAACAGTAAAATCTACTCTCAGATTTGTTTTGCGTTGATTACAGGATTTCCCTTGTTCATGCTGTTTCCCTGATTTGGTGAATGATGCCCTTTAGAATCTCCTGAACAGCCGCCCCCCAGCTATTTTTATTAATGGATCTCCAAAGGTTAAGGGCCACTAGTTGTTGAGTGCAGCTGATGTAGGAAAAGTCACCTCTGCCATGGACCCTGGCAGGAGCAGGGGGATAGGATGGGGTGTGTGCAGCT
>JAWWLV010000158.1:13574380-13612411 GCA_035041135.1 Platyrinchus mystaceus | reverse complement strand
TGTTGGCCAGAGGTTGTTCATTGGGTGCTCTGACATCTAATTTTCACGTTAGTTTGAGCCAGACCAACAGTAAAATCCACTCTCAGATTTGTTTTGCGTTGATTACAGGATTTCCCTTGTTCATGCTGTTGCCCTGATTTGGTGAAAGATGCCCTTTAGAATCTCCTGAACAGCCGCCCCCCAGTTGTTTTTCCTAATGGATCTCCAAAGGTTAAGGGCCACTAGTTGTTGACTGCAGCTGATGTAGGAAAAGTCACCTCTGCCATGGACCCTGGCAGGAGCAGGGGGATAGGATGGGGTGTGTGCAGCTGTTGGGTTTGGAGGCTGTTTCTGCCTGAGCCTTTGCCTGTCTGTGAGGATGCAGCAGGTCCCAGTGCTCTGGCTCAGAGTCCAGGGCTGGGCTGTTTGAGGAAGACAGGCTCATTCGTGTGCTCACAGGTGCTTGTTAACCAAAACAGAGCCAGAGGATGCTTGTACTGCCTACTTCTAACGTGGAAGGAAACTGTGGTCTTTCAAAGGGTGGTGAAAGCAGCTGTGCTGTTGGGCACCAGAGGCTCCCAGGACAAGCTCTGGCTCTTCGGGAGCTCCTTCCATCTGCAGAAGAGCTCCTCACGCTGCCTGGAGAGAGGGGCCAGGCCGGCCACGTTCACCTGGGCTGGCACAGCTGCCTTGTGAGCACCCTTCTGCCCCCCTGACAGTTTGTAGGACACCTGAGTCCCCAATTTGCAGGCATCATGAGCTGGCTGAGCAGCCAACTGAGCGTGGCCTGGGAACTTGTGAATAGAAGTGCCAAATTATCTATCCAGGAGTGTTGTAGACATTGAAATGGAGCCCTAGTGAGGGGCAGTTGGAAGACGTGTTCCCTATTTTTTAATTTTCTAACGTCTTTGCTGCAGCTTCCTGAATATAAAGAGGGCAATTTGCAGACGAAGCACCAAAGGTAGTTAGTTGGTGTATATTGAGGGCACTGTAATGGCTGAGCAGCATTGACTGATGCACTTTTAACTTTGTGTAAATGTAGTCTCCATGCAAATGCAGCCTTGGCATGCACAGTAAGTTACAAAAACATTTCAACTACAAAATCAACTAGACAAATATATTGCTTTGTATGTCTGACTCTTGATACACAGTGTCTGTATGCATTCTGACATACGCAGAGAAACATGAAGGCTTGCCAGTGATCCATATACATTGCTTTTTATAGCATACAATTTAAAGGAATTCAAGCCTTAAGTAGGATACAATTGGTAAGGGGACAAAGAAATATATTTGCCCCTGCAATTAAAATATAATAACAGAAAGACTAAAAATTGTTTTAGTCTAACTTTTGTTTATTGACTAGAACATATAAATGGCTTTAGGCACTACTAAACAATAAAAAAAATGTGGCTCACTATTGGGTCTTTTATCCATTTTAATTTATTTTGATGCTGCATGCAGTTTCTGAATATCTTTTGTGGGTTGTAATAAAATAGCCGCAGTGCAATTTTGCATGTATGTCAAGCGGTGCGTGACCTGATATGCAAATTTAATACCAAGGTGCCAAAACTGAATTCATAATGTTTCACATCTACAGAGCTGTTTAAGGCAGTTTAGAAATCAATGAATATGTAATATGAAGGTGATAAGACCTAAATAAAAACCTTATTTATCTACTATGAAAAGTATTTATACACAGAATATTTAGCACAAGCAGAAAATGGACAGAGTTTCCAATTATATGGTTTGCATAAACAAATGTTGAACCATGTGCTTAGAATAGATAATAACATAGCTACTTCCTTTGCATTATACTTTAGAAATGTTTACAGATGTCTCTCTCTTAGTGTATATATAAAATGAAACACTAAACTGAAGCAGCTTTTGAAGAAAACCTCTTTGAGGTCTCTTATTTATTTTTAATTTACAGTATATGGGGTGCTTCATTATAGGTTTCTGTTACCGGTTTTCAGTTTATTAAAGATCAGTGAAATAAGATACACTTTTGTGAAGTCTTGTAGTTTATGGTGAAATAAGGGACATAAATTTAACTGGTAATAAATAGCAATCAAATGTTTTCCATCTGCTTACCTTTAAAAGCAGAGAAGATCTAATTTTGGAAGCATTTAGACTTTTGAGCTCTTCTCCTGAATTGACTGATTATTTCTATCGTTTTGTCCAAAATGTTAATCTAATAAAGTTTCTGGAGTTGACCAAATGATACTGGATTAGATTGGCCTTTCACTCAGCATGTGTCTGCTGTGGAGATGGACTAGGAATCCCAGTCTTGATTGATGGCAATCAGCCCCAGCTATACCACTGAAAATATATACTGTCTTCCCAAGGAAGAAGAGAGTATGTGTGTTTGATTGGCTGGCAGCATTGTTTTACAGCACCCTGCCAGTCAGCACAGACAGACATTTATATCTCTTGGCTTGAAATACGTTGCCACAGTAATGCCTTACCAATGTGTTGAGCAATCAAGAAGAATGTAGGGGTGCAGTAGATTTTGAAAAATGTCCATCATGCCATATGTGTACTGCTGATACTTGGAAGAGATTTTTGTACTCACCTTGCTAGAGGCCAAGGTCCATTATAGGAAAAGTCAGAGCATTAGACTGACAGATGAAATAATGTTTTGAAATAGATAGTAATTAATCTTCGTTCATCTATTAAAAAAAAAACCCTAAGGAAAACTCAAGCCCTCAGAAGGGTATGCTTTTTTTTTTCCACTCCTGACCTTAAACCAGCTCAGGTATAGCTTTCCAGTGGTGGTCAACAGCCTGTTGACTTAATGTCTCGAACCTCAACAGGGGTTTAAGAGTTCACAATAAATTTGAACATCTTCTCTGTCTGATCAGATACAGATGAGCAGAACTGGGAGGCGGATAATATGAAGAAGATCTTAGTTTTTGTCCCTTGTGTGGCTACTACCCCGTGAAATTGCTGCCTCCCTGTGAGAAATGAGTGATGGGGTCATTTTTTGTTTCGGCATGAGGGATTGTCTACGTTTCTTCAGCAAGTGCTAGGACCGTTCATTTTTATGAAGTTTTCTTTGGCTTGTGCCACTATTTATTAAAAAGAGATTGTATGAAAAAATAGTAGCCAGCACGTTGTGAGTGTTGTACTTTTCTGGCTAAGAGCCTCAGGTTAATTTTCTCTACCAAATATGCTGCACTAACATTCCTCAACAGAGAGCATCACACCACATTCCTTGGAGGGGAGGACATTGAGTTTCCCTTGCTCAGACGTGCCCAGTAAGAGGTTTATTTTAAAAGGATCCATATGGATCCTTCCATATGGAAATATCCCTGAGGCTGCCCTCACAAAATTCTCTTTGCATTGTCCCCATGGCCCTGAGGAGTGTTGAGCTCTCATAGGAGGCCACATCCTTTCCAGTCCTAAAAGAAACCTGCAGTGTAGGGCCATGTTGAGAAACTGGAACTGTACTGTGGAGACATTTGCCTTCCTCCTCTGCTGGGACATGGTGTTCTTGTAGGAACTGTGCTCTTGTGTTCCCCTTTGGTTGTCAGAGCTGCTGGAGGGGCTGAAAGGACAAAACTTAAGAACTGATGTAGTAAATAAATGAAATGGAATACATTTTAGTAAACCGGTGAGATGGAATATATTATTTTTCCTCCCAAATCAAAGTAAAACATATGTCATTCTCAGAAAGACATATTTCTAGTTTTTAAATACATTTCTGGAACATAATATCGTAGTATTTATGAATTTATTGATAAAATTAATGGTCAATATTATGATTTCCCCAGAATTTTATTTTGATCTTGGCTAAGTTTTTCCCTTTCTGACTTAGAGATGTTTTGGGTTGGTTTTTTTTCTTTTTTGAAAAACAAAGTTTTCTATTGAATGCAAAATTCACAGAGCACAGGATAATGATCTAGTAAGCAGTTTGGGTTATTTTTCTCCAGAATCATCATTTCCTTCTGCAGCCTCTTTCACAGAGCATGGAGAACAGCAGGAGGAGTTGGTGGTGCAGAAGGACCTGAATGGGGCAGGAGACCACCGCTGCTTTGTGCAAGTTCTGGCTCCCTACCAGAGTCTCTGGGCTGTAATAGAGACTTGAGCTTTAATTGTTTGTTCCTGGGTTCAGCTTTGGGGTTAGATAAAAATTCCATTCTTACAACAAAACAGAGTGGTTTTGTACCAACCTGAGCTACTTAACCTTAGCCCTAAAGCAGCTGTATTAAATGTGGCTTTGAATTTTTCATGCATTTTGGACAAGCAGCTGGACATGGAGCTACAGTGCAATGACTGATCAGTCAATGCCTCTTAAAATAAACGTGAAGTCTCAGTCTATCAGGGAGAACTGGGACCTTGTTTGACACTCATTGTCTGACACTAGGAGTCTTCCCTTGGGGTTTCTTCTCATGCAGAAAGGTGTAATGCACCCTTTATGCTAATGTTGGCATAAAGACTTGAGCCACCAGTTTAGGGAAGCCTGTGCTCAGAAAAGGCGTTTCTCTGAAGTTCATCGAGTCATCCTGGATTCTTGTCCACTTCATTATTCAGCAGTATCTAAACTAAGAATTAGGGAGGCTAAACTGTTCCTAAAATTGGGAGTGTTTTTGGGTTACACATTTGCTTAGTGACGGTTTTGCTGCTTTGGAGAATATCCATCCAGGACAACTGTATTAATAAAGAAAGCATTCATACTTAAAAACATCATTTTCTTGGCAGCTTAAATGTCTTTATTTGTGATTTTCCTGTCTGTGTCTTTTAATCAGTGTCATGCTGTGAAATCTGCTATTTTTGCCATGACCAACCCATGAAATTCGTCATTGCTGTTTCTGTGATTTGCATGGGACTTGCTTTATGATTAGCAAGAGAAGTTCACAAGTGTGTGTTTTATTTGTATGCATCTCTGCTCTCCAAAAAATGGATAGCCTCTTAGTCTGGCCCCTAAACTAGACTATAGAGACAAGGCTTAACATTTGTAACATTAAGAGGTAGTTATTTCACGTGATCTCTGAAAGTGTTACTGGGTTAGGCAACGAGGTGCTGTCAGTGGAGCTTACCTGAAATGCTTGGGTTCATCACCTTTGTTTTGCACTTTGCTCATATTTACTCAGTTAGGCACAGAGGGAAGCAACACGAGCTCTCTGCAGAATACAACTCAGACACTTCAAGCGTGTGTCAGGCAGCAAAGCAGATTACTGTGACAGGCTCAGCAAAGGGTTGAATCCCCAGTTTGGAGTGCAAAATCTGTAGGAGAAAGTGAGGTTCTTACTATTTGATATATTGTAATTTTATAGTGAGTTATACTGATATATAGTGAGTTATTTATTTTAGCACTGAAGCGCTGTCTTATGATTTTTTTGGCCCAGCAGAAGATAATAAGCTTAGTTTAACAATGAAATGATACTTTGACATTTATTAAAAAAAAAAAAAAACACACACAAAAAAACCCCAAACCAGGTTTGGCTTCATTTTAAGTGTGTGGTCAGAATAAATTCATTTGCTCTTACTGGAAGACTACTTATCATAATGGATTCATGTGGTATCCATGTGCTCGTCACGTGTTCTTTTTTATACACATCCCTCTAATTCCATTTCAATGCCACTTTAATTTAGCATTAGTTAATGGACTCCACATAAAGGTTGCTCATTTTTTATCTGGATTCTCCAACTAAATTTCTGGTATTTAAAACTGCTAAGCTGGTGTGGAAAGCACTAAATATTAATAGCAGCACTTTGAAAAATTAACAGAATTATCTTCCTTTTTGTCTGTTGATTCCTTTTTACTACTTCAAAAGTTAAGAGGCAAAACAATAAGGGCTAGAGATTAGACATCACAAATGAAATACATTATTGAAAGAGAGTCTTACCTACACATACCAGTCTTTACTGACTCTTGGGCAGCATGGGAAGATGTGCAGGTCACACTGCAGGGTAGAACAAGGGTGTAGAGTCACACAAGTTCAACAGAGGAAAGGTGCTTATATTAGAAACTCACCTTTGTGTGCTTTCTGACAGAAGTAACCACTTGCTCAGGTTCAGTGAGGAGCCCAAATGGTATGATCTCATTTCTGGAGACACCAGCTTACCTTGGACACCCACCTAAAGCTAAAGTGAGTGGTGGGAATATCTTGTAATATATAAAACCCACTAAGGTCTTTGGGAGTTATGCAGTTTAATTTAGTGTAATCTAGGTTTCACCCAGAGACTGAAGACCTGAAATTCTAAAGAAGTTTTTCCACTGACTTCACTAGAATTTGGTTTAGGTTGGATGGGCCCATGGTGTGGTGTGAGACAGCCCTACACAAGCCAAGGTAGAAAAGATCCATTATGATAGTCAGTCAGGAAAAGAAAATACTTCAATGACTAAATTGGCTCCAGTTGTTTATTATCTATTATTTATTATCTCATAAAAAGGCTTTATCCAATAAGACTGTAGCTGAATTTTCATAGGGCGTTGGAAACAAAAGTGGCTTCATGTCAAATTTATGCTGGAAAGGTCAACATTAGTTTACATCAAAGGTTTGGGTTGTTGAGAAACAATAACATAAGGTCATAATTTCAGCTTGTTTGAAGAGCTGCAATGAGCTGTTTGCCAGAGATTCGATCTCTGGTAAACAGGCCCCTCTAGGCTCACTTGGAAAAGCTTGCAAATGGATGGACTCTCTTCGCCCATTTGGATCAGGGTGAAAGGCAAGCCTGAAAGCTGCCAGTGTTTTATATACAGAATTTGGTTCTTGTTTCTTTTCTTTCCCTTTTTTTTTCTTTTTTTTTTTTTTAATCTTAATGGTGAAATCACTTAGAGAAAAACAAAAAAAAAAATGATGGAAGGTAGAAAGGAGGGAGAGGAAAGGGTCATGACGTTTAGACTTGAACTTAATCTAGCTTTACAAGAGCATGGTGCAACTGAAGGTTGCAATAAAAGTTGTTGATCCTAAGGGGCTTTTTAAAAAAAAATATGTTATAAACTACAGTCTGGAGCCCCTTTACATCAGGTTGAGAATGGGTCAGAATTGAAAGCTTCCCACCGTAAGGGAAGAGGAAGCTCTTGCTCAGCTGAGGGAGGGCTCTCTGAAGTGCTGGGCCAGAACTGGTTCCTAGATCTGGGTAGAGCCAGCTTGGTCTTCTCTGTAAGCTGCCCATGGCTGCCTTCTGTGATCTGGTGTAACCTGGCCTGTGGTCATCCTTTTTTGGGAGGGGGAAATGCTTTACCGCAGATTTGCCCCTCTGCTGCCATTGCTCACGGGCTGGTGGAATGGGTGGCCCGAGGGCTCAGGCAGGAGCAGGTGAAGGCACTGCCCGTTCTTTGGGCAGTGTCAAAGTCTCTTTCCATCCCCTGAAGAGTAACATTTCCCTCCCAACCTTTCAATTGCTTGGAGACCATTGAATTGTTTCAAGAGCCTCAGCACAAATGCTGCAGCTGTTTGTCGGGCTTTAGGAATCCATGTGGCCTTGCACACTTGGTTACTGGAGTGATGTAATTTCCATGGTGTCACACACATGGAACCTATAATATCTCATTACAGATGGAGGAGTCCAGTGATTAACATACAAAAGAAGGTTGTCTGATTCCATGCAGTTTTAAGAACCACCTTTAAAAAAAGAAAGGAAGAACAATAGAGTCGTGGTGCTGTCTTTAGCTCTGAGTGAACTTTGTGAGCCTCATTTATTGGGGTAGAGTATTGGGCCTCTGGGGCTTGTTGAAGCCTTAGAGTCCCTTAGGATCAAATGACAGACCTTATATTGGGAGTATCCAGTAATTACCCAAATCCTTTGAGTACTGTTACTCACAGTTCTGATTTTTACTCTAACATTGCTAGTGGTACTAATTTTTAAGTTTCTTCACAGGCTTCTATTCATTACCCCTCAGTGATGTGCTAATTAGAGCAGCCAAATGCTACAAATGAGTCTATGTTTGCGATTTTTCAAGGACTGGAGTCTAATCATTTTCTCCACCACTATAAAGATGTCATGAGGTAATGTGTAAAGTTATGCTGTGGGAAACCAAACAGAGAGAGAGGGAGATAAAGCATTCAAGGGTGTCTGATTTACCTCCTTTGAATACAGTCATGCTCATGCACTCTGGGTTGGAATAGCTGGTGTGCACAGGGTGCTCTGCAGCCTCGCACTTTCCGTTGCATCAGTGTTTTTTCCCTCCTAAGAAAGAGACATACTTTAATACTCGTAAACATTTATTTAATCATTCGAGTCTGGAAAGGGGCACCTCCAGAAAAGTTCCACACAAAATAGGCAATAAACAAAGTCTGCTGTGAGTCTGCCAAAACCCAAGATCCACCTAACTAGACAAAAATCTGTGAATAGGGAAATGCCCAGAGAAAATACATGGATTCAGTCCCTCTTCCCTAAAATACCTTCCACAATAAAGCAAAAATAATCTGTTTTCTTTTGCAAACAAGCACGCTGAAGCAGAGAAAATTCTCTTTCAAGCCTGGCACTAGTGTTTTGAAGCATCTGAGTGCAGTATGGCAGCTCTGTGACACATGGCAATTCCATCAGACTGGGGAAAGCACAGGATAAGGAAACTCTGCTATCTGAAGTTAGATTTAAATTTTTGCAGTGGTCTTCATCCAACCAGATTTTAGTCACTTCAGGTATAAGGCATTTTGTCCAAGGTTAGATTGTCTTAGGGCAAGAAGAGCACGTGAAATACCTCATTTGCCTTGTCAGTCCAACTTGAAACAGACCTAATACTATACCTTCCAAAAAGGGTTTAAAGTTTCAGATGTGTTTATTCAAAATATTTCAACATACGCAGTTACCTGCTCTGTGTGGAAAAGCTTGGTGGGATCTGGCCCCCAAAAGGATGCCACTAACACTTTGTTAGTGGACTTACCTGTGGATGACTAATGGCATGGAGCAGTTTTGTATATGTATTAAGTTTAGAATTTTTTAGTAGAGAAGTGATCCTATGCCTCTGCAGAGCATGAAGACTTCACATTTAATGCCCAGGCAGGTTTGCCTTCAGTGCATTTACCCCATACTGGAGCATCAAACTAGTGCACAACAGATACACAAGTGAAACTATTTGCTCATCCACTCAAGGACTGAGTGAAACCCTTCTGAAAAAAAAGCCATCCTGATTTTCTTGAGTGTCGTAGCAAAAATTGCTCTCTTCAGCAGTTTAGGATTGAAAACTTTCCTCTCCATTGCCCTTTTCTTGTGTGTTCCTTGGTGCTTTATAAAAGGGTTCCAAATCTGTTCTATAATACTATTTGACTAGATCTATGATGATGTATGCCAGAACATGTCAAAATAATTGTGTGGTGACTATTCTGGGTTAAGAAGAATCATATTTAATGTTACTAATTTTCACATTATTTCACCCATAAAAATCTTTCTAGCAGCAAAAGTTTTATTGCACTGTAATTCAGAGTCTCTAATTTATTCATGGGATAAATGTTTCATGTAATGAATTTTCTAGTAAATGTATTCTGAAATTCATGCAGAAGCAGGACCACTGTAAAACTGCACACATTTATGCTAAAAAAGATGGATTTCCCCCATTGGAAAGTTTGGAGGGCAAATCCTCTAGCTTTCTGCCCTTAATTCATCTTTTCTGCCCTAGTTTCATCTTTCATTAAGGTTTTGTTAAACTGTAACAGCTTTATTTTAAAAATGCTACCGCCACATAATATGCAGGTTAGATTTTGAGTTGGTTTATATGTGCAGTCCTTTGCACTAACAGAATATTATTAAGCCTAATGTTCTTCCTGATCATGAGGCTTAACCATATTTTGAGTCCTTATACTGAATTGTCTTTGTTCCTGCTTCACATCTTGGCACAGGTAGGGAGCAAGAGGTCTTGGAAGCTCATGTTAGTGTTGCTAGTATAAGGCACTGTATTATAGATATGCATAGTGTTTAAAGAAGAGGCAGGTAAGAACTCTGTAGAACTGATTTTACAGCCTTTTGCTGATGCCCTGCTCTTCTTATGCTAAAAATGACACCTCTGTGGAGTAACAGGTACAGAGAAGCACACAGATCATAAGGACATAACCACAAACAGTGTATTAGTGACCTTTGGTTTCGCATGAAGTCATTTGGCTGCAAACTGTCTCTTGCTGTGTAGAGCAGGTACAAACCCCCCAGTATTTCTAGCAATCTAAAAGCCTCACACTGTTGGAGCAGAGAAGTAAGATGTTTCTTGAATGCCTCTCTTGTTGACACCAGCCAAAATTCCTTACCTTAGAGACTGAGCTTCTCGGGTGTTACTAAAAAAAGCAGCTCTAACCCTGTTCTGCTGCATAGGTGAAAAAAGTGTGGGTAAACCTGGTCTTCAGTAATAAAATCATGTCACAGGGGCACTTATCCTCAAACATTTCAGGGACAAATTCACTGCCAGTAGAAGTGTCTATTAACAACTTGCAGCAAAGTAGATCTACCCTACTGCCATGTCATATGAAATATAGGCAGTGATCAGCATTGACACAGTCATTAACTATAGTTACCTCTCTAGACAGAAGTAACACCCATGTATTTCTGACTCTAGGTATGACAAAATACTGAAGTGGCACTATTTTTTAAATGCTCTCTATTTAATAGGATTCAAAATAATAAAGAATTATCAAATCCTAAACTGGAGATAATCAATGTCAATGATACTACTTCAGTTTATCAAAAAGTCTACAGCCCACTGTTCCCGATTAGTTAAAGTGCTGCCCCAGAATCTTCATTATGGTCAAGGCAAAGATTGAGGGGAATCAGAAGAAGGAAGCATTACCAGTCTCTGTGGAGAATGGAAGGGACATCTGTAATCTGAATGGGTATAGTCTCCTGATGTCTTCTCTTCAAGGCTGCTTCTTAAATAAATGAGGTAACCCTAGCCCATTCCAGGGCTCTGTTGTAATATTCTTTTCAGGGTATGGAAATCTTAGATGTGAATCTCTGAGTGACTAGATGCATAGGAGCAGGTATTAAACTGCTACAGTCTAATTGATATATGCTGCCATCAGTTCTGACCCAGGTAATAGCACAGCTAAAACAATTTCGAGTGGGTCGAAACATCCCTGGAGTACTTACTGCAGTGATATAAAAATCTTGAAGCAATGTGTCTTAAGTCCTGTAAATCATGTTAGACTTAATGAAACCTCTGCAAGAGTATTCTGTGTCCATAATGCATTCAGCTGCAGTCTGTTGACATTTTGTGTCTGATTTTAAGAATTATGTAAAGTTTTGATGATATGGTGTAGCTGATAGGATTGAAAAATAAAGATTGCTTTTTAATGGTTCATTTTGGTGGAGATCCTAGTAGTTGCAAAGGAAATTCCCGAGATCCATTGTATTCCACCCTGGTGTTTTGATTTCTTTTACCCAGAGGAATGTTTTTCTTATGAAAACTTTGAAACCAGAGATGTGCCTGTTGTGTACACAATATCTGTTTCAGCTGGTTTGATACAGTTGAGTCAGACCAACTTCACACTCATGTTGCTTCAGTACATAAAATTTATCTGCCTTGTATTTACCAGTGAGCTATAAATGTTGTCCTTTGGAAGGGAAGTTGGTAGATAATGACAAGAGAAAGATAACAGGTGAGACTGCAAACACATAGACATACATTCTTCCCTCCATGTGCACACATAAATCCTTTTGACATTAATGAGGACAACATCGATGTAGTGAAAAGCAGGCAGGACTCCATAATAAAAGTTAGGCAATATGAAGCACTTAAACCACCATATCAGTCTTTCTGATTGCAAATATTTTCTTATCATTATTACCGTGCTTAGCATATACAAAAGTCTTCATATCTTATAAATTAGGGTTGTGCTATGGTTTTTTCCTAATTTATCCTTCCATAGAGTTTTTTTATTGGTAGAAGCTTGCTGCTGGAAGAGAAGCAAATTCTGCTATGTTATTCCAGAATACATCTGAAATGGTTGATTTCAGCAATTCCAGGGAACTTTGTTTTGTTCAGTTTTAGAGCTGTGTGATTGAGAGCTGCACTCCACTCTAATGCACTCTTCTATCTAATGTATTCAGGTACACTGGGCAATTTCAAATGCTTATTTTTGGAGGCAGCAGAACAATCTAAGGGACTCTAAAAAGAGCTTCAGTTTTACAGAAAACATTCAGTAATTTTGAAATTCAAGTTGGACTTCCTCTAATTAAGCCACACAGACCAACAATAATTCTGGAAAATGTGGTTTGCAATGCCAAGCGTCCTACCCTGCTTTTGCAACCAACCATTTATCAAACTTGATGTTGTCACTGACACATACTTGGGGAAAAAAAAGAAAAGGGAGGAAAAAAAAAGAGACAGACAAAGGTTCTTTCTCAAAAAAAACATGAGACTGGCATCGTTATCATGACATTTTAAAATGTAATAAGTTCTTATGTGCTCTTATTTGCTTTCTGGTTTTCCAAATGAATAAGGATAACATTCTGAAGCTTTTCTCTGGCACTATGTAAGCTAGAAAGCTCTTAAATAAATTGAAACTAAGTTCTTCATGTGAATAAATGATGTAGTAGCTTATGCTTTAGGTGCAACACCAAATGTCTCAAAACTCTGTGTAAATCTGGTGGACTAGCACTGTTTCTTCAAAGTTGGTAGATTTATTCTAATGCTTGCTAGGTAAAGATAAATACTTTCTTTAAAAAAGAAGGTTTTTGCTATCCTAAAAAGGTAAAAATCCTTACTCCTGCTGTCGAACTGATAGCAAACAGATACTGCTTGATTCCATAAAGAAGCTGTTTTGTTTCATAAAAGGCCTCAGAATGCATCTTTTGTTCTATAATTACCTTATCTTAGTGAACCTAGTGTTGTCTGCCACGTAATCCAGAAGCTGTTGTACACTGGGCTGTTCTGAAGAGAACAGACATGCATGTACAGGGTGCTCTTTGGAGAACAGGGTATGGAAAGAATCTGCTATTTAATGGAGACAAACATTTTGAGTATAAAGCTTTCCAGTCCTATAAATATTAAGGCTGATAAAAAAAGAGCCCATGCTTAGTTCCTCAGTGTCTCACTGAACTGTCTTTTTAAACTCCTTAGAAACAATAAGACAGTCCTCCACATAACTCTGACTTCTTGTCAGGAGTTTTTCTCTTGAGCTCTGCTCATGAACTAAAAGCAGGGCCCAGGCTTTGCCTCATTGCATCAGAAAGGGTCAGAAGAGGGAAGCAGAAGCAGCAGAGCCCTCAGTGTTGTAATGCAAGAGAGAGCACACCACAGATACCTGCTGACCTTGTGAAGACTGTAAGAAGTGCTGACAGCTCCCACCGCTCCGGGCTGTCTGGAATTCCTCCTCTGCATAGGCTTTGTTGTCATACTGCCTTCATTATTGTTAGTTGAGTTGGTAAAAAGTCTTAAGCTACCAGTAGTGTGTCAGCTTCATCAGAGAGAGAAAAGGTCAGTTTGGTTCTCTTGGGTCAGTGGAGAGCTGAGCTCTCTGGTTTCTTGCTCTTGCACAGCTCTGTGGCCAGAGAGTTTGGCTTGGGCTCTGCATCTTCTCTCCTCCCAAGGCAGGGCAACAGCTGTTCTCCAGCCAGTGGCTCTCCTTAGGTGACAATCCTGCACCTCTCTGGCCCAGGCAATGAGTTCTGCATGTAACCCTGTGAGTTTGGCATCATGGGGGACTTAGGGCACCAGATCTTCTCCGTGGGTCTGTGCCCGACTCTAGTAACAAGACAGCCTTTATTTGGAAACCAAAGTATAGTTTGTTTTAATATTACGTGAAAGTGCATGGGAAGAGAAGAGTGTAGAACAATCCACATGCATTTCCATTTCACCACGGGGCTTATTATCCCCTTGGAGCAATCCAGGCTGGCCTAATTCCTTTAGTCACCTTCTGTATATGTAAAAGTCAATACAGAAATCAGATTCCCCTGAGCAGTTCCCCCTCTGAAGGGAAATCCTCCTTCTAAGCAGAAATGGTTTTTATGTTCCTGGCTGTTCTGGGTGAAACCTGTCAAGTATTCTTACTAGAGACAGAACTGTGGGATCTCAGCACGTCAGCACACTGTGCTGCCATGGCTGACCTTGAGCATTTTCCTTCCTTCTTTGCTTCTCCTGTGTGTTGACATCACCTTATGCAACTTGAATCGGCGTGATCATACTGTAGAAACTGCAAGTGAACAATCTGGTCAACTTATAATACCTTCTACATTTCCCTCAGGTTTAGGTACTCAGTAGATGTTCTTGGATGATCAGATCTTTGAAAATCTGCCCAGATATCCCCAGTGAAATGTTCTGATGCTGAATGTGTTTGAAAATCTGACCCTCACAAGGAGCACACAGGCCCTGCAGTAGAAGTATTCTGTGTTATGGTGTCAAGGTAGTGAGTGTTTTCTATTGCTGTCCAGACCCAGGTCACACCATGAGCACAACTGCAACTGAATTCCTTAGTACTCTCCTACAGGGCACCTGGTTTTGCACTCAGTTTTACAGTTTCTGGTTCAAGCCAGTTAAAGGATCCATCCAAAATCCAGTCAGACATGAGAGGTATCAACAGCTATGGTAGAAAATGTATCTGAAAGCAGTGAGACTTCCTGGATAAATTCCATCTCCTTCTATATCTTGGTCAGTCAACACTGTTGATAGCTAAGATGGCTCTCCAGGCATTTCTTACCAATGGCAGCTGGACCTATTAATAAATAGCAAGGATTTACAAACCCTCCAGTCACTCCCCTCTCAGTGGTGCTCCTTATCCACAGAACACCACTTCTTGCCTCCTCTGCCCTGAGTCCACGCCAGGCTTGCAGTGGGTTGACCTGGTGGGAACCAATCAAAATAGGTGGAGACAACCAAAATCTCCCTCCCTGTAGATGTAGAAAAGTGGTTTGAACATGTTTGGGGTAGGGGTAGTACCTGTCTGAAAGCAGAGTAATGCCGTACTCTCTTCCCTCACTTGGGACATCCCATGGAATATAATCACCATCCAAAAGGGTAAATCTTCCCTAAAGCTCATTCCAAAGGAAGTTAGTCACACTCAGCACTGTAAACACTAACCTCCTTATCTCAGCCCTCCCTGTGTACCCCTTCCACATCCCCATCCTCTGCTTATGATATCCGTTTTTATCTTTCCTGTTACATCACTCCCACCACACTGTATTAATCATCTGGCCTCTATCACATTACACTTAATAAATGAACAAGATCTAATACAAAAATCCCTCCGAAACAGATGACTTAATACTCTTTTATGCTTAACTCTTTTTTTATTCCACAGATGTGTTGCAAACACTCATGAGTGTTCTGTAGTAGATGAAATGTTTTTAGCAAAGATAGTTGAAAATGGATGTAATTTATATAAGCTATTTGAGTTCATTTCTGTTTGATGAAGCATTGTACATCCTGTCTTCATTGTAAAAAGAGAGAAAATTGCTATTTTTGTATGCAGAAAAAAGGACAGACCCCACTAAGTTATGAGCCTAGTTTAACATGTGTCTCTAAGGTTAGGAGATGTTCTTAGGGCAGTCTGTGTCAGAGTTGGGACAGGCACCACTAATCATAGCCACAATATTCCCTTTTATCTAAAATACCCTTTTTTCAGGGGCAAAATGAATCACCTTCAGGAGCGCAAGTTCAGCTCTGCTGGGAGCCGCAGGCCCCTGACTGAGCCTCCGTTTTGTCTGCTTTCATGTTGCCTGACACAGCCATCACCTTCTCCTGTGTGTTTTGTTCCTCATGCAAAGTTGAAATTGCTTTTGGTAGTTCTTGGCCCTGCAGAGCTCCCGTGCCCAGATGGGTTTGCCATCCCCAAAGCCAAACCTTGGGCTTTGCCACCAGGTGAGCGGGCCCTGCTCCGATGAGCCAATTCATACACGTGGCATTAGCAGGTATCTCTGCACTGTCAACCCTTGCAGTTTCATCCCCAAATGGGTGTGGAATGAACCTTGAGATGATGGAGCTTTTGGTCTGACATAGATTCGCAGAGAAGGCCCCAAATACATAAAAGTACCAACGAGCCCTATGTGGACGTGCTGTGTGGGCTGTGACACATCACCTGTGCTTTGGGAAAGAAGCTGTTAATAAGGAGATGCCTAGGAGAGAGAAGTAATAGGGATTTCTGAATAGGATTTTGATAGAGCTATAACAGGTGATTAAAAAGCCCTCCAATAATCCCCTTTATTTACTCACAGAAGAACCATTGCTTTCGTTTTCAAGAAAGAGGATTGTCATTTATGTGAGACTCGGAAATTTTCACTGGTTTAGGTTTGCCTGGGAGGTCCTTGTATTTATCTGTCATTTGCTAAAACAGACATGAATTTTTAACTTTCAAACTGCAATTTTTTCACCTGAAAACATTCCACAGGATACATTAGGTTTCTAAATTGAAATAGTAATGACCCTTGTATGACTGTGAAAGATTAAACTGTGGGCTTTGAACACGTCAGAGGCTTAAAAACACTGGTAAGTAGCTATAGCATTAGGTGATTAAGAGAAAGAGGTTGAACTTAGCATCTGGTGTAGCTGCCATAAAGCTTTCCTGGAAAATGTAAACCAAATTACCCAAGAACTGGAAAATTGCATTTGGAAATAATAACAGTTTCGTTTAGTTTTATCATGCAGACTGACAGCTGGAGGAGACTCGGTCTGTTGCTGAACCCCCAAATCAACAAGTTCTGTCTCATGACACACACGGGGGTGGGAGAAGCTGCTCATTTAAGACCAGTAAACAGCCACGGCTGTGAATTTCTAATCCTTTCATTAAGTCTCGCTCCCTGATTGCTGGCTACGTTCACTTTCCTTTCTTTTAATTCGCTATCTCTTGAATTACAATAATTGAAAACACATTAGGACCAAGAAAGGGAATGGAAAAAGCTAAGTAGACAATCACCTTGTAAACATCTTGTGATGGTGATGGCTATTTAACAGGAACGTTCAGTACCAACTGAGGCACAGGCGAGCTTATCCAAGCAAATCAATGCAAGTTAATCTTTCAGTGTCAGCTGGCTGAGTTTTGGACTAGTGATGAATGCCTTGACTGGAAAGATGAAATGCTGGAATGCCAGGCACTGCTCTGACAGCTACAGATGGTGCCAATTACTGCCAGTAGAGCCTGTCCTGCTGTGAGCCCAAGATGTCTGATTTGTGGTCACAGAAAAATGAAAAAGAGGTTTCCCAGCTGGGCCTGTCACCTGTCCTATATTGCTCCATAGCAAAAATGGTATTCGTGTTCTAAAATCAAATTTCTTTGTATATTTATGCAAATGATCCCACCATGCTAATTACCAGACATATGCCTTGGAAAGATGCAGACACTATTAGAAAACAGAATTTTTCTTTCCCTGATTTAAAATAAATTCCAGAAATTATAGTAAAGTTAGAATAAAATGCAGTGTTGAAATAAAGGGGAAGGAGGTGAAAGGAGGAGGAATAAGTAATTCAATAGAGCACTCAGACATTCTGTGCTTAATTTTTCTTCATGCAGTTGAAAGGGATTTACAGGCTGTAAATCAGAACAGGATCTAGCCCGTGGTCTCCAGTCTTGCCATACTGAGCTTGAATGTTTATATAAGCCTTTATTTTTCCTTTGTACGTTTGAGCCTTTTTGTGTTTGTTTTTCATGTGCCGTCTTATTCCACCCTACCCAAGCTATACAAATTGTCATTTATTGCACTTTCACATTATTTCCTGCCTCTGTGATATTTAAAAGGATTAGTCTAGACATCTGTGATCTGTAATTGGCTTTTTCCATGAAAGGGGATCAGCTGTAAGAACTTAAGCAACCCAGACTTATTTTACTTGTGATACTTGAAAGCCTTCTGGACAGAGCACCTTTGCTGCAATGATTTAGCACCAGGTTACTCAGTGTGCAAATGCAGCTTCAGTCAGTCCTTTGCCATTGAATCCACCGTGATTTTATCCACCTGAAAATAGCCCATGTGTTTTAATTAAAATATATATTGAAGTAACTGGTTCCAGGTTTGGCTTTCTTTAGCATTGTGCTGTGAAAGGGGACCCGACAGAATACTCTAACTCTGAAATATATTTCCATTCTGCTTTTATTTATATGTTAAATTAACAATAGCATGGTAATTATCCCTGTTGGAGCATGAAATACAAATCTGCCTCTTTTTTCCCCTGTCCTTGGAACTCATCTACCACAGTTTGTGTAATTGTTAGGAGCTGGTAGGTGGGGGTGTTGGGGGGCAGACAGCCTATTTTCATTTTATTAGACTCAACCTTTGCTAACAAAGCTATTTTTCCCTCAAGTTCAAACACAAATGTTTAAGCAAATTTTAGAATTCATTTAACAATAGTAGTAAATCAACAGACAAACTGTACTATAAAAATAACTCTTGTAGCAGCTGTGGAGTGGAATGGGCCAAAGTACCTTTAGGTCCTGGCTTGAGTCAAGGAGTATTTGGTGTTTTCAGATAAGCACTCAGTTGCCAGTTGTAATTCCACTGAAGAACTGGCCCTGTGAGTTCCCAATAGCCGTGAATAATAAATGATAAGCTTTCAAGTGATCATATCTGTACGTTTTTGGGAATTAAATGGTGATGATAAAATGAGAGGTGGGAAGACACCACAACCTCTCTTAATTTTTGTCTTTTCACCTTTCATCAAGCAATGAGAAAGGTTGAGGCACCTGGAAAGTCTGGGAAGACTTTCAGTATGTCCATAAATTGCTGTAGCTTTCATGTGCCTGTTTGTCACTGGGTTTGCTTTCCCCTATCCGTAATTATTTAACAATTAAAATCAAATATATAGGTTTTTCTGCAAAAAGTCCCAGCTTCTTAGAGAGCCTCTTGTTTTAGCACATTCCATTGAAGTCACATGCTTTTCATGGCTCCCTTATTCTGTGTAGGTTGCTTGTATTTAAATACATTATCATTAATATAAATGCAAGGGGAGTTTTCTGAAAGAGCGTTGGGAAGAACCACATAAAAAGCCATTATCTGGGCGGTTAAGATCCATAGGCTCATTCCCAGGTACAGCTGTGGGGATTACAGATTTGATAACATAAAATGAAAAGTCTCCCAGGTTCCCTTTCTATCAGCGAAACGAAGGTGGTAAAACAGAGATGTGTTGCCTTTGGGGCTTTCTCCTGCAGCCTCCCCTTGTGCAGAAGCTGTGCTGTCTCCCCTCGTGTGGTACCCGCGGTGTCCGGAGCTGTGGATGAGCAGGGCTGAGCCCTGGGCAGCCTCCTCCTGCCTGCTGTCAGGGGGTGCCTTCAGGCTGCACCCTCCAACTTGTTACCATGTTCTCTTTGCCCTACCCCTAATTATGTGACTGTTAAACCCAGATATATATATATATAGGGTTTGCTGCCAAGGGTCTCGGCTTCTCATAGAGAATATTTCGGTCGTCTTCTAAACCGCTCTTTCATTTCCTGACTGCTGGGAGAAGAAGGCTGCAACGTGTGAAAGCCACAGAGATGGGCCCCCAGCCCAAGTACAGCGGTTTTTTGGGGGATAGATACACTGTTTTGTGTAACATTCAACCTGGGGAGATACTTAACCACTTTGCCTCAGTTCAGCATGTCTAATATTTGGCACAAATCAGTGTGTTCGTGTTTCATTCAGCTTGGCTAACGGCCAGCAGAGAGACTCTATTTTCATTTTTGAATTTCACTTGGCAGATCCTTAAAAGTCACTGGAGAACTTTGCCTGGGTAATAAAAAGCAACTTTTTTTTATTGAAAACTAATTATTTTTTCAGCTCCATGTGCCAGCTGTTTAAAAATGTTGTGGTCACGTTAGCGCATACTTTAATTACAGAGTTCTAGAAAAATGCAGATCCTATTGTGAAATGTTCCTCACAGCAGTTAATAAGCCACTTATTTTCAGCCACATCCAAACTGTTAAAATACACAGATAGCTTTTGCAGCTGTAATTAAGTACCATTTATCACTAAATGCACAAATACCAAGGTAGAGCATCTACCTGTTTTGGGTGAAACCAGAAAATTTTAAGTTTGAGGCTTGAAGACCAAGCTCATGTGTATATGTAAGATGCTGAGTGAGGTTTTCAGAAATGCTCAGGACTTTCCAAGTCACTAGGAACACCAGACTCAATGTGCTCTTGAGATCTCTTCTATTCCTTAGGCACCTAAATGCTTTTGAAAATCAGGCATGAAAAGACTCCTGGGATGCTGTAATGGGCTCAGCTGGTTCAGGACACAGGGCTTGGCTTGGCTTGGCAGGAGCCGTGGAGATCCAGCTCCTTGGCAGTGGTGTCCCTGAGTTGGGATGGGGTTTAGGGCCCTGGAAGAGAATAGGGTGAGAACAGGAGGATCAGCAGGGAGGACAAGTGCTACGTGAACCCAAGCAGGAGGTCTTTTCTCCTTTGAAGTGAGCACCACGGGGATGGTGGGAGCTGTGTCCCTCCATGCAGCTGCAACCCCCAGCTTTGCTGCACCCACCCTTCCTGTGGGACCCGTCTTCCTCCGCGAAGGAAGTGTTTCTTCCAACGTGCGGTGTCGCATGAGACTTCATCCTTCATGGTGCCAGCGTTTGCAGAGCTTTTGGCCTGCCAGATGCTGCTTCAAATTAAGGATGGTTCTGAGCCAAAATCTTGGGTTCAAACACCTTCAAACTTTGGGAAAGTTTGTATCCCGATTTTATGGCTTAGCTCTACCCCTGCTTCATTTCAGTCTTACCTAGTTACAATTTTTATATTCTCCTGCAATCAGAAGCTGCAAAGAAATGTAACAGGAACAGAGTGGGTGGATGTTTCATGGGAGAATAGTAAAACTTTGCCTGGCTGGAGGCATGCTCAGTTTCCTTGGTCAATTTATTGGATGTATAAAATGGATTATTCAATGGACAAGAACAGTCCTGCATCCCTACCTTTTTTACACTCTATTTCTGGTCATACCTTTCATATAAAAATAAAGTACCTTTTGCCTGTTATATTTGATTCATGCCTGTAAAGGCTAATGTGTTGCATATATATATAAGCAGAATTTTTATAAAAGTATATAAACACTAAGGGAAAATGGCAAAACAGATGGCAAGTAATAAAGCCATTTAAAGGTATTTGCTGGACATGCAATGCCAGACATGTGTGTTTCTCCTCCATAACTTTTTAAATTACTCATTGAGTTTGTTTAGATTCCATCTGACGTAATTTTTCCCCTCACTTTTTTGAAATAGATTGAAGATGCATTTCACCTATATTCCAGTATTTTAAGTGTAAGCATGTAGTAATAGAATGTGTTACCACAGCAAACTGTGAAGATACAATATTTGCTTATATTAAGTCGTATCTGGTTTCTGTCATTAGAGATAACTGTAGCTGTTATAAGTAGCTTGTCCTAGAAATAAACAAAATAAAACGTAAATGTCAACTCATTCTAAACACATGAATTTCAAAACCATTTCTTTGACCACAGAATGTGTCAGAATACTGCAGCTAAGGATGTCTTAAAAAGTGAAAAACTTGAGTGGCTGTTTTGATACTGTGCAGTTTGACATTTTCTCCCACAAAGTGGTGAAAACCAAGGAGATGAACCAGCTTAAGGTGAAGAGGGAAGAAACAAAAAGTACATTTTAATGAGACATTTACAAATTGTTCAGCACAGAGAGAGGCACATTATGCTAGCACTTTGTCACTGTAAATATTGCAGATGTCGTTCCTCTGAGTTTGTCCTGGAGCATTATTAGAACAAAATATACAAACACACAGCCAAATCTTTTTGTGTTGATATTAATGCCTTTGACTCAATCAGGCTTGAGCAGGGAATCCAGATCTGCCCTACAATCAAATAGTCATTAGAGCCCAGGACTAATTGCTTCAATGATTAATTCCGTGCTCACACCAGTCCTGGTGTGGTAGGGACCGATTGGCTGGTGGTGGATTTTGCCTGCAACACAGGCAACAAACATCCCAGTGGAGCTGCAACCCATGTTAGGTGCTAACTGTGAGTTCCCTGTGCTTTGCCTGGCCCAGCATGCTGTGAGCAGGAGGGGAAGCTGGCAGGTACCCCAGGGCTGTCCCCTGGGATCCCTTCCAGGGGGACAGGCTGACCTGGACTTGCTGGCTGACGGGTGACTTGTGGGCGAGCAGCCCTGGGCAGGCACACATTGAGCATCCACGGTCCTGCCTGCACAGCACCAGTACCTCTCACACCCTGACACTGCAATTGCACAGATGGCTCTGCTGGTCTTGTGCAAAGGGAAGTTTTCTTCTACAGCTTGTCAAATATCCCAGGTCTGTCACCTCAGGCAGACGAACCCTGCCAAGCATCTGGGCAGGCCAGGCCGGGTGTGTGGCTGCCCGTGGGCTCCACCTGTCCAGCTCCAGCGAGGGGGCTCCACAGGCAGGGGTGTTGAGTTATGAAGTAACTCATGTAAGAGGAGAAGGGTCCTTCTTGTTGGGGAATGGACAAGTAAACAGGTCTCTGCATCTTTAGCACCACATCACTCAGCAGAACAGCTCAGTGCCTTACAAACCCCTTGTCCATGACTTTATTTATTTCACCATCCTTCCGTACTTTATCACCAGATCTTTTATCAGATATTTTAGTTAAACAGCAGAACCCCAAGCCCAGATTTTGTTGTTGTTATGATCACCCTGAGCCATCAGTCCCCTTTGCCTATTTCTTTCATGGCTGTACTGGTTCAGTTGATTCAAGGGATGTTGGAAAATGTACACATGGAGGCATAAGCAGGTAACCAGGAGTGAGGATGGAGGATGTGCTGGTTTTGGCTTTGCTGGTTGCATTTGTGGCATGACTGAGTGCTCTGTAATGTGGCTTTGGGGTGAGCTTCTTCCTGAGCTTTCTCAGGTGGTGCATGTCCATGGGGTCCCGTGGCAGGGAGCGTCACCAGCTTCCCCTGCCATAGGTGGCAAAGCTCCAGCTGTGTTTTACAGGGGTGAGAAGGGTCATTAGGAGAAAAACACAGTGGTTTTGTTGTGTTCCTTCTTACCAGACACCGATGGTTTCAATGAGAGCATATTTCAGTGGTTTCAAAACCAGCATATTCCTGGATGTTTCAGAAGCTCTTATTTCCCTCTGCAGATTTTGCCAGGAAGCAAGGTTATTTTTCTTCGTGCTATATTTAAAAAAATGCAGCTGAGCAAAAAAAGTTCTTATTTTCTTAAAACTCGGATCATTCTTTATAAATTACAACTGTTTAATTTTTTGTGGCTGCTAGGCATTTTTGGAAAGCTGCCAACTTCTTAATGTATCTGTGTATGTATGCACTCCCTACCACCAGTGAATGTAATTAATGTTTGAAAATTGTGGCTTTCAGTCTCACAAGCATAAAGAAATGTTTTAATTTAACGGTATGGCTGACAAAATACTAATTTGTTTTGGGACAGACCCTCACCTACTTGCATGGAGACAAGTGCAAATAGGAAGCCACGCCTTTCCAGAGTTTCCAGCATGAGTAAATACCAAATTGGAACCTGTATTTAGAAAACATCCACATCCATTATAATTTGCATTTGTAATATTAGCAATTTCCAGTAGTATAATTTGATAAAACACTCTTGGTACAATTAACTATTAGAAAAGAAAGGTAAAATTAAGAACAGCCTTTGAGAAGCATTAGCTTCTTTTATCTAAGACATTTTGGTGTGCCCATGAAAAATAATTTATAGTACAATGAACCAAAGCTACGTAAGTGCAAACAGAGAAAAATACAAATTTTGTGAATAAGATATGAGGGACTACTTTCAGGAGCCAAGGTAATTGTAAAAGATCTATCTGGGCTAATGTGACTGCTTTATATTTTTGTCATGCCTTTGTAACATTGGAGATCATTAGGAACTGTCTCCGGGGAAAGGGACCTGTGTCTAAAATCAGTTTGGGCCCATTATCTTCGGTAAGAGACTGTCTATACCCCAGGCATCCTGAATCCTCTATTTACTGGGGTAGGAAGCACATTATGTAATGGATATTAATACAGTGGGCCCCCACATTTCTAGAGCTCATTAATTTGAATGGCTCGGAGAGCTGAACATCGGTGTGTTGGTACCTCTGCTGTGCCTGCTGCTCCTGCTGCTCGTTGGGGCTTTTGTGTTTCCTGCCCTCGCTTCACTTATTGTTTCTTCTGTTTTGTCTTCTGAAACGCTCGTTCTCCACCAAAAGCCTCCAGCCCACAACTTAAAGGCCGTGTGTTGGCACACGCAGGCGCCACGGGGTGAACTTTGGCAACGGTGTCCCCAGGTTTTGCTGTTAATGAGGTTCCTCTGCTGTTGGATGCATTCCATGGAGGAGAGGCTGAAGCCCGTGGAGGCACATGCCTTCCTCATAGGAGCAGCCAGCCAGCTGGTTTAGGTGTGAATTTGAGGTTACCAACAGCCTAATTTGTTATGTGTTCGTGGGGTCGAGTTTCTTCCTCTGCAGCAAGCTGTCCTTTAAACACGGTATTTTTTAGCTATTCCTCTAAACACAGCTGTAAATGTTAAAATCATGTAACACACAGATATTCTCTAATGTAATCTAAAGTAAAATACGACTGTGAAATGCTAGCAGAAATGTAAAATCAACATTTTTGAGGTATTATTTTAAAAATTCATATAGCATCTGAGGCTTTTTACCTACTCAAAATACAATTTAGATGTGCAAACAAACAAGAGCCAGAGGTGACTGTTAAAGATAAGACTTTTCAACTATGTGTTACAAATTTTGTGGTTTTCAAGCAGCTGAGAAATGTCTTCTGCTTTTCTTTTGAGGCTGTAAACACTATGAATTACCAAGTAAAAAACTTAGTAGTCCCCTGTTCACTAATCAAAATCTGTAACAATTGGCACAGTGTTATAGAATAAACATTTAAAAAACATAAACTTTGAAAGGCTTCTTTTTAACAATCTGACTATATTGCTTTATGTGCCTCTAAACAGTTTTTAATAGCTGTGAAAATAGACCTTTCAATGTCATGGTGTCTTTAAATACTACAGGTTACATCATCTGGCACATTACATGAAGGTGTAGATAACATTAAACATACAAGCTTTATAATGACTATACAAATATGTACAAATGATACAACTTGAGATCACACAGAAATTATATGTATAAGCATTAGATAGATGTTATCTCTAGTCCAGAAATTACCCTAAATCTGGTTAAATAGTTATTCACCAGAAGTATAATAAATAACTCCTGGGTTTATCTGTTACAAAGATCTCTTCTGAGGTCATCTGTACAGATGTCTGTGCTTTCTCTCGTAATTTGATGACTGCATCTCCATAGGCAGGCCCTGGGAAGTCTTCAGTGCCCTTCTGACAGGTGCTGAGGATTAGTGAACCTTCAGTAAATTGAAATGTTGGTGATCTTGTTAAATTCACTTGTCCTCTAAATAAAAAGAAATTATAAGGCTAAAAAGTATGCCCCCAGATCAGTTTAATGCTGGATTATGCCTCCACATGATAATATTTCTTTAATTCCTCATCCAAATGATGCTGATAGTAGCAAAATGAAAATAAATAGATATAGCTTTCCACATAAGAGACAGGCATATTGTTATGTGATTTTTAACATTTTAATTAAACTGGTGAAATAGATACTTGAGTGTGTTTCACTAGGTCATGGAGCACAGTCCAGCAAGTATCTGGGTTGTGGTTTGTCAGCACCCAAGCTACTATGTTAAATGCCACCTGGTTTTTGGATTATTGAGCTATTCTGCTCTACAAAATGTGTCGTGAGAGAAATCACAACCCAAAAGGACGTTTGGATTTCAGTGGCAACCTGGGTATCAGAAATGTGAAGTCTGATCTTTACAATTCAGTGCTCCGAGCTGATTTTCTTTCCTGTCCTGTGAAAGCGGGGCTCAGTAACTTCCATTTCTCTTTCTTAGCTTTCAGTTCAAGTCTAAATAAAACTCAAAACTGATCTCTTTGGATTTATTCCATGCTACTGACCTCATGTCCATCTGCTCACATACCCTCTCCCAGCATGGTCACCTCCCTGTGACAGTTTTCCCACTTGGTGTATTAGCTGGTGCAGAGAAGAGAGGTCATTTTTCCTCTTGAGTTACCCCACAAGTAGGGGACATGGTCTACCCACCTCCTTCAACTACAGAACAAGATCCTTTCTACAAAAACCATCTTCATTTTTTGTTTGCAGCTATTTCTGCTTTCCCCCCTTTCTTTCTCTAGTGTATCTGTGAGACTCCTCTGAACGCTATATGAAATAAAGTGTTGTAAGGAGAGCTGCTGCTGCAATGAGGTGCTTCCCAAGGAGTAACAATATTTGTTGAGCAGATGTTGTTTCATTCCAAATAATGGAAACCATTTGGTGTCCTTCAAAATCATCATGAGGGCAGTAGACGGGAATAATAAAAAAAAATAAAAAAATCAGCAGAGACGTAACAGCTGGAGAATTTCTTCCCCCCTCCCTCCATCCCCTGAATAGTAGCTATTGCAGATGTTTCAAAATGGCTGAGGTGCTGTTCAGGAGAAAATCTCCACAGCTTTCTGCACCATGTGAAGCCATGCAACTGGCTCCTGCACCCCGCTGAGCTATTCAGTAGAAAGCTCAGCTGGGTCATGGAGTTCCTGCCAAGGGGCCAGAGGGCAATTCCTGTAGAGAGCATCAAAATCAGGGCAGGAAACTCTACTCCCTGCGCTCCTCTGAGCCTAATGCAAAATGTCCCACAATGGGCAGTTTTGTTTTTATTAGACAGAAATGCTTCTCTGTGCCAGGAGATCATCAGTTAGGTAATTTAGCAGGTATGGTTACACTTCGTTTACCAGGCTTATTAAAAGGAAAAAAAAAAAAAAAAAAGAGGTTTGTTCCCTGCCATGGATCAGAGGAAAGGCAATTTGCATTATTTTTACTTGAAGAAGCTCTTAAAATATTTAAACTGCAGAGCTGATTGGCAGCTTTCTGCCAGCCAGACACTTGCACGCTTTCCTGCACAGGTATTTGTGAAATCTGGAACTGTTGGACTGTTCCCCTAAGGAGGAACCTTTACCTAAGGTTGTGTTTGTCTCTCTCTGATGGAGAGGGATCAGAAAGTGCTGTAAAATAAACCAAGCCTGGTAGGTGATTTATATCAGGAGTCCCATAGATTGGTTGAATCTGGTTACTCTTGGTGTCCATACACCAGCTGAACTTGCAAAGATTAACTTGGTTGCCTGCAATAAGCAATATATTCACAAACCAACTTCATATCTACTGTTCTTCTGTCCAGGAGTCTGACATATGTACATAAATAAGTCATCATACAAGTTTGTGAATCCTGCTGTTGTATGGGGACCTTTTGGTTCTCCTGCAACCCAGTTGTCTGAAGAATCTCCAGGCTGTGATGAAGTGCATCAATTTTAGCAGTGTCTTTTATGTTATAGGGCAGTACTGAAATAACACATATTTTTGTGCTCCTGACTACAGGATCACAAAATACCTCTTCAGTTAAGAAGTGGTGGAGCAGCTATAATCTAAGAAATATCAATCTTTAGGAGATAGTGTCAGAAGAAATGGCTGCTTTATTAGCAAAAGTTTGATGATAGCACAGCCACTCGAGTAGAATATTCATCTACTTTAGATCTATTCTTAATTAATTCTTGAATACTTGACAGGCTTTTTCATTTAAAATTCTGTTTTCCCCCTTTGAATATCTGTCCTTGTTTGTGCGTTGGTACTTAATTTTCTTACAGCTCAGCCTAACCTTTCTTTTTGAGCCTTTTTCTTTTTGGAATGAATACTTTATATCATCAGACTCTCACACAGAAGTTCCAGTGTGGTTTGAAAGTAAAATAAGAAACTGATGTTGCTTTACAGCAGAGAACAGCATGACACAGTGAGTTTCATTGCATCAGCCAGACTAGAGTCCAGGTCATTTTCATATTAGGAAAAAAATTTGAAGCCTGGACAAGTGTGATTTTTCTATGAAGTCGGTCTTTAAGATAGTCTGAGAATACTGTTTTCAATTGATGGTGGAAGAACCAGCTTGGGAAAGATCAAAAATGGACCTAACCCAGACTTTTTTTGATGCCTGAAGAAATTAAAGTTATTTTTGCTTAATTTTCCTAGGGGAGGGATGAGATGCTGTCAGACCCTCTGGAAAGCCTCTGTGGTAGCACACGTTTGGTGTTGGTACTGGACTATTCTGCTCTGCAAGGACCTGGGCCACAACCCCAGCCTTGGGCATTTCCACAGCCTGTGGAACAACTTGTTGTGGTTGGGAAAAAGAAAGTTTTGAACAAAGGAAGGACCTCCTATCAAAAAATAGTGGAAAACCCATGCTGGATGTGTTTCCTAAACACCGTTCCTTTTCTGTGTTGTGTGTCTGTTCACAGGTATATACATGGCTTCCTTGTATTCCTAGGTCAAAGTGTCCTTTGCTGGGAGTGCAGAGATCCCAACATAAAGTGATGGGCATCTGGGGTTGGGGCATTCACAGTGCTGAACATCAACCCCCCAATTTAGTGGCTGAGTTAGGAAGAGTCTCCTTTGCTCCCGCAGATCAGTATCAACAGAGATGGGCATCTCTGCAGTGTGAACTGTAGCAGCTAATTCTACTCCTGATCCAAATTCATTCCTGGACGGGCCTCTCTATTCCCACAGCGCTCTAGGGAGGATGGGGAGACTCAGTCACATCCCAACTTCATCCCTAAACCAGCAAAACTGTGTTCATTTAGAATAGACATGGTTGACTTGGAGCCCTGAAAGGTGACTGTTTGATTTCCTGACTTGTTCTTCCAAAGACAGGGAAATTTCCCTAATAATTCTTACTGAGTCTCCCAGCTTGTTGTTTATGGCTTTTGCTGTCATTTTCATTAACAGCAAATTGTTCAATATGATGCTAAACTGAGCTATATTAGATCAGCTAGAAATCTTTGTAGGCTCTCAAAGCATGGGCATTACATATTCAAAACAGGACCTAATGTTTCAGAGATTCATATTCTACTATAATTATATGGTTCAATGCAAGTGATTATATCTCTTCTTCAGTATCGGACTGAAAAGTTTTGGTTTGCTGGCTTCCTCATAATTTACTGCCGAGGCATAATAGGCCAGTCTTGCGGAAAAAAAGATGATAAATGACGCTGGCAAGGATTCATAGATTTATTAAATTTCTATCAAACAGTGCAACAAAAAAAATCTGCTTAAGTTAGAAATGGGCTCAAATTTTTTAATCAAAATTCATGAGTCCTGATGCTTGGTTCAGTAGGTCCAAGGAAGGCTTGAATTGAGGACTGATTAAAGAAAATAAAAGGCTTATTTGAAGTAATTTTTCAATGACGGCTTTTAATTGGATGTTAAATCAAATTCTTATCTGCTTTTCTGCAGATAGCACATTATATAAAATACAGTTAGTGGCACTACCACTGTAACTGATACACTGAATAACAATTGACTTCTTACTTTACACCAAGAGGATAGAAGGACTCCAGTTGTCAACCTGTCAGAAATTAAGTATGTAAATTAATGCTTAAGTATATGAATATGATTTACAAGAGGCTCTGAGGGCTGTCAGTAAAAATACTGATTTCTTGCTCCTCCAAGGCTAACAATTACTCACTGACCTTTACAAATTTAGGCTATATTTTTTCTTTTTTTAAATGATATGATGTTCCAGAGATCTCAGTAATGCTGAAATAATCTGTCAGGTACAAAGGGAAGTATCATACTAATAGTCAATAATACCCATTAGATCTCATGTGTATAAGGCAATATATTAATTGCTAAAGATAATAGACTTATTATTTAGTTTGATGGTTACAGTATCTGAAATTTGTTGTTTGTTTCTTTTCAGACTGAGTTGAGGGTAGCACTCCTTATGATGGGGATATATTCCTAATAGGCTGTCTGTTAATTCTGTAATGTTTTACTGCTGGAGTAACATCTGATTCCTTGGGATTAGGAAAAAAAAACCTCTATCTCACCTAGACTGACCAGGACCTATAGAGAGAAGTAAAATATGCTGTAGAATTTATGCAGTCCAGAGAGTAGGAGAAAGAGGAAAACCAGAATGGATTAAGCTTCAATGTTACACTTAGTTTTTCTTCAGTGGGAGAAATGCATATGTGTGGCTTTTCTCTGCTGGAGTTTGCATCGTGCTCAGTATAATCACTGTGCTGAACATTATGATTATTTGTACCACTGGAATTTGCATCTAGTTCTTATGTATTCCCCTGCCTGTTCCTCCACAGAAGTGTTCCCACAGGAAATAAAACTCCATATTAGGAGATCCTCCATGAGATTTTATTTTAAATTCAGAGGAGCTATCCTGCAAAACCATATCCAAAGGTTCTCTGAACAGTTAAACTTTACAATGTATAACAGCCTTTTTCCACAAAGAGGCAGTATCGAACACAAGGCAGTGTGTCTGAATTCCAGGATTCCCAGACCCAGGATGGAAACCTACACTCTCCTCATGGTTTCCATGTGGTTTCTCATGTTCCTCCCATCTCAGATATCCAGCACATTGAGATCCCTAACCTCTGTGGCTGGAACGAGAGCACTGAGAAAGGAAAGCACACTGTAAAATTACTGCATGCTAAAATGAGGTTAAGCAATTGCAACTTCTCCCAGTGCCTCGTAAAACAGACCCCCTGAGCGGAGACAAACCGTCTTCAAAAGATTCTGAAATTTGGTTCGGATAATCGTCAAGAAACTCAGCTTTTTCAAAGCTTTGAAGTCCCTTATTAGTCATGCCCCAGAGCACATGCAGCTCCAGTGGCCTGTGGGCTTCTATAGGTACTTCACACATGGTGGCGTGTCACGGATCTTCCCGCCTGGACTGGCCATGGTGGGAGCACCGTGCTCCGGGCAGCTCCGGGATGGTTCTCCACTGCTGGATGTGGAACAAGAATCCATCTCATTTCCATCAGAGATGACTATGGGTGGTTCTCTCTGCTCCCTGTCAGCGTCAGCCCCTCTCATGTCAGCCCTCAACAGGCTACTCAGAAGAGCAGGTAGAGAGGTCCTGTCTGAGCGGGGACTCTGCTCACGTTCTGGGAGCCCCTGGTTTAGTTACTGGTTAAATCACCTGGTTCACTCTTAAGTGCTGTGCTGAAACAGAGCTTCACCATTTCCCAAAGACAGAGGTTTGTTGTGACAGTAGTTTGCATTTAATTTTAAATATTCTCCTCTTGTGTCTTCCTGTATTGTGAAAATGCCATTTGAAGTTTGCATTCGCTAATTGGGAAGTGTGAACTTTTATTTTTGAGGCAAATTCTTCTCGTTTTACTACTTCCATGGTTTCTGCATCACAGGGATGCCCTATTTTGTTTGGTATAGATCAAATTTGGGCTCCCTGTTGCACTTCTGGCAGGTTTCCCATGTTCTACTTTAAATTCTGGGCTGTTTCTCAACTGGTGCAAATTAAGCTGTGCTGGCTTAAACTCCACAGCACTCTGACACCTTAGCGGGAGCAGGCCTGGGTTTGCATAATTGGAAGGGGGACCTTGGTCACTGTCCCTGTAAAATAGCATAAATATATGGATATGTAAGTCAGATTATTTGCGAGAGGTAAATGAGTATCAGAGAAGAATCTTTCACAGTGCAAAGGTGGATGCGATTTTTTGCTTAATCTTTATGGTAACAAAATTCATCCTCTGGCCAAATCTGTATTATTTGGTAAATACCTCAATAAATACTGGCAACAGTTCAGGGGAATTTTTTCTTCTAACAGCCTGGAAGACAAATAGCATGTTGCTCAACCAGATATGGTTCTAATTATAGCGTTTGCATTATACTGTTTTAATTGTCCTCTTAAATGCAGTTTTTGACATCCTGCCAAGAACTTCTCAATGATTTCTTCATTGAATAGAGGACTTTTAGTCATCCACTACATTTCTTAAGGCCATAATTTTCAACAGCATTAAAATCCACTTTTTCTTCCTTGCCTTGTGCTGCAGTTAATATCATTCATCTCAAGAACAATTGTCCTGTCACCCGTTTACCTGGGAAGCACAGTCTCCTTTTTTCATTAATCCACAGAAGGTAGAGATGGAGTAGTTCAGGTAATGAGTAGCTCTGCCATCTTGCTTGGCTTAGACCAGGGAGGTGGTGGTGATGATGTAGCTTTTTGCTCCTGGGATACTAAGGAATAATCAGTAGGAAATTGGCAGAATTCATTCCTTTCCACAGTTTTCATACTGTGCATTTTTAATTATATTTCTTGTATGCGGAAGTCATGGAAAATATTCTTTATTTCTGTTTTATTTAAAAAAAGCTGCCTTAGGGTGATAGTCCAGGAGAAACTGTGAGTAGGAACTATTTCACTGGTTGTTTTAGCTCTGTGGCTGCTTTGTAGTCCATGTTTTTTGCACAGAAAATTACACACTATGGGGTAAATTTTAAGTGTGGTTATAAATTGCCAGAGGAGACTGCTGCTGCAAATAATAAGAATGAATTTAAGAGGCAACTCAGTAGTTCAGTGCAGGGGGCAAGGATGTAGAATTAGGAAGAGGCATTTAAGGTCGTTCAGAAGCAATCAACCTTCGTCAGTCCCAGATACTTTTGTTGTGTGTTTTTTTCCCTCTCTATGTTTAGGAAGCAGGGGCAGCATGTCAGTGCTATTCCCATTACATTTGCATCAATCCACAGGTACTCCCCTGAACAGAAGTGCCTGCTGTTGAGTTATGGGTTTACAGAGAGCTCTACAGAAAACTAGATTTTATCGTTTCATACAAATTGACTCACACATTTGCTAAAGTTTCAATTATTATTTATCTGTTCATGTCCTCAAAAACCAAACATTTGCAAGATGAAAAAATGTGTGTTAGACCCCTCTTGAATCAAACACTTGACATAAAAAGCTTAACTTGAGTATTCAAGCTGTTGAATTGAAGTCAAGTGAACTGTTTTTGTTAAAAATCTACAATACTTGCCAAATCAAGGCCCTAATGTAGAAACCACATCTGTTGGGAAGAGCACTCAAGCCTGTGTTTAAATGCCTTCCTGAATCAAGACCTTGTTTCCAAATAATATATCTCCTAACAGATAAACCCCAACAAATTCTAATGGCCATTCTGATCAGGCAGGAGCTCAGGTAAATGAGGTCTTCAGCAGAAGGTAGCAAGTGTCTTGAAGTTGCTCCCACTGCTCATTTTTTAATGATGTTTATAATGATTCAGAAAGATTTCAGTTTAAAAATGTACATTATAAAGTTATGGTAGACATTTTTACTAATGTGTTCCTTTTAATCACCACTTCAATCATTTTATTGCATGCTCTCCAGGAAAGCACATGCAGCCAATATTCATCTGCAGATGGATGCAGTCCAAACCATTTCTATAAAAGACATTAATTTATTAGGAATATTTGGACCTGTTGGTAAAACCTTACAATACATATCCTTTCTGTCTCCCCAGTCTGCAGAATATTTTTCTGCTAGCAGTAAGCATCTGACTGTTTTTAGAAGATTAACTAAACAGAAATTAATAGGTAAATTTACCTATTACTCCCAAACTATTGCTGCAGTTCCTCTTAATGTCTGTTGTTGTCTGATAACAGGAGTACTGCTGCAGTGGTATTGTAAAGTGTTTGCACACACACACACACATCTCCAGCTGGATTATTTCAGCAATGAACAATTAATTGGAGTTTGATCACTGAAATTCATTAATTGTAGCCTAATTTGCCACTAGTGAAAGCTGACAGAGATCTGCGAGATCAGCATAGTTCTGGCAGTTTATACCAACTGTGTATTTGACCCATTATCTTTTCTTGTTAAAGCTTTATTTCTTTTGAAGTAGTTGTATCCTTTGTCCGTAGTTAATTATGATATTAAATTGCAGAGGAATGTTTCCATTTTCTCCAACTGCCTAATCTGAGCCTTTGGTCTGACACATCAGATTAGTTGAGATTTAAACCAATGACCTCCTGGCTCTGGATAATGTCATGTTGGTTCCTATACAAAATAACAGGGCTGTCCCTGTTCAGGTTACACTAAATCACAAGCTGATGAGAGGTGACGGGTTCTGCAGCAACTCTGAATCACATGTTGTTTGATTTCTGCTTCTCTGGGCCAAATTCCTTCAGATAAAAGGTACAGAAGGTCACCCGCTGTCCAGAAACACTGTGCTGAGATCACAGCAATATTACAGCAGTATATTTTTGTTTTGGCAAGTAAAGCAGCAACATCCTTATAGATGAAAATAAATTAAAACCTGTGTATAACAGCACCAACCTGAACAATGCTTTTGTGTGCATCCTCTCCCTCATTTATAAATAATGAAGTGAAGTGTTGAGATGCTGTATAAAAACACTGTTAGGTTTAGTTTTTCTCAATGCCATAGAATAGTCAGAAGATGCTGTAAATATTTTCTGAAGACAGTAGCCAGTCAGGAACACTTACATGCCAGCTTGCAGCTTTGATGTGCTCTGAAGGCAGCATCTAAGGCAGCAGTTGGCACAGATCAAGTGAGAAGTATAAATGTCAGTGAGTGGTAAGTGTTTAAATCTCGATCTCTCAAGTTGTTAGGTTGTTTATCTGAGTGGTTGCCCCTTGAGGTGGACAGAAATGTCAGGAGAAAACTGTTCAAAGGGATGTTGCAACTGAGCTGTTGGATAACAGCCTTGTTGAGTCTTGACTGTGACCCTAAAGTTGCCCTAAGCACTTTTAAATGTATTTTTTAGAATTCAATTATTTTTTAAGCTTTCTCATTATTCCTACAGATGTTATATTTTTTTTTTTAAATTATGTGCAATCATCTGTTTTCTGCGAGTCACCCTGCAGATAATTGTGTGTACCTATTGCTGTGGAGAGGGGGGAGAAATGAGGTCTGGGAGGAGACAGCAGCAGCTTGGAGGATGAGCTAGAAACACTCTGGATGGAAAGCCAGACTTCTGCAACTGCAGAAGAGGAACTGCCACAACATCTGCATGCCTTAAAAGTCTTCAAGTCTTACTCATCACTCTTCTGAAACACACACCAAAAAAAGAGGGCTTCATGTGTCTGGTTGTGTCCTATGTATCAAGGCTTTTGATTCTGTAGGGCAGCATCACCCAAATGTCAGTGAAGCTGTTCAATACTGTTAAAGTTGCTGTAAGTTTTGTGAAAACAGTGGGATAAAAGACCAGCCCTATTAACTTTAGGGCTGGAGTATGAACTCTGTTTATGTTAGACATGTGAGAAGCCTCTCTGAGTTGTGCCTAGAGAACTGACTGCACAGCCAACTCCCCCTCATGTGTCATTCTAGGATGTGAATGCAAGCAAGGTTAGACACAGTGGTCTTGGCAATATTTGAGTCATGCCTCTGCCAAAGCATATTCTGTTGCTGCCTCCAGAAGAGCTTTGTCAGAAGACATGGCCGGTGGGTCACATCCCATTTTCGTCAAACCCAGGACTAGCCTTTGGTCTTGAAGTTTTCCCTGTAGTGCAGGCCCTGCAAAATTAATTATTTAAATAGTTTTAGATGCCTTGTAAGTGTGAGACTTCACTCCAAGTCTGGACAAATACAGCAGAATTACCCACCCACTCCTTCTATCTTAACTTTTCCTGGGATGTCAACACGGTGTGGATGTGCTTGATGACAGAAGTCTCTCAAGACTATCCCCAGAACCTTAACTTCCAGACAGGAGAATATCAAAGAGATGTGTTCCATGTTAGTCAGAGATAAAATGATCTTTCTCTCCTTGTTAAATCTCCTATTCTGCCTATGGGGTATCATTCAGTATTTTCAGTGTGCTCAGGTTCAAAGCCCATAAAGGTCATGTTTCCTTAGGAGTAAAGGGAGCAATTAGGGCAACAAGTTTTATTTCATTTGATAAAAGTTCACATACTTTAATATTCAAGTAATAATTACAGTAATTCATACATTAGTCATCTAAAATATTAATTCATTTGGCACAGTCCTAGCTCATGCTGTCATAACAGTGCCTGACAGGACTAGCTGAAATCCTGTAGTTACCTTTTTAACTACCAAAGAATTTCTTCATTGTTGTGATAAAATACAGATGTGCCTTCAAATGAAACTTGCATGGTGAGCAGAAATAGAATATATAATTAGAACAAAGAGGACTTAAATCAAATTAATCTTTATCTGACAGGAACATTTACATTTACATCACTGAGTGCAAAGTCATAGCCAAAATTGAAATTAGAAACAGATAATTTTGATAAGAGAGGACACTTACACTGACTTTTCTCATGCATAATTGGAAAGCAGACAAAATGCACTGCTTGTTATAATTAGAATTAGTGTTAAAAATACACCACTTCTGATGAATGCTGGTTTGTTGCAATGAAAAGTTGCCTAAATACTTGTCTGGTAGAAACACAAGTTGATTCTACTTAGAGGATCATAAAGAGGGCAGATGGTTTAATATCTTTTCAAAAACAATAGTAATAGAAGTGGACTTGGTAATATTTAGTCTTGTGTGTTCTAGATCTTTGAAAGTGCTTTTTTTTTTTTTTAGGCTTAAGTCCAGGCATCTAATTTCTCTCATTTAGAAACTGTAAGTGTGCATTAGGAAGGGTTCATCAGCCACTGAGCAAAGCATTTGCCACCCCAGGATTAAATCTTACACAAGAGCAAGCTTCACTTTTGTCAGTCTGGAGCATCAAATTAAAGGTGCTCAGCCCCTGGGAGGACTGTGCCCATCTAACACCCATGCAATCTGCTTTCAATTTGCTCTTCAGTACATGTACCTTGGAAGCACATACATATGCAAACCTGTCCCCTTTCCTCTTTTACCTTACTGGGATTTTTTTCTCCTGGCTCCACTGTGAACACAGGATTTGCTGCTACTCAAGTCCCAGGGAAGAAAATATGTTTTATGAGGTTGCTGTAAGAAAAAAAACTAGTTTGGAGCCATGGAGGGTGTCAGTCTCAGAACAAAAATCAACACTGAAGATTGTAATTCACCGGTTTTCAACTGTGCCCTTGCTCTGCAGATCACTCATCCCTTTATGTGTGGTTCCAAATTGGAAGGTTGGATTCTCAGGTGCTGTAAATCCAGTATGACTCACTTGACATTGTCAAATTTGACTGATTTAACAGGCAGCTGAGGATCAGAGCCTGTGTATATGTAATGCTACGGATAGACACACATTTATGGTGTTTGGAAACAGCACTGTAATTGCCCCCAGCTGTAAAAAAAAAAAAAAAATAATCCAGATGTTGTTTCAGTTTTTAGATTTCAAAAGAGGTATGGCTGGAGCTCTAACGATGTTTGTCTGCTTAACACCTCCTTGGCACAAGGGAAGACATTTCCATGACATTAAGGGTGATGGGAAGAGCTGGGATGTGAAGTTCCTCCTTTGGCTTTCACTTGCAACTTTTATTAATGAAACAGATCCAGAGGGTCTCTGGGAATTCACCACCACAATAGTTTAGTGTGCTGTCAGAAAGTAGCTTGTCAGATGGCTCTATTGTACTGGGATGTGATTTTTAGTAACATGTAGGATTAGGGAAGTGATTCATGTATTGTGCACTGTTGAAAAGAAGGGTAATTTGAGGTAGCAGAAAGGATTTTCGATGCCAAAACAATAATGATAATTCATCCTGTGGTAAGGAATTGTTATGACACGTTTTCTATTATTAATTTGGTTAGAGGGTCTAGGTTAAATGACTGCAGTCGATTAAAAGATATATAGATAGAAAAGCTTTATGTATTTATTACCTGCTTAAAGAAAAGAAAATTTATCTGAGCAAATTACAGCATGGAAGAGTGCACAACTGTGATTTAATGAGCTGCCCTTACACGAACATCTGGAATTACTATTATTATCATGATTATTGTTTTACATAAAAACTAAATAGTGACAAATATGAATAAGAAATGATTTTTTTATGTTGGCTGTAACAAAAATAACCATTGTGGTTACAATAAATGTAAACTGTAGCTTTTTTGTGGGCCCTGCGCTGCCATAACTGCTGTAAATTAGTGCTTTTTCTCCTGGGGAGTGTCCCACTTAAATCAGGGAGTGCAAAGACACTTGGTGCAGAGTTTGTACACTGTAGTCCCTAAATGATAAATACGAGCTGCAGTAATTTTGAAGAACAGGATGCTAAAGGAAATAATCTAGCAACTAGGAATTTCATTCAGCTGATGCCTTAGGATGGTTTGTTGAAGGACATCAGCTCAAAGTGTACACAGTGGTGTCAGCTCACCAAGAGTCTGGCTTTTGTCAGGCACAGCAAAGCATAGTCCTGGCACTGGTCTTCTTTGTAAAACCAAAGTTCACTCTTGCATACATATTCATTTGCCCAAAGCTTTAAAATGGCCACATGTAAATATATACAGTTGTTT
>JAWWLV010000158.1:13499411-13574280 GCA_035041135.1 Platyrinchus mystaceus | reverse complement strand
CACAACAGCATAATTTGGATGAAACAGTCATCTTACAGTCTCCTAAAGCATGAGCCTGGTTACAGATGAGACCTTATGTAGGTATCCTTATGCCAGCAGAGTTCTTTGATCAGAATGGCCTACTAAGTACCTAGTTCTCTTTAAAGCGGAACCCTTAAATTTTTTGACTCTTAAAATTAACCTTGCCAGGAACCCATATTTTTAGATATTCTACTAAGAGCTGAGGAAGATAAGACAAATTTGAATGAAACACAACTGGAATAACCATGAGGTGTCAAACCAAAGCATTTTTCTCTTCCTTTCCATACTCACTGGCTTTGCCCTGTATAGTAAGCTATTGTGAACACATTTCTTTTTAGTTGGAAAACAGGACAAACATTCGCTAGGTTAATTTAATACCCAAGGAATATCCCTTAAGGATAAATTATATGAATCTTTGTTACAGTATTTCACAAATCAAATTAGCGACTCAACATTAATAGATTTTGATTGACACATCTGATATTAACCACTAGTGTCTCTATGGACATTAGCTCTTCCTCATTAAGTGAATTATGAAATTCTACTTCTTGATCAGGAGAAGAGTGTGTTTTGGGTGGTTTTTTTTGAATGGAAGCAGGGGCAGATCTTTAGCTGATGTAAATCAGCCCATCTCCATTGAAGTCAGCTTAAGTACTCCAGTTTACCTTTGCCTTTGCCTCCACAATAAATGCTTTTTTTTCCATGGAATTCATTTTGCAGGACAGGGCATCCTGGTGGCACAACTGAAATTCTTGGGGTTAAAGCTTATAATTTACAGGTAAAATTGTGCACTGTCTTGTGATGGAAATGGCAAAGCTTTGTGCTCCCAATCTCTTGAATTCAACTCAGAGGCTTGAACCTCTTTGCCAAGTGTTGGGACTGCTCTTCTCTGTGCAGAATAATTAAATGTCAGCTGGGACTGGAAATTTGAAATCAGTTGCCAAGCTTGTAGGAGACTGTTTTAGTATCATTGACTGATCTGGTGTAAGTGTGAAGGAGCAACTCTTTTGGCTTTGTTCTCTGAAACTTGAAAATGTTTAATTCTTCACTTCTCTAGAAAGGCACTTCAACAACACACTGAGGAAAAAAAAAAGGAGAAGAATTAATAGCAATCAGGGCTCCTTTCAGAAAAGTGAATCTTGTTTAGATGCTACCTACTGGTTTGTGGAACTAAAGCCTGAAAGCCGTGAATCTATTAAAGAGAAAAGATGACATAGGTAGGGAGAGAATCAATACCTAATTTCTTCTCTGGAATTGCTTATGAAAAAGAAGGAACATAGAGAATAGTGTTGCTCTCATCATAACCATGTTAAGTGTGTTTTTCTTAAAAGCCATGTATGCAGATGTAGATATGCATAGAGAAACAAACAATGGATACGGAGTTTGCTAAACTTTTGTTGGACTTCTGTGTTACACAAATTGTGTTTCCTTGAAGAATATTTTTTATTTTGATTTTGTTAGTGCTTGCCTAACGTTCTCACCTCTGTGATGATTATGAAGGTGACTTACTCCCTTAGGAATAATGTCTTATGTGACACCTGATGTGCCTTACAAATTAAGGTAGATAAGTGGGCAATTTATCTCAGCAGATATCTCTGAAGAATCATTTCACTTTACTGACCAATACTTTAAACTTCTCCTGCGCTGGGTGGGAGGCTTCTCAATTTCTTTTGCTCTGAGCAACGTACTGGTTAACCCAAAACAAATTTATATGATAGATGAGACTAATTCTCCAAAAAGGAGCTCAGCCTCACACCTGCTGCAGACAGGTTTGTGGCCAACCTTCCTTGACAGAGCTGATATGAATTCAGATTCAACAAAGAGACTGGAACATCTCTGTGCCTCCTTTAATGACTGTTATTTTTAGAACAGTTAAAAGCTATCTATGCAGCGTGAAGGATATAAAGGAGTATGTTAGATAAGAATAAAAATACAATAACTCTGAAGGAGGTAGAGGTGGGTTTTTGTCTGTTACCCACAAAACTGCCTTGTCCAGAAAGCATCTGTGTATAGATTTTTTTTTTCCTCAAGGTAATTGCTCTTTCCCTGATGGATAACTTGATCAAATCATATATTTAATAATGTAAATACATTTAAAGATTAAGTGCCTTGGCTCTGGTTCTTTACCTAAATGTCTGGATTTCACACCATTAACTCTCATGGCTGCGCGCAGGTTTCTCATGATTAATTCCTGTGTTGCACAGTTTGCAGGTTGTTTCTGTGCCGCCTTCAAGGGTGAGACCCTTCACAGTGGTTGTCTGGCCCAGCTCTGTTGAAGTGGCTGCAGTTAGGAACATGGCAGTTCCATAAATCAGAAATACATCTGCTCCCCACACTGTTACAGTCTCAGCACTGTGGCGAAACTGTTTACAAGACATCAGTGTTTCTGCCTCAGTTCTGTACACCTGTATTAATGCAATACCTCTCTTTAAAAATTTGCAAGTTTAATTACAGACTCAGTTCTACTGGGATTGCCATGACAGAGCTCTGGTGACTTCCATTTAATTACTTCTGATTAGACCTCTGGTGGAAGAGGAAGCAGCCATCAAGCCCGGTATAACCCAAAAGGTTATTCAGAGTGATCCCAAAAGAGCAGCAAAGGAGAAGCATTCTGAGAAATCCCTGTAATACTTGTGTATTTTAGCATGTGACATAAAGCAGTGGGTTTTTTTCAACCCACTTGTTGCAGAGAGAAGAAATGAGGCAAAATATGATCTAACCTGGTTAAATGAGGTCCTTCAAATATTAGAGGTGCTTACTGAAAATGAAGTGGTTTAAATCAATCAAGAGGAATGTCACTCAGAAGTTAGACACTGATAACCGAAGTCTCATGCTAATATTATTTTTAATAACTTCAAGCTAATGTTAGGAAATTCCACAAAACAAGAATTACAGAACACTTACAAGATTTTTATCAGTCTTCCTAGACAGTTGGGTCAGGTCTTGACCGTCCAATGCAGATTTACCCTACTGAGGATCGGGTGCTTTGTGCAAGATGACAGGGAGACTAATGGCGTTACAAAATGCCCAGTAAAACTGCGGGGTAACAGCGCTCTGTGTGTATTTTCTGTTGCTTATTTTCTGTGTCATATTTGCTGTTTAACTGCTCATACATGGTGTGTTCTTCTGCATAATTTTGAAGAGAGATTTGTGTGTGTCGTTCGCACACATGTGTTGGGTGAACTGTGCAAGGAAGGTAAGAAGACAGTAACGTGGCAGGAGCGAAAAGGATTGATTTCATGTTTATTTGAAAAGGACACCTGCAGAATTCATGCTAGATTGGCCATTGCCATGAGCCTGTTGGCCCTACAAATGTGTTTTTTGACCCATAATAGGTTACAGCTTGATTTAATAGGTCACATTTCACTGCCTTTATGGACACCTTTACATCTTCTTTTCAGGGTAATTATCTTTACACACATCTGATGTGGCAACATAATTGACTCCTGCTTTTGTACGGCTATAGGTTAATGAACCAAACTGATAATTTTTTTTAAAGAGAATAAATCACTTGTGTATTGTTTTTGAAGTGATAGCAAAGCTGTATGTTTAGAGGTCTGCTTTTGATTTAGCAAGAGCACTTTGCAGAGAGGCATCCACCATCTGGGGCTCTGTGCTGCACGGTGCACAATGCACAGAAGTGTCCCTAGAATGGAATTCCTGTCTCCAGTGGGCTAGATCCTGATCCTGCAGGGCTAATACCCTGAGAGCTGATCTGAAGTAAATAAAATCATGGCAATTCGCTTCCACGTGGATGCTGATCTAAAAACTGGATTGGAAAAAAAAAAAAATCTAAAAATCAGCTTTTTTTTTTTTTTTGAAACAAAATCACAGCACTCCTAAAAGGCCCCAAATATGTCCCTTTTATTCCAAAGCCAACATATTCCCTCAAAATATGCACTGATGTGAGTTCAGTCATTTTTCAGTTCCTCATGTAGTAAAGTGTGCAGTTTACCATTTTTGACGCTGCTTTGTTTTCATACAATTTGAAAGGAGTCTTTGATTAACAGCGATCATTTGGCACGGTTTCTTAGCTGTTTTAAAATCTGTTTGAATAGTGGAAGCACTCGAGCAGGAAATGCCAAGTTTTCAGGTGCCTTTAGCACTTTTCAGGATTTTAATGGACACTGCACAATGTCATTATGCCTTTTTTTTTTTTCCCCTATGGCCTCAGAAAATAGAATGCAGAAAATCCTATTTGCTTTCTTATGAGAGAAGGATATATTTATGGAGGGGAGGAAGCATGCTCTGATATGAAATATTCCTGTTTTCTGAGAACAGGCTGCAGCACCAAAAAGTGAGAGATGTCCATGTATGTTAATTTTTAACTTGTAAAATTTCCCTCTGTAGTTTTGTTTATACATTACTGCTCTTCCTCTCTGGCTGAAGGCTCAATTTTGCATCAGGCATCAGCTACAACCTGTGCACAGCCTATCCAGAAGCTGATTAAAATCTGCATTAAAGTCCATATGGACTTTAATGCAGATTTTCTGCATAATTATTTGTGTTTATTGAAACAGTACCTCTGTTTTTGCCTAAAGTGTTTTGGGGTTTTTGAGGAGCTGAAGACAGGGAATATGAGTCTAGAACATGCTTTTACAGATGTTACTCACATGAATAGGCCTATTAACTTTAGACTACCTGTGTGAGAAAAGACAACTCATGAGCAAGGACCCTGCTGAGGGCCATAATTAGTGAATGCAGAGCATGTGTTTCAGAAGCCCATTCTCTTTACTATTCAGGACATGTTGGTCTGTCTTAATAAAGATGTCACTTCCACTTTACTATCCCTGATTTACTTTATTACTGATTAATAAATACCTGATAGATGAATGGTACACAGAGTGCCAGAGCTTGTCTGGCCTTTTGATCATTTTTTGTCAGAAAAAAGATGCAAAAGGGTCATAAACCTCTGGGCCTACCCAGCAGAGAACAGGTGCATTAAGTGGGGATGCAGTTGGGTTGTCTGGCAGTATTTAGTACCTTAATAGCCCTTGGGAGCGAGGGGCAACCAAGAGTTTTGAGGATGTAAATGTGTGGAGTCACAAATGGCTCATTTACACCTCTCGGAGCTGCTTACTGGGGCATAGCTGAAAACGTGGACACCAGTGCATTCAATCTGCTAAACATGCAGTTCTTAAACCATTCTTAAAGCTGAGCCACCCAATTCCCACCACTTGCTGGTAGGAAAGGGGCTTAGGCAGTTGGTGGGGGTGGTGTGGTGTGTTTCGGTCCTTTTGCCCACCCAGCACCTCGACCAATTTCCAGCGGGTTTGGAATAGATGGCAGCACTCTGAAAGATGGAAGTTTCACGAAAACCCAACAGTCAGCTGGGAAAGAGAGACCCCAGCCAGGCTGTGGTCAGGAAATGGGACATAGTACGAGCCCAGCTCTCACCAGAGGTTGGAGAACCCGGTCACAGGAGAGGGGACAGACGATGCACACATGCAGAGCTGTGGAAAATCCTCCTTCCTCACACTTACCAAAGAACCGATTGCTGCAGGCTCCTTGATCTTAGTTTTTATACCATGAGATACCTTTACATACAGGACTTAGGAAGGGTGTACTGTAAAGCTTTGGTACCTGGTATTTTGGAAAGAAAAACTTGGAAAATATTCTCCGTAAAAAGTATCCAGGTGAAAATCCCGGCGCTTTCTGCAGTCCTCCATCACACCCTGGTCCATGTTACAGTTCAGCTCTCTGAGCAGACACAGCAGCAAGCCAAACAACTTCATGTGCATGAGCAGACCCGCTGAGTTCAAAGGAGCTGGGCATATATATGTAAATGTTTGCAGGATGAGGATCCTACATATTGCATGAAATTTGGCCTGGCTTTCTGCTTCCCTCCAGGATTTGACCTATTGTTTTTAAACACCACTGTAATTGATGCATTTTAATATTGCTGTGATGTTATCCTGAAAGGCAACTGGGAATTAGCATACTGTATTTCATTACTTCATGACTTTTTATATATTCATATTTAGACTGAGCAGTGTTAAAAAGAATATTTTATTTCATTATGCAATTTTTAGTGAGCTTATTATCAGTAATATGTTTAGCATAAAATTTATTAGTGACATGCCCTTTAATTTAGCCTGTCTAATTGGTGCTAATTTAGTTAGATTGCATTAAATTACACCCTTTAATGTAGCTATGTGTGGGTCAAGAAATCCATTCCAACAGGTTAGGTAATTTTTCATGCAGCTGAACAGTAAAAATGGTATTGAGGTAGCTGAAAAATGCAATCATGTTCCAAAATAATAGTTTTCCTGGATATGATTATCAGGGAAACAGGATTTCTAAGTGCTCTTCGTTTGAAAACTTAAAGGGTTCATCTTCCATCTAAACTCATGTCCCCAGTCTCTACAACAAAGACAGAGTGGAAATTAAGATCATTACTCTTAAGTGAGGGGGAATTATTAAGAATGATCTTTATTTCAGCCTTCATTCCTTCTTTATCATGCTCAGCACAAAGATAACAGTGAAAAATACGTTGTCCCTTCTTTTATCTGAGTTTCTGCTTTCTGCTCCATTAGAATTACTTTGGTCAGATGGTTGGAGTGGAAAGTAATTGATTTGATCTCAGCAGTGTACAAAGAAGCAATCTAAGCCTGACAAAACAAAACAAAAAATCTGACCTGTAAGAGTCATCGATCTCCAGCAGTAAGAGCAGGGGGCACAAGGCAGGACTCCTGGGGGCAGGTCTTCAGCTCCTGTAAATTGTCGTAGCTGTTATGAGTCAATGGTGTTTGAAGTCACTGGCAATTTTGCCAGTGGAGGTCTCAGACCCTGGATTCAGTTCCCAGTTTCCTGTACAACCTCCAGAAAACTCGCGGTCCTGTCAGGTCCCTGAATACGTCGCTGTCTCTGCTCTGTGGATCAGTGATTGCTTCACTCCTGTGCCTCCATCCTTTCTATCCCAACTTGTCTGCTAGGAATTAAGTCCAAGCACAAGGCAAACTTGTACAGGCTTTGGGGGTGTTTTGATGCATAATTTAATTGCATCAGGAAACCCCTTCATGTCTTGGTGCTGTTGGTAGCGATGGTTCCAAGAAAAGGTGGGTGAAGAGGGGAAAGACATTAAGGCTTCCTCTCAATGAATATGAGTCAGTCCAGCACGTAGAGAGTGTGCTCTCAAAGCCATGGGAGATCAATAAATTATCTTCTCCCTAGACCCTTTTTTTTAATCCAGAGAGCTTGAGTCCTGTATGGAAGGGTCTGACACGTTTTGAGCATGTTTCTAGAGATGGCTTGTGTAGCAAAATGGCTCGCTGACCCGTTTCTGTGGTTGTTTGCTGAGGTTATTGTATAGTGGTGTCATCATTGCTGAAGGAGTTATGTTGTTAAACTGCACTTTCCAGTTTTATTGTCATCATCCTGTTCTTCTTGAGCTTAGTTTCACGATAGACTGCCTGAATAAGTAGAAACACTTGCTTTGTTTTCCCATATAACCCACTCCTGAAATAGCCTTTACATTTGTAAACCTACATTTCTAAAGGTTTCAGGTCATAAACTTGGGTGCCCCACATCCTCAGAGAGCATCTGCACAGCCAAACACATGGGATCTGGAGGAGAAGGAGCAGTCAGCAGAAGCTTAAATGCAGAGCACCACTAGGAAGGAACAACAGGGATATCAGCTATTTTTTTTTTACCTTTAGCAGCGTGTATGATATTATTGCAGATGAGTCACAAATTATTGGGAATTTGCAGGTAACCCACAGCACAGACACAGAAGTAAAGCTGTTGCTCATTCGACTCCTCTTCTGTCCCATATTTAAGCAGTTGAAGTTTTTCCCTGCAGCACCAATGAGAAAAATTACTTAAAGGAACAATACTCTAAGCAATTGTCTCTTCCTACTAAATGCTAATCCGTAGGGTATCTCCTTGGCAAAAAAGAGCCACTTATACCAGAATATCAACCTGAGTTTCCTAACACAGCCAACTGAGCATTAAGAACAAAGCTAAACGCCTGTTAGGGCTGATCCAGAAGGCTTTTTAGTTCCTTGGAAATGACTCCCATTCAGATGTTAGAGCAATTGTAGGGGATTTAACCCCCAGAAGGCAAAGAAAGAGCCTTTTTTGAGAGCAGTTATCTGGGCTAAGCTGATACCTGTTCGATTTTTGAAAGGATGGGAGATCAACTTTGCCTAACAAGCAGCTGTAAAACTGGCAGAAAAAGAGAAGCAGCAGCTCAATTGCAAACGTCACACTGAGTATTATGTTTTGGGTAAATAAATATAGAAAAGAATAAGTGGAAATCTTCCTCTAATAGGAAAACACATAAATGATACTGTAATTAGAACCAACATTATTCAACTGCAATAAAGTATTTATTTTACTGTGATTACAACAGTTGTTTATTCCTGGGAACTGTATCCAGAAGCAGAATATCCAGACTGGATATCCAGCAGAATATCAGCAGCTGTCTAAAATAAGTTTCTTAGATCTGTCCTTAGTGGCTCAGTTTATACTTGTCAGTACTGAGTCACAAAACATTGGACTGGGCAAGTCCACCAGTCCAGCTGGGTCACAACACAGTTACAGTCCTGTGCCTCCAAGTGGGTAACTGGGCAGTAATGGAACAGCAGCTCAGGCAGTACAGAGGGAGTGAGGCAGAGGCGTGGTACAGCTGCACACAAAATTAGTCTTTTCAAGCACTGCTGTGGTCCTGCCATGCATGCAGAAATGATAGACAGATTTTCTCTGAGAAAAAGAAACTTAATAGTCTGGGTGTGTTTTCAGGGCTTTAAGGAAAAGAGTGGATTTTTTAAAAGATGTGTGTTTATATATTGGCTTTCTATCTAGAACAATAAACACTCCTTGCACACTGGGGCTGAGCATCCTCCTTCCAGCTATTTAAACGTTCCCAAACTAAACACACAGCTCAGTCCGTCCCTGTGCTTTGTCATCAGGAGAAAATGATCAGCTCCAGCAGCAAAGCCAAGTTTACAGCTAGATTCATGAGGCTGATCCCATGCTCAGTAAGCCTTCCTGTAAGGCAGCAGCTGAGGAGAACACGGTGGCTGGACAGCCTGTCTGAGGATCTCTGCCAAGGAAGGCAGAGGGCAGGTATCTCTGCTTCGTAGACTCCTGCCTGAAGTCTGGAGGTCCTGAAAACCCCCAGTCATTGAAAATATTCAGAAACATTACCAGGATGTTGGATGTAAATTGACAGTATAACAAAAAGTTGTGGGTTAGTTCTGAGGTTCCGTGTTGATGTAAGGGAAATTAGTCTCCCTGTGTCCTCCCACTCTGCCCTGCTGCAGGGCTGGTGACTGGGCTGGTCACTCTGGGCCTTGTCCTTTGTGTCCAGAGCAAGTGGAGAAGCGGTGCCAGCCCTGCCTGTTGCTCTGACAAGAGCCCAGCTTGCTGGATCTGGTGCCAGTGCTGAGCTTGCCAACACTTAAGTGCATAACTGAAGACACTGGGAGGTGGTGCAGTGTTGTGTTGGAGCTGCTGGAACTGTTGTATCTGCTACAGCCATCTAGGCCACCAGTAGTGTCCTTGATCTCTCGTGACGTATTAGACTTGTAGCTTTTGGTTTCTTGCTGTAAATCCAAAGCTCTCATAGGCAAATGCTCTGTGGTTGGCTGTGTGCCTGCAACTGAGGTGCTCTAGGGAATCCTGATATGGCTTCCCCGTCAGATGGGATGTGGTCTTCCCAGAGGTCCTGTGCCATCATCCTGGCCTTTGGGGAGAAGCTGAGTGTCAGACAGAGTGTGCAGTCTCCTGGGCTGCGTGGCAGGTGTCTGGTAGAGCAGCAAGCTGAACTGAGGTCTTCTGAGACATGCCACAGCTGTTTTGGCATTGGGACAGTCTTTGGGGAAAGCTGTAGGTTGTCCTGAATTGGTTCCCATCGCCTGCAAGTTGCAGGCACCAGCTCTGGCACTTGCTCGTTGTTTTGAGTGTGTTAGGTGGGACACTGCGTGGGGGATGCAAGCCAGTACTTTGTATGAAAATATTTAGAAAGAGATAAGAAGAACCTGCTTTTCATGTAGTCTCATTCTTCCCTGCCAGGCTGTGCTTTCTTTCAGCTCAGGAGACTGAAATCTTCTGTTCTCTTGTAAAAAGAAGGCGCTCTGTGAGCAGAGGAGCTAATGAAGCCTGGCTTGTAATGTCTCTCTCTCATGTGGATCCTCTGATATCTTACAAAGGGTGAGCTTTATTAGCTTTTCCTGAAATGGGACAGCAGTAGGGTCCCTCTCCTCTCCCCCACTGCCTTCTTTTCAAACTCCGAAGAGTTTCCGTATCTTTTGACCTTGATGCTGGACAGCAGGGGTGAGTTGAACACCCTTTTTGTATGAGAGCACAAACACATGCATTATTTCAGTCTCCCATGACTGCAGTCTGTGGGTGTCTCATTTCTGTCAGGAATCAGGCTAAAAATAAAACAAACAAATCCCCTGAAATTAAAAAGAAGCACTGGTGTTCAGATGACTTCGTGGTATAAACTGGGGAATTGTCTAAAAAGGTTCAAAATAATAAATAATAATACTGGCTAAGCTGAAATCCACCCACTCACAGCTAAAGGAGTCGATACTTTATTAGTGGAGTGGGATGTTGCTCCTGAAACTTATATATCTGTTAACACATATAGAAGACAACCTTCTCTGTTTAGTCCACGTGTCTGCTTTCCTTTTTTTTATGGTTAGAACTAGTGAGGCAGGAAAAGAATGATTCATCCCTACCACTAACAGGCAGAGGGAGACAAGAGAAGCTGAATGGGTTAAAATCAATGCTGGATTCAAACATCAGATTTTCCTTGTCAGTTTGTCACAAATGCAGTCATATTTAAATTCAGCTGCTTGGGTAACACCCAAAAGCTATCATTGCACTAATGCAATTATGACAGTGCATCAATTGCTGTAAATCACAAAGCTATAGATAGGGTGTAGTTGTCATGTTCTTTGTGATTAAAAGATGTATAATCTCTAATCACTGCAACAAGGGAGGCTGTCATCGATAAAGGGAATCTGGAGCTGGAGAACAGTATTGATCGTGCCAAGGAATTTGCAAACTCTATTTCTCAGTTTTTGCACACTTTGAACAGCCTTCCAGGACACACCATGAGCTTCACACACGCTCCCCCCCACACACACCCCCTGGACTGGGGTACTAAATGAACAAGTTAACGTCTGCCTTGCTCTGGTTCTCTGGCAAAAGGACATCCAGGGGATACTAATATTTTTAGCAATTTCTTGCCCAAGAGGGCATGCTATTTGGTAGCTGAGAATCAGAAATGGTGCACTATTTCCATCTCGGAGAGAGTGGTGGCCGTTCCCCAGCACAGTCTCACATCATGCCAGTGGTGAGGTCTCTGCCCCCCCAGTTGCACTGGGTGCCAAACCAGTGTGAGCTCTGTGTGGCTGGCAGAGACCCTGTGCAGAGCCCACAGCATGGCCCCTGTGCTGGGCCCAGGCACAGCACGAGCCAGCATTTTCTCTGTTGTGGCTTTAAATATTTCCTTCAGTTTTTTTGCAAATGACACGACCTCTCCACCTGTAACTGAAAGTCAGACTTTCCCTTCTTTCAGGATGTCAGTTCTTATCATCCGTGTTGTTCTTCTTTAAAAAAAAAAAAACAAAACCCCACAACAAATAAACAAACAAAACCAACACACACACAAAATAACTCCCCCAAAATAATTTATGGCCAATATTCATAAATTATTTACATTCAAACTGTGGAATTGTAGGCAAAAAAATGAATATTAAATGACCAAGTATGATGAAAGTGGAAAGATAGTGCTGGGTTGTCAGGCTGCTTGGTTGTTTTTCATGCATTTGGCTGTTTGTTTGCTTTTCTGTCAAGAACCTCCATGGATCAACATACGAACAATTTATGTGATTTTTTTTGATTAATATGTAACATGTGGTTTGAAAGCTTTTATACATTTATAGCTTTCCTCCACAATGACATAGTTCCTTGTGTTGCTCTGTCTGCATGTGGATGTGTGTATGTGCTCAATAGCTGTATGTAAATGTTTTTAAACTAATATTCTTTGTATAGAAATACTATACCCTCATGTTGCAATTTCTCTGGTTTTCACCACTCTCTTCTTTATGCTTGGGTGGTCATATTTTGAAATTTCCCCAGGACCAGTTTTTCATGCAGTCACGTTTCTCATCACATCTGAAGGATGTTGTGCTTCGCATGGTAATTAGGTCCTCTTTGTTTCATCTGCTGAACCGCTCTCTGTTACTTCCTGCAGCACGCTCACGACTGGAGGCTATTTCTGAAATGTTAGAGCAGTGGAGATTCTCTAGGAGTAAACAGCTTCATGTGAATTTGCCTTTTTTTTTTTTTTTTGTTAAATGCTGATTTACATCCTGTTTAAACCTTGTGCAATTATATTTATCCTTCTTGCTTTCTTAGAGCAATGCCATTTATTGAAATAATTTATTATTGCATTGTGTGGCTAGTGGGTGTGTATGGAAATCATCTGAGTATTTACAAATACGTATGACTTTATATATAAAAACACACAAGTGTCTATCTCCCTAAGGCTTAAGAATGATGGCTTAGCTGGGAGTGCAAGTTGCTGTCAAGCTTTGCAGAGTTTATGCTTTCATGGCTGAAAAGGAAGCTCTGGTTGTTAGTTTTTCTGGCCCTGTGTGAGGGCAGGCTGAGGGTGGCTTTGGGCTGTGTTTGGGGGGCTGAGCAGGGTCTGGGTGGGATCAGCAGTTTGCTGTGGGAGCCCCTCTCTGTGGATGCTGGGACAGGGATCCGCACATGGCACAGCAGGGACCGGAATCCAGCGCTCCTGCAAGCCTGGCCAGGCCACTCTCTGAGAAGGGAGTTTCTTCCAGCAGAATTTCATTATCTCCCTTCTAGCTGTCAAGTTACAGCAGAGAATCAAGTCCTAAGTTTTTAGCCTTTGTTGCTTAGAAGAAAATTTTCCAACCTGCCTGACCCCTTTTTGCTGGTGCAGTCAGCTCCTGCATTTTAGGGCTGGCAGGTTGCTCCAGCTGGAGCCAAAGGGCACTTCGTTGGAGGCAGCTCAGGTTGTGCTGCTGCTCTGGCAAACCCTGATGGCGCTGGGGAAAGCAACAGAAACCAGGTCAGGTTTGCCCTGAGGCTGCTGGGGAACCCCTGCCTGGGGTCCCTGCAGAGAGACATTCAGGGCAGGAGCACTGGAAATGCCTACAGTCCTCTCAAGAAATGCGAAGTGATCTGGTAACTGACCCTGAATTCCCTTTGAGTCGGTACAAAGCTCTGGAATGCCTTTTTGCAAAACACACCCGAGTGTTGTTATCCCGGGAACCATCAGGCTGCCTGGAACGCCTGCCTGCTGCAGGGGGGGAACGGGCAGGAGCTCTCCCAGAAGCTCTTGGTGGCAGCAGGAATGTTTTTCACCCTGGTAGGTTCAGTAATTCAGCTGATACATGCTGGGTACACTGCTGGCCCAAGGGGTGCACGTGTATATACAAGGGGGTGCAGATTGGCATGGGAGAGATGTGGACAGCGACGACAGACAGCAAGTGCTTTTGCCAACACATGGAATTCCTACTGGTCGGTTGTTTTTGGTTTTTTCTTCCTCTTGTAATTAATAATGCCGTGGTTATTCTTGATTGTAATGATTGCATATCCCTTTAAGTGGTATCTAGATTGAGGTTTACATGGCATTTTTTCCTTGTTTGTTTGTTCTGCAAACATATTAAGAAGGTTTCTAAAATAATATTACCAAACATCAAGTAAAATCCTGTCTCCTGAAGGGCTGATGAAATCATATGCGTATGACTGTGTGTTATCTTGCACTGACACATGGAATTAAGTCTTGGACTATCCTCACCTAGGAAGACATCATTCTGCCAGCTTTTTCTCTCTTCTGGCCATTTCAGATACAACAGCTTTTCCCCCTTCAGCCAGTTGAAGCAGGGCTGTTCTCTGGAAAAGCCAATGAGAAATATTTGGCAGTTTAATAATTTCTGAGAGTCTCTTCATCTTCATTTTGTTGAGCTTCCTGGTTGCACACAAACAGAATCATTTGTGTCAAAACACCACACACACATTTAGCCCTGCAACAATTCTATGATTTTAATAAACTGAGTTGTATGTGGAAGGGAAACTGGATTTTCTGTTATCCTTCTGGCAAAGCTGTTGGTGAGGAAAGCCTGAAATCGAGCCATTCAGCTCTGCAACTTGGGGGACACAGTTTCTACCATGGAAGATCAAATTTAGTAGCACTGCCACTTCTCTTAATTTTATTGGGTTTTAAAAATTCTAGGAAATTGTGACAATCAGGGGCAGACATTTAGGCATTTCCCTAACTGACCTTTTCATTTACTAAAACAAATTCTGTGTTGTTCCTTTCTGTAGTGGCTGCCATTATTTTGTTTTGTTTCCTTAATGAAAGTGGTTTAACAGGTTGAAATCAGCAGGAGGCTCCTCCATTTTTATCACAGTGAAGTTTGTTTGGAATCATCCAATAATTTCAAATTTTTCATCTTTCTGTAGAGTTTTTGAAATACTGTTTTAAGTCCAAATTAAAGCAATTCCCCTTCCTCCCTCCAATTCAAAATTATCATTAGACAACAAATTGCTCATTGTCTGGCTCAACATGAGTGGTTGGCTCTGGATCTTACATTCAGATCCCCAAGTCACTGTCTGATGGGGACATTATTCCCTATCTGTTTCCATTCCTACACTGCAAGCTCAGCCTGGCACGTGAGCTGCTGCACAGCTGTGGGGTTTGTGATCCATATTTAATTCACCTAACTTTCAGTTTTTAACTGAGACTCCCCAATTAAGCAGAGTGGTGACCTGGCCTCTCTCTGTAGTCAGTGCAGAAGTGGATTCACCCAGAAGGTGACTCTTCCCATGGAAGAGCTCAATTAAATGCCTAAAGAATAACTTCTCCAAGATCAAGCTGCTACGTGCTTTAAGCAGTTCCACTAAAAGAAACCTTGTTGGCTTATAGAGACATGCTGATAATGGGCTCATTGGCTTGTTAGGTCAGCCAGCAAATGGATGCTGGAGGTCCTTGGGGCTTAAGTACCAAGACAGCATTGCATTTCTGGGGAGATCATGCATTTCAAGGGTGTGATGTGAGACATGAGACTGCAAAGTCATCCCCAAGCTGCATTTATTCCCCTGAAATGCTCAGTGTGTCAGACCTGATTTCAGTTACAAAATGGAAATAATAGATAAAAAAGGTCAAACCGTTTATTGAGGATTGACATTTACAGCAGTCAGGAATCTCCAGTCATACACAGCTTTGTGTATATATGTCACTCCTATATGACACCATCCTGCTGAGGACCTCCAAACCACTGCTTTCCTGGCATAACTATATGGTGGCAAGTTACCTGTTGCTTATTGTGTTCATATGGATGCCTAAACATAGAAATGAAGAGTTAATTAACTTGCCCAAAGCTGCAGTGCACATCTGGCAAAATGAAAATATAGATTTCCAGATCCTCTCTATGGTTTCAAAATTCTTTTTTTCTTCTACTTTAATAAATTTTGTCAGAATATTTTTGTGAAATGAAACTGAAATTAACTTTTTTCATTGAAAGCTGAGTGTTAAAGCACCCATGTCCTTAATCCCGTTGCATGCTATGGCAGTTGTGTGTTGGAGCATTGACAGGGTTTGTGGATTGAGCACAGTGCAGGAAACCAGATAGTAGCCCAGTTTGGGACCACGAGAGAAATTGCTGCTTGTGTTCCATCCAGGATCTGGGCACAGTCACACTGGGTGTGTGAAATAACCCCAGCAGCAGTCCAGAAATCAGTAGATGATCTTTGCCATTAAGGTCAAAGTGAGAGGAAAGGGAAGGAGAAACACATGACCCCTCAGTTACCTGCACAGACACCCGTGTGCACGTGCAGAGTGGGAGAGGCACCTCAGCTAGGCTGGCAGCAGCAGAGTAATTAAAGGTGCTGAAGCAGTAAGTGCCAAGACATCCTCTCCAAGGGTACAGGAGGTTTGCCAATGTCACTGCTGCTGTCCCAAAGGTATCGTGCAATTCTGGTATTTGTCTCCAGTGCCCTTTGTGAGATTTGCATTGCCTGGGAGCCAGTCTGTTTTCTCCTTGCCTTAATGGTCTGACTTTGAGAGCTGAGCCTTGAGATCGCTGCGCCTCAAGGAGACTCAACACACCCCCGGTTAATGTGGTCCTCAGGGCTGTTTTCTTCCCATTGCTCATGCATTGCTGCAGCATTATTTCTCAGTGCTTTGAATTAACAGGCTTATATCCTGGCACTAAGGATTTAAGGGATCTTGTGCAGATAAAGACAGTGTAATTTATAGAGCGAATACAACAGTGGTCTTGAAAAGATTGATAAAATGACCTATCATTGCATAACAGGTATTAGATCTCATGTTCCCTTTTCCCCCTTCCTGCTCCCAAAGAGGAAGCTTTTTAGCCTCTGGATAAGATGTCAAGAATTCTAGTCAACCCCAACTTCAAAAATGAAGAAAAAAGATGTTTAGGTTTTAATGAAACATGTCTTCTAAGTTAACTTATATGCTTGTTTGGATAGCTTTTGAGATAGGTCTAAGAATAATAAACTGTTATTTATAAGGAACTTCCTGGCCAAAGACCTCTGAGCAGCTTCAGAATACCAGAAAAAAAAGGATTCACAACCCACTTACTACTTAAAATGGTGATGTTATTTTTAGATTCAAAATTTGAGATTCCTTTTTCCTATGTGACAACCTTTTGGTGAAGAGGAAAAGCTGTCTACCGATTTTTCAGATTCTGGAGTTACTCTTGGTAGTGCAATGCACCCGGGTCAGTTTATTTAGCTTGCTTTTGGAGCTTTTACAGGTCTGCATGATGTCTTCTGTGCAGATTTGTGTCTGCTCGTGGCATGAGCCAGAATAAATGGAGGGATGGGATCTGCCCTGGCTGCTGTAGGGGATTTTCCCTAGTCCCCAGTCTCCTAATAAACCAGTGCCCATTTCTGATGGGATGTGGCAGCAGGTCAGCATCCTTAGGTAAAGAAAGGCTTCCTGAAGTGAGCAGCAGTCACAGAAAGTAAATTAATGGAAGCTGGCATCTGCTGATCTCTTTGACAATAAGGAATTCCGCTGCCAACATTTAGAAACCATTGGAAATGGTCTCCATTGGAAACCAGATTTCGACTTTCTGCCCTGGGCTGCCAGAAGTATTTCAGCATAAAATGCTAAAGTAAGTTGAACTTTCAATTATAATTTCAATGACTGTCTAGTGAAATGGATTAATGCTCTGGCACTGCACCTTTGAGGCTTTGGCTCGACTCTTGTAGGATAAAAATCTGTCTGCTTTGACAGTTGAAAAGGTCAGAAGTGAAATAATGTCAGGTGGTCTTAGCCCAATCCAATGTCTCGATTAAGAAGTAGATACAAAAGTTGTTGATGTGGGATATCATACCAGATCCTTTGAAAACATATAAATATTTTTATTTGCATTTTATCATCAAAATTAGATGCAGACAGCTGCATTCAGGAGAGGTGGAGCTTAGCTCACACTTCAGGAATTGCACTGGATTGCAAAGTGAGCAAAATGCAGGTTACAGTATGCTCGAAAGCTTGATTTCAATCAACTTGAAATTGATTTCCTGATATTTGACTGTGTCAAGCATAGTTCACTTAAATATTTTTAAATTTTAATTTGGGATTTTTTATTAGCTGAGAGTGTATGTTTTTCTCACTGTTCAGGCAGGGCAAGAGGTCTCGTCAATTTACTTTTTGAAGCTGCTGCAATTCAATTCCGAAGCTTATTAAATACAATTGTGGTTAAGGAGCAAAATACGGATATTTGCAGAATGTATTTTTCTCTTCTTTGAATACGTAGTTATATGATTTTATCTGATAATATATAAATATAAATTGTGTCTCCAGACATCCCTGCGGAAAGGTCACTATGCAAAAATTTGTGGCAATAGTGACAGGAATTTCTGTTGGGAAAAAGGGCTTGGGGCCATGCATCTCAGTGGTGGGGATGGTGGCTAACAGGGCTGCTGAGCACCTTTGCTGCCTTTGATCTGTCCCAGCCTCGCTCGTCCCCAGCCCTCCTCATGTGTCAGGCAGCCTTGGCATTGCTCCACCAAGTGAAGTGGCACATTTTCTTTGCTTTTTTCAATAAGGAACACAGGCACAGGAGAATGCAAATTGAAAATCAGCTGTCATGGTATGCTACATAAATTACCCGGTTCTGGTTGGTAATCCATTACAGATGATTAAATAAATGAGCGCTTGTGTCCTGTTCAGCGCTGGTGGCATCTTTGTTTTATTTAATTCCCTGTTCCTTCTCTCTGTGTGTGTATGTGGGGTGTCGTGGGGTTTTTTTTCAAGTTGTGTTTCCATCTTGAGGCAAAGGAACCACAGTCTCCATGTGATCGTGATGCAGTGCTAGAGCTGATGGAACTGTACATATGTTGTAAAGATTAATTGGCACTCAGTTAGGCCCCATAAAGCTTGGCATGCCATGCATTATCCTCTGCTTTGCCTTCAGTCTGTGGTGTGGTTCAGTTCACGTGGTGGGCACAGGCTGACAGAAGTCTATTTCTGAAGTGTTACATGTGCCTTTCAGTAGGCTGATCTTGCCAGTTACAAAACCTTCCAAGAGCTTCGCGTGTTCGGACGCGGCTTAATGCGGGGCAGTCGTGGCACGATCTCGCCTTGCTCTGCTGAGATCTACTAAGTGAGAGCCCAGGGGACCGTTGAAACCACAGAATTATCTTTTATTTGTTCTACAGATTTTTTTTCTGACCAAAAAAAAAACCCAACCAAAAGTAATACATCACCATCCTCACCCTTCAAAGACACGGGGTTTGATCGTGGCGCGGTCCCACAGGGCCGGCGCTGGTGCTGCCGCCGTGGGTGTCGGGCACGGCAGAGGCCAAACCCCCTGAGTGCAAACCCTTATTTATAACACAACAAAGTAGTAATTTTGCAACTATCATGGCTCAAATATGGGACCATTTCCCTAGTAATAAAACTATTACTCTGTAACTGTTTACTTATCAGGAGACCATTATGTGATTGATGACCTGAAAATGGAGGTTATCTTTCAATTCATTTGAAATGCAAACTGACTAGAAAATCTATAGTTATTGCAGTGTATTTTTAAGCAAAATCAGGCACCTACATTGACTTCCTATTTACATTTCTTTGAGAAGAAAAATCACATAAAAGCTATCAAGAAACACATTTCACAGCAGGCAAATTAATTGGTTTTACTGTATTTGAATGGAGGGTTTGTCAAATAAAACATGCCATGACAGTTAATAGTGTCATTTAGAGGCAGAAAATTATTGGCTTATTTGTTATTGGATAAAAGGAAGGCAAACACTTTGTATTAGGAAGTTTTAATGTGTTTAAAATCCTCATTAGGGATTTATGGACATTCTTGCTTAGCATAGCGCCTCATTAATTTGAGGCTAAACAGTTACTTCTGTGTTTCAATTCCAATTTTTTTTTTTTTGCCTTTTCTTTAATTAGATCTCGCATTAGAGTTTGGTCTCTACACCACTGGAGATGTAGAATTAATTAATGTGATTTATAAATCTAATGGAAGTGAGTTATTCTTAGATATCTTTTCATTTTAGTGAGCTGTTTAACTGCACACAGCATAAGTGCACACAGATCTAAGAGATTTTGGGAGCTCAGGAAAAGTATGTGACTTCTGCATTGAATACATTTAGCAGCGTCCCTTGGCATTAATAGATCAAAGCATTTTAATTAGAAATGTAACTAAAAAAGAGACCATAAAGATCCCATTCAAAATCAGATTTTCTTTGTTCTAAGTTCTGTACTGTCCAAAAAAGTGTTATTTTAGCTCCCCTTTTGCGTGATAACCATGACATTGAGTGGCAGTTGGAGTGTGTGTGTATTTTACTTTTTAATGAGCATAAGATCTGGCTCTTAATGTAGTTTGAATTTGGATGCAGTCACAATAACAACATAATCATTGATTGTACTATTTAGTTAGTAACAAGAAAACTAGCTTTTATTTCATATAGGAATTTCACTTATTTGATTGAAGTTTATGTTAAATATTTATTTGTGTAGACTGCTTATACTAACAGGTAGTGTTGGTATTTAAACCTTAAGATATTTCAAAATACATTTGTTTTGTTTCCCCTGGAGCAGGAACACTTCCTTGCCCTTTGAATTCTGGCCCTCTGTTTTGAAGATGGTCTGAGGACACGATTTACAAGTTGTGGCTGTGATGGAAGGATGTATGAAAACAACTAATTTGCAAACAAGCTCTGAGCAATTAATTTGGGTCCCAGCATTGGCCTTGCAGCTGTGCAAACTGCTGTACAAATTAAACCCAGGAGTCCATGTTTCTGTGACAGCATTCATACCTGCTATAAAAAAAAAAGAAGTGGAACAGGTAACCAACACAGCCACCAACTGTATCCTTGTAGCCACAGTAAAGGTACTGTCATATGTAAATATATCTTTAAAAAGGTTCATCTTTGAAACCTCTGAAGAAATGTTACAGTGTGAATTCACGGGGTCAAATAATGCTTCAGGTTACACTGATGCAACTTCACTGACATCAGCGGAGTTTTAGTTGTGTGACAAAGGCCACAGTCTGACCTGGCGACTTTGCTACTATTTTAGCAGGAATTTATACAGCTCCTGCCTGATGCTGCTCTCGTGCTGGTAAAATACTGGGAACAGACACCACATTCCACTAATGTGAAATAGATTTAATGGAGTTCCAAGTTATATTGCATTTAGGTGGCTATATCTGTATAGTAAAGGGGTTTTGCATCATTTCCAAGAGGTTCTCCTCAATGAGTTATACTGAGAATAAATATGGTGTCTAATTTACATCCCCCTAACTGAGGGCAAATAGACTTGGAAGCCAAGCTCCCTTCATTCTTGCAACTTCTATACATGCACCTTCTATATTGCTTCGCTGTCTTTGGAGAAGTTAGATTTCATTCACACTGGCAAAAGGAAGACAAGAAACAGACACTTGATCATTATTTCTGCCACATCATATATCTCACCACACCAGAGAGCTGCATAGTCTGTTAGTCAGGCTTTGATGTTTCCAGTGGACAAGTGCACGGTGGCATTTTAGGTCAGGGTGCCTTTTATCATCACTTTAATGGAAATGTGTAAGGTAACCTCTTCCAGAATAAGGTGAAAATGCCAAGGCACATAAGAAAATGTACTTATTTTATGTAAGTAAATAAGTACTTGCAGGCATTGGAGGAGAAGGAACAGAGAGGAGGGAAGGAAGAAAGAAAGTTTTACATTCCAAATTTCCTTGCTCTGTGTCAGCATTAAATGGTTGCAACAGCCTTTATGTGAGCCAGTGTTTTGATCACAAAAGTACTGCAAAATCTACTTTTGATGGGGCCTGGCTTAATACTGACATTATCAGTTACTCTGGTTTTATCATTATGGTGAGTTTCTGAAATACTGCATTCAGAATATTCCATAAGTAAAATGTGCAGCCTTACCTACATTAAAAAACTCCCAGGAGACCTTGAAGTGAGAGATCACTTTATCACACTTCTCTCTCTAATAGAGTTTGGCAATTTACTGCATGAAAATAATGGTGAACCATTGAGTATAAATTGAACATCAGCATATTGTGCTTTCGTGGAGACTATTTCATGCTGATCAACATTGAAATGGTATTGTTAAAAGAAAACATCAAAGAAATGGAAAAGAAAAAAATGGACTAAATACAGTACACACTGGGAAGAAGAAGAAAAATACAATTGTCACATCCAGGTCAGTCTGGTTTAAAAGTTGCTGTAGCAGAACTAAATGGCAGTGAAAAAACATTGTCATTACAGTTGGGCTTGCCCGGACTGGGAGGTGGTTGTAAACTGAGTTCTTTGTAGGGAGATCAAAATGCAATTCCTTCCAGTCTGTGGGCTGGTCACCCCACCTGGTGTGACTGCACTGGTTTGTCTGGCTCTTGGGTGACTGGAGAGGAGCATATTAAGAGTCACTGGCTTTTGTATGAAACTGAGGGTACCCACTGTGGGGAGCTTTGGCTTCTGAACTAGAGACCTTTTGGGAAGTTCACTAAAATCGGTGCAAGTCTGATTCAGTTACATTTTGGACCACATTAGTAAGCTGGTTTTCCTAGCTAATGTGCTTTACTCAAGGGAAAAGGCATAAACTTCTGAAGGCAGTCAAAGGAAAGCTGGTGTTGGAAGGGCACGAGTGCATCCTCTGTTCAAATACAGGTGCAGTATTGTCTCTTCTTAGACTTGCAATGGGTGTATCACAAAAATGGAATCATAGGTTGATGTAGGTTGGAAAGGTATTTCAAAGGTCATCAAATCCAATGTCTTGTACCTGGAAAGTGCCCGACCCATATCCCACTTGTTAATCAGAAAAACCAAGCACCCTCTGTTAATGGGAAGCCTGGCAGGAGCTGAAGGCATGTGGAAAACAAGGCTTCTGCTGACTGTCCTCGTTTTGCCATTTCTGGTTTCCCAAGAGTTTTCCTCTTACCACTCTGTGGTGCACACTGGAAGTGATCAATCAAGGCTCATGCACAGGATCTTTTCATGCTGGCAAGTGAAAAATCAATTTGTGTTCGAAGGAGTAAACAGTAGTGTGAGCTTCACCTCCCCAGAGTCAAAATGGATTCCTTGATAAAGGAGATGACAAGGAAAGCTGAGCTCTTGCTGTATAAGCACATAGGTGCTCATATGCAAGAAATGAGAGTGGGTTCCTACCTTCATTTTGCATGCTGCACTCATCGTTATGTAAAACAAAGATAGGAAGAAGAGATTACTTGTTGAATGCCAATCGTGCATCAATAAAACCAGGAGGACTGTTCCTGAACAGTTTATCCAGATGAAAATGTAGTCGGTCAGTTCTGGCAAAGACATTATTCACTGTCTATTTCTGCTTTATGGCACCACATTTGAATTTTCAGAACTATTCTGACAAGTCTGTCGGAAGATTGTGTTGCTAACGTTTCTGAGAAATGTTTGCTGTCGGATGTAAATTACAGGAAAAGGAGTCTTTATATGATTCTTCTGTGCCACAAAAACAAAATCTGGTCTCATGCAGGTTATAAATTGTCCAGGAGGTAAGAGTGGTCAAGGAACTGTTGAATGAATAAATGGAAGGTTAGATTGACATGACTCATCAGATATTGTAGCCATTTACCCAATGCCATTTGATCTCCATAACATTGAAGGCTACTATTCCCTCCTTCTTAGATTTCTGCCCTGCTTTCCTTCCTTTAAAGTTCAGAACTGACCCACCCAAGCCATGCATTAGACCTCTGGTTCCACATCATTTAAGCTCTTTTCTTTCTCCTGTAAGACCAAAAAGCAAAGAGAGCCTTAGAATACTGGCTTGTATTAGATGGAATATTGTGACCATCTGACCTTTCCTTTTTTTCTTTTTAGCAAACAATATTTAAAAGTAAACATGAAGTCTTTTGATGCAAAAGAGTTTTGCCAGATTAAAAGGAAATTGGAAGATGAGTTCAGTGTAGCATGTAGCTGTTGTGAAATCTTGCTTTGATTGAAGTTTTATTACCTCAGTACGTCTGTCTGCAGCTTATGTAGCATTCACTGGTTTTCAGTCTGGGGTTTGTGAATGCACTGCCAGCCAAGAGAAGAGCTCATGATGTGAATTGCCACCACTTGGTCTTGAGGAAGCCAAATTCCTAGAATCTGTCCTTCCAGCTGAGTTAGACCACGCTGCTCATAAAGGAGGATAAGCACCAAAAGCCACAAGGGCAAGCTATGCCCTCCTTTTTAGACTCTGGTTACTGATAAAAGCTGAAGAGGAGAGTGGAGGTGTGTGGAGGGGGGGATGTAGAATCACATAATGGGTCCTGAAATGCTTGATTTTTATTAGATTGGGAAAGTAGTACTATGGGATGAACCTTGACTAAGCTACAGGAGGAACGTGGCAGTTCATTAATGGCAATTCTAATAACAGTTTGTTATAGTGCTAGCACCTGGTGATGAAAATTGTGTCTGCTCTGTTTTGTTCTGTCCTGATGAATCTATGCTTGGATGCCATGGTGTGCCATGTGGGCCTGCTCACACTTGTTAGCTGAATGCAAGTGTTTATGGACAATTAAACTTGCAATTTTTGATTCACACTTTGAAAGGTTGAGAGGTTGTTTTATCTTTTTTTTTTTTTTCTGAGATAGGCTGAGTTTCTGATAGATATGTGCCTTTCAAGTCTCTTAGAATGTGCAACTGCAGCATGAATTTAGAAAAATGGTCTCATTTCTTTAGAAATCCATTAATAGTAATGTACTGAAAGACTCTTACATTGATCTTCTTTCGGATAGCCATGTTGTAATAATTATTCTTTTAATGTTTGCATCAATCTAAATGTTTTCCTCTTTGTGCTAGTTCCTACTTGGATCTCCCTATATGACAATCACAGCACTTTGACATCTTGCATTACTTTAATACCAGTGATTCAAAACAAAGCAATGCCAAAGGGAACAAAAGTTCTGTCAAGCCATTAAAATCTTCTTTGCCATTAACACAATTAAATTGATGCATGAGCATTTAAAGTTATTAGCAAGTGCTGCCAGCAGAAGCTGGTTGTGATTGCATAATATATAGTGGGCTTTATTGAAGTAAAATGCTATGTTTATTGTTATTATTATCATTAGTTGTGAAGTAACGTAAACTTAAACAGGGCTGTGAATAGTCAGAGGACTGTGAGACAAGTAAGAACATGTTTTGCCCTGTATTAATAGCCAAGTACACAGTCATCATTCTTCTGAACAAAGGAATACACATGGTACCTTGGCTAACCATTAGAGCTGGCATGTGTAATGGCAGGGAGGGGTGTTAAATAAGGAGAGAGCTTCTGTACCTCTGCTGCTCTCACTCTTCCCAGTCTGACTCACTCGGCTGGGTTTTGGGCTGCTCCTGTTACTGCTGTGAGAAATTTTGTGGTTGTTGTGTACACTGTAAGCTTATTGGGGGAGTATTTGTTTTGTTTTGTCATATTCCAGCACACTTATTTTTCAGTGAAAAAAATGAGGCGTGTATTAGAGACACATGTGCTCCCAGTGTCCCACTGCACATTGCAGCAGTACCCCTGCTTGCTAACCTTTTGATTAACTATATTCCTCACTGAATGGACAGCTGGTATGAGGAATGGAAAACACAGATTAGCAAAGAATTTACAGGTATTGAGAGGGAAAGCAGTGATTTAAATGAAAAGTAGGGAGATGAAGGAAATCCAATGAAGTCCAAGTCACGCGGTGTGAAGGTGGACTGCGTGCCTGTTGCAGTTCATGTTGACCATCCACTGGAGGTTCTCAGCCTAGGTTTGGTATGGGATTTGAGCTGAGTAGAAACTGGGGACAAAAGGTAAGGCTCTTTTTTTGGTTGTTTAAAGTGATATTATGGAAAATTGTAATCTATAGTAGATAAAAATCAATAATACCCTTGCAGTGTAGTCATATTCACTTGGGTAATTCTTTACCAGGGTACTGATGAACTGTTGGGAATTCAGAGAACTGTGATGAAATAAGCCAAAGGGGAGGAAAATGTTGTTTATCAGGAAAGAAGGTAGAAGTTGAACATACAGGATTTGAGAAAAGTGGAGTATTATTCTGCATGTCTGTGCAAATGTGAAGGGAAGTAATGAATTACTTTAGACTAGTGGGAGGAGCTCTACAGAAAGGCTGAGGTGACAGTAAAAGCAAAATTTTAACCATTATGATCATAAAGTACCAAATAGTTTACAACACTGCTACATATTTTATTAAGGGAAGGGATGGGAGACTCATTTCCCCACAGTTATTTGGGTCAGACTATCCATAGTACTAGAAAATATAGGAGGAACGTGCTCCATTAGCAGAGCACGAACTTGGTGATCTAATAGGTCTTTGTGGTCTTTGACTTTGGTAGCTGTGTGGATTTATTCTTGAAGCTTAGTGCTGGCTGAAATATGGGTGGAAGGCCATGGTCAGTGCTTTTGGTCAAGCTCTAGAGCAGATTAGGATGGCAGGGATTAAATTTAGTCATGAGTATCTTTTTTCCAAACCAGTTAATAAGGTAGAAGCTTCAGGCAGAAAAGCCTCACTGAATATTTATGGCACAAAGGACTTACCTATGTTTTGGTATCTTCCTGAATATTTCCTCCTCTTCTGCTTTACCCCCATGACAAGAGCCCATCATAGCGATATGCAAGTGCTACAGAATGGTTGTACATACAGGTCATGTCTACCTGTTGTTTCTGTATTGGTTTGCAGTATTTAAAGGTTTTGTGCTCTTTTGTGCCCTTGGAATGAGGGATTGTGGCAAATGCTGTAAATACCATTTAACAAGTGTTTTCAGTTGAAATATATTAGTAGCACCACCATGTGTGTGCGTGGGTATGGCTGTGTACGTAGATATATTGCACCTTTTTAAGGGGAGAAGGAAAAGCTGTCAAGCCTCTCGAGGTGGATTCCTGTGTGCTGTGCAGGCTTCAGAGGATACTTAACCTGCAACAGGCTGATGAAGTGAGGGACAACAAAATCAGCAACCACCCTTATAGTCCAACCACTATTTTCCTCCAGTATATGTTTAAGTTTTAAGAGCTGTCTGGGCTGTTAGCCTATTAAGCTGTAGGATAAGATAGTTGATGATAACAGCTTTCTCCTAACTGTTATCACCTCTGTCCTTCGCTGCAGTATGTGGCAAGTTAAACCAAACCTCTCCTTCTCTCTGAAGGCTTCGATAGGAGAAACAGTGGGATCTTCTTCAATTACAGAAGTTTCAGGCAATTCTAGTGCCAGTTCTCAACTGTGAGGAAATCAGAGTACTTTATTGCTTCAAAAGTGCCGTTAGTAGCACAAAGCAGTGTGCAAGAGAAAAACAACTTTTGACAAAATGGGTCCTGCTGATGATTTATGTTGATCCGAACTGGAAAATTTGGTAGGCGGCAAGAGTGGATACAGCAGTCTTCAGACAGAGGCAGCTGCCTGTTAGCTGTTCACCTGTGTGGTTGTAGTCACTGGACTTTGCATCCAGCACCTGACTGAACATTTCTCTTTTTTTTCTTTAAACTTAGGTTACCCTTCCCAATGACTCCAGTTGTGTGGAAGAAATACTGCGGGTGAGTAAAACCCTTTGCATTTTTATCTTCTGTATAAATTTTAGTGCTGTTATTTCATCTTTCAAGGAGAGGGTTTGTAGGGATGTCTTTAACGCTGTAGGTAAATAATAACATATCAGTGGGTCTGTATTAAAGAGACACAGCCAAGTGGTAGGCCCAGAGTGCTACTTAGTGACTAAGCTCAGTTCACCAATATTCTGCATCTGCCAGCTTGTCTCAGTCAGGATTTACAGATGTTCCTGTTCTTTGTTAACCTCTCAATCTCTGTGAGTCTATCCAGGACACATTTCCCTCCTACCCTGATGTGTAGTTGCCTTCATTCTCCTACTCACAAACTGACCTGCAGTCTTCCTCCTCCCCCACAGACTACAGTTGCTCATCATTCATGGTTCTGTTAAAAACTTACAGGCATTTATTCTGGGATCTCTGGTCAGTGGTTGAATACAGAAAATTACAACTCCAAGCTAAGCATGGCTTAATTGCAACAAGATTGTGTAACAAGAAAAAGGGGAGTGTGAACAACAAATTGTATGCCTTAACTTTAAATGTAAGATGGGCTTTTCCTCAGACACCCAACTTTGGGTTTCTCTCTTGGCAATGAGATTTGCCAAGGGGCAGTTCTGCAACCACCAGTGTCTCTTTGGGATTTGGGTTTTTATCCTCATGGGTTGAATTTCCCATGTGTCAGAGCTGCCTCCCTGGGACTGCCAGGCACCCTGCTGGTTTTTGTTGTAGGAGGGATAAAATTTCAGTGGGAATTTCTGCTAGCCATGTCCTTATTACTAGGAGCTAATGCTGCAGACTTACCCATTGTAATCCAGAGTTAAATAGTTTGGGAAACTTGCTCCTGGTTTGTGTACACACATTGTCTTGGGCTGCCAGAGGTGTCCTTATGGGTTGGCAGTGTCGCTGCAGAAGTGTGTTGAAGCAGCAGGAGAGAATTCATGTGCAGACCCTCAGTAACACAGAAGTATCTGCGTGTGCACCCAGGAGCAATGAATGCAAGGAAATAAATAACATTTACTTTCAACCTTCAAAGGGAGCAGGGGTTTATTACCTAAAGAACACTAAGGGAGAAAATGCAAAGGAAATGTTGAAAGGCTGTGTGAAATACTTGATATATTTTAAATGTCTTCTTCCCTTGTTTATAAATTTCAATTAGGTTCATTACTATATTTGGAATGAATGACTTGTTGGCTGGGGAAAGCAGTTGTTTTCAGTAAACAGCATCAAAAGAAAATGTGATGTGGTGAATTTCAGGGATCAATCATCCAGGTGACAGTTTTAATGGGGAACAGTGCATATAAATCACAGGAAGCAGAAAAGTCTTTTTTTCTAATCAAGAGGAGCTGATCTTATTTCCTCCCCCACGACTGTAATTTGAGTCAAGAAACAAGCACAATGTCCTGAGCTTCCTTCTGAAACCTGCCAAGAGTGGAACAGGACTTGCTGTTGCCTTCAGAGGATGGGGATGAACTACAGAATCCCCACTTGTGCCACTTGTGGGCCATTAAACTCAGGGTGGGGACTCTTGGGGTGGACAGAGCAGGGATTTGTCAGGGATTCCATGTCTCTGGGGATATCTTTCACAGGAGCATGTAATGGGCACCTGAAAAAGAGATACAAACCAGCAGATCTTTCTTAACTGCTGGCTGCAGATGCCCAGCAAAGACCTGGCAAAACCCAGCCCCACCTGACTGAGAATGGGTCAACATCCAGTCTTCAGGCTCCCCATGGATGCCCGGGGTCAGGAGATTCAGGCTGTCTGCTCCAGGTGAAATAATAACCCTTGGTTTCCGCAGAGATTTGAGCTTTGAGAACCTGAAATAAACTCCCAGCCCTGACAGGTGCTTTTTGGCCTTTTGGAGCCATTCACACAGGCTCTGAAGAACTTTGGGGAGTGTGGGTCTCAGCTGCCTGATGACAGCTTCCCTAAAAAAAAATAGGTTATTAACATTTCTGTCCCATCAGGAATGTTGCAAAGATAAAGGCAAAGGATTCCAAGACAGTCAGGTCGTGAGGGTGGAAAGCTGGGCTGTAACTGTGAATTTTGACCAACCAAACCACTGGCAGCATCTGCTCTGGGCTGTGCCCACTGCTGAGCCGTGCACCCCAAAGGCCCAAAGGTGCTTTCACTTGGAGCACTGCATGCCTTGAAGTTGGCCTTTTTTTTTTCTGTTTGTTGGGTTATTTTTTTTGTTTTGGTTTTTTGTTTTGTTTTGTGATTTTTTGTATTTTAAGTCAAGGAATTAGGTGAGTTAGTTCTACCCCTCAGAAAGACACAATTACTCTTGAGGGTTTTTTTGCTAGGCTTTGCAAGGAAGAGGTACTCACACTAAGATCTATGACCTCTGATTTTACACAGCTCTTTTTTCAAACTGAACTTGATTAATGGCTTTTGTAATTGTAGAGGTTTGCAATTCCTAATCTGTCTTCCTTTTTTTTTTTTAATCTTGAAAAAAAAGGTTTAATTGAGTTTATATTCATAAATTTTCAACCGAGTGAGGGGAAAGGTCTTGACTCTGCTCAGACCCCTGAGTCTTCAGAGACAAAATTTCACAGTTCTTTAGATTTCCTTAAACACTTAGCTACTTATGTCATCCTGTGTAAATGCTTTAAGGACTGCTCCCAGTACTAGAACCAAAGGTTAATGGCAGACCATTCTCCTGTTGATTTTACTTTTCTAACCAGGATGGCTGAGAAGGTCATGAAAACAACAATAATAATAATAATAATAATAATAATCAGGATCATCTCTTGTACAGCTAAGGCCAAACTTGATGATGGTACAGATGTGCATTTAATGCAGGTTCTTAATACCAAATTGAAAGATGAAGGCAAATACACTGGTGGTCAGTACACCTTTTTCTGTTCCAAAATGTGGGGTTTTTTTTAAAACCAATGTAATGGTTTTAAGTGTGGATAACATGGAAGACAGGCAATTAAAAGTATGTGTGTGTAATTCACATTTTATTAATATGGATTTAAATTAAGTTGTCACTTGCTATGTGCAGCCATTGAAAAATGAGTTCACTGAAATGTTGAGATACGAAGTGCAGATGAGGTGGGAGAACTGACATTTAAAACCAGTCTCCAAAGCTGTTACTTGTGCCACTTGTACCAGTGCTTTTACATCAGCATGCCTTGCTGTCACTGCGTGTGATGTGAACCATGTGCTGGCCCAGGCATAGGGGGGGTGTGTTGGTGACACTGAGGGTGAACAAGCAGCAATTCTTTTCCTGCCTGTAGAGAGCACAGAAGGGACCTTCCTTAGCATTGGTTTGCCTCTGGGTGAAGAGTTGATAAGCATACATACAACATCTCGCTGGAAAGAAAGGAAATTTTTATTTAACTAAATCTTCTGGAGGACTCGTAGTGTAAATTGAAACTTTGGGCTGGGTGTTTAGGCAATCGATCAGATGTAATCCTGCAGAAGTGAGGCTCTGGTCTGCACACAGGCAGCTTTCCTCTCTGTGTTCTAACCATCTGGGCAGGCACTTCTGCCTGGAAATCTGTCCCTGCTTAGAGGAACAAAAGAGTTCTTGTAGGTGCATATTCGCTGTAGTAAGGCATCAAGTAACTAAATGGATTTCTGATGTTATGTGGACAGCTGCGATATTAATTAAAGGCTTTCTAGTCTGGAAGCAAAACAAATCCTAAATATAATTCAGATTGTAATAAGTATAAAAATGACTGGAGTTAAATGAGCAAAGTCTGTAATTGTTATGGTTGTCTTCTGATGACTAATGACATTGGAGAATATGTAAATTGATCAGCAGGTGAAAATGCCCTTGACTGGACAAATTATGTGTAGTATTACCTTCCTCACACCAATTGAAAGCACTAACAGATTTAATATGTCTCATCCATATCTGAAGTGAGCTGTTCACATGGCAAAATTAGACTGTAACAGATATAGCCCATTATTTGCCCCTCAGTAATTGTTTTCTCTTCTAAAATGCAAACCAACAGTGAAGAATGATGCTAAACCTAATTACAATAATTGTAATTTGAAAAATACAGGTATGCTGTCCAGCGTGGTTACAAATGCACTTAGTAGCTGACGGGCAGTTTAAATATTTTCATGTGGAGTCTGGGGGCTTGCTGGGGAGGACATGATGTGAATTTAAAATGATTATCCAGACGTCATTGGACAAGTGAATAACGAGCTGGCTGGCCTAGTAAATCATGTGAACCTGTCAAATGTGGGAACACGTTGGGGAGGAGATGATGTCAAGTAACAGTAACTTAGCAACCTGGCATTTAGCTGTCCAGAGAATGAGTAAGAGTAGCCACTTTTAAATAGCTGAGTAAATAAATGAATCCCTATACGTCTTAGGTGTGCTATAAAAATAGCCCAGCACCGTATGTTTTGTGTCAAGCTGCTTCTTTCTCCAGGATAAGGTGATTTATTATTTCTGTTGAAATGAAAAAATGGATTGAAAAGTTAACCCACGTGTAAATGTGAATCTGTGGCCTTTGTCCCTTCTCTGGTGTGCAGCCTTTGAATGCGTGCAAGGAACGGGTAATAGCCTGCTTTGAGAATTTATTTTTTTTCCTTTAGACTTTGCTTATGTACACAGAGATTTGGATGGATAAAAACAATTAATTTCTTAGCAATTTCTAAGCCATTGCATTTTCAGCTTTTTATCAGCATTTTCTCAATGGAGGCAGAACCACTTCCTGCTCTCTCATCAAAATAAATCAAGGGGTAATTCCACTGACCTCTGATCTCATTTGAGTTCATTGAATTCTTCTTCCTCCCACACTGGTATAAATTGGCAGCAGCTCCACTTATGTTGCTGCTGCTGTTATTGAATAAAAAAAAGTTACCTCTGCATTACTTTAGGTATACATAAAAGCAGAGACCAGTTCTTTGCTCTGATGACTCTCTAGGTGTAGTCTCGTTCCATAAAATGGAAATGCTGAGAAGTTCTTTGAGAACAGCTCCTTCCTGGTTTGGTAGGTGATCAGCTCAGTTCTGGTCTCAGTATCACCACAAGCATTCAGCAACAATTCCAGGAAGGTCAAAGGAAGCCTTTTCCCAGCATTTTGTGCACTGTCCAGTATCCACACAGGCAGGGTGAGATCAGTAGTTGGAGTCATTTGAGGACAGCCTTGTCCTTGTAAGCTTGAAGTGCAAAAGGCTCTTTGGGAGTTCAGGATGTCAGCATTAGGTCTCCCCAGCCTAGAGCAGACCCTTCACATGGAGTCTGGCCTTGGCCCCTGGGTGCTGCACCTGACCACAACAGAACAGCATTATTGAAGTTTTTAGCTATTTCACCCTTACAGGGACAACACTGTGGTGGCACCTCATGAGACAGACACCTCAAAACTGTCTGTATTAACTCGAGAGTGCATCACGTTGAAAGCTCAGAGCTAACTTCAGGCTGAGTGGGAAGCTGGCGTGAGTCAGTGCCAAGTGTTTAGCTTAGGCAGTTGGTTTTGTGGGCCACCATTGCACTGCTGGCATGGCACAGGTTGGAGATGAAAGGAGTTCAGTGGTGATGTAGATATATAGCATAAATCCGCTTTGTGCTGCCAGATGAGCGCTGAGCAGGCTCCTGCTGTTGGGGAGGTGACGGGGAGGAAAGGTTGACTGTCTGATCTGACAAATGCGTGTGGGTGTGCAGAGTTTCCTGTATTCGAAAGCTGGTGTTTTGCACCTGCCTGTTACAGGGATAAATGCCTCTTCAAGATGTAAGGCAGCAAAAGATTAGACCTTTGTCAGGACAGACAAGCAAGGTCTGATTCCAGCTTGCAGGCACATTTATCAAATAAAGGTTTTATTTTCATAGCAGTATTAAATAAATTATTTAGCAAAGAACTTTCAAATGTAAAATCTGATCATTATGTGGGTCTATTGCAGCCTGTCTGCACTGTAACAATAAAAAAAGATTACAAAAGGTATTCAGGAAAAGTGAGAGAGAGATTGCCATGCACCTATTTCAAATTTGCTATTCAATTCTGTTTTCTTATCTCCTTTAACATAATATTTTAACATATATTTTTGTACTGCCAAATTGAAATATTGCTGATTTCAGTAGTGTTATATAATTCTGCTGTCATTGCCAGATTTACCATTGCTGCTAAAATTACTGTAAAATGAGCTGACATCACAAGGGTTTGGACATGTATTACTGCTCCTGAAGAGAAAGACAGTATTCCCATGATAAATGATAAATGAATGACTGCCAATGAGGGAGAGAAGCTTGTTTTCCAGGCTCTTCAGCATCTCTTTTGTACAAAAACAGTCACTTGTAGTTTTTCTTCCTTATTGATAGTCAACTCAGAAACAATCTACTATGTATTGCAGTATGTTACATCCTCAGCATCCCTACTCTGATTCAGCACTCTGTTATGATAGAGATAATTACATATGAGACAATACTAAGTAATTGTTTTAAAGCCAGTTCAAACAAGAAAGTAATTGAAGGGAAGTCATTGTCTTAGAGGAAAAGATAGTAAGTTTTCCAGCTTCTCTGGAAGATCAGATGCACTCTGCATCACTTAAAAGTATTTTTCAAATACCTCTTAAGTTTTGTATTTCCAGAAATAAGTGAAAGAGATGAAAAAAAAAAGGGGGAAAGCAATTTGATGGAGTCTTGTAGTTGAGCGGAGAGTGTCGTAAAACTAAGATTCCTACTCCCAGTTTGGAGACCCATGAGACCTGAATTCTCATCCCTTTTCATCCTTGTAAATAAAGAGTAACTCCCTTATCTTTGAGTGAAAGAGGTAGAGAAAACAGACCCAAGGAATCTGGGATGTCAGAGCAGCTCTGACCTTTTGTGGGCTCCCATGAACAGAAGAAGGGCCCAAGTGCTGAACTCAATGGAGAATTTTAAATGCTACAACATCAATGCAGCGTTTGACTCAAGCTCCCTTAAGGACCTTGAGGGCTGCATGAGTTTATGTTGTATAAAAACATGATTAAGAACCTCAGAGGCTGTTGTGTGTCTGTCCTGGAGTGCTGCTGCTGATTCCAAAACTTCTGGTAACAGCTACAGCAGTGTGCAGTGCAGCCAAGCAGAAAAGTCATCTGAAGCGCCTACACTCCACTTACACAGCTTACTGCCAGAGTCTGAAACAAAAAATCTAGTCCTATTTTGAGACAGAGGTAGTAGAATATTTCTCTGGTCTCAGATTAATCATTTCTGTTATTTCATCTTGTCCTGTCAAAATGAAACATGGTTAAATATGGGCACTGAGTGTTTAAACTGCTAGCAATGTTACCTTTCATTTAAGTAGATTAATAATGTGTACTCTACATAACAAATTGCTTTAGGCACAGAATGAAGACATTGAAAACATATTAAAATCGAGTTAGGCTTTCTGAAATGAATGCATGCTTTAGAAACAATCTTGGTTTGAAATGGCTGTAACATCATCTGTGTCTCTTTCTTTCACAAAAGGGAAGGGCTCCATTTTTGCAGCCCTGAGGGCAAGTGTTGCAGATTTAAATTTCTGGTAGGAAGCCTCTCCATAAGTCAGTGCTGCTGAGGAAGCTGATGGGGTCTGTGAAGGATAAGTTGGCCATATGTGGTTAGTCAAGAGAAATAAATTAGGAAAAGGCTAGGCAGACTTGTGGTGTCCAAGGGAACACTGGGCTGGAGGATGTAGCTCAACAAATCTTCAGAAAGAGTTTCAAGAGCTCACCTCTTTGAAATTCTCTTCTGAAGTTGGAGCTGGCAATGACAATCAAAACCTTTACAAAAATAGCTGATGGTCAAAAGAAATATATGTAAGGAAAGGACTAGAGAAATTAAGATAAAGGACCAAAAAGAGACCAGATGCTTGAGGCCTGCTCAGTTTCACTGCTTTATCTGCACTCGCATGTTGCAACTTTTGATGCTTTACTGCTTTGTGCTCTGAGAAAGGAAAGGAAACAGGGCAAAGATGACACCTGGAGCAAACCTGAAGTTTCAACTTTGAATCTCATTGTTGCTCTCAGAGGAAATGAGTGGTGGTGTTCTGTTACAGCAGATACCAGGAATCCTTGTTGTCAGTTTCTTAATGTACTTCAGTCTAAATTTAACCAAAGTCACTCCTAATCTCTCTTTCTTAAGGTGAGAAAACAGGCACGAACTGAATTATGGACCAAAAAGTATTTATTTCTTCCTGAGAGACCCCTCTGGACAAGTAGGTGGATTTTTCCTTGGGCAGAGTCGTGGGGTGATACACAGGCTTGCCAGCTTCCATGGGGCTTGGGGAAGCAGCCTGACATGGGCAAGCAGTCTTATGGTCATCACCTGTCTTAAGTTCCACATTCTGTAGTGAGAATAGCTTTGGAAGCTGCCTTTTGGAGAAGAGTATTCCTGTCTTTGCTATGTGCCATTGGTCTGTAGGCATTAAGACTGTCATGCACCATACTCAGCAGAGCTCTTCCTGAAGAAGTTTTCCTTCTTACCTGTGCAGGTTGTTTCAGCTGTCAAAGTCTTCAGAATACACCACTTCAAACCAGCCAGTAAAGGACTGGTATGGTTCATCTTCTCATCTCTTTGAACACCCTCTCAATAAGTGCTTGAATGCATACACTCAGATAAAACATCTTACCTTTAATTTTCCTGAATAACCTTGAGATGCCCCTTTGCTCCACGGTGTCTCCTTCTATGAAATGGTGAAATAGAACCTCACCCACACTGCCTTCGTTAAAAGTTAAATTGGTTGCTAGCAAAATGTATTGATGTCCTCTGCTGGAATTACTGGTGTGATAACTGGGCAAAAGCAAGGCTCAATCAGATATTTAAAATTACACTACATACTGTGAACTATCTATTTCTATAGAGAATTTCTAAGATTTCTTTAAAGAAAGCATTTCACTGAATTAAATGTTCAGAGAAACCTTATGAACTTCCAATCTATTTTAGCTGTATATTTCACATAGTGCTTATAATTGTGTTTTTATTGAATATGTAAGTTCCTTTGAATTTCTTAATACAGTACATGGATTTTAATATACATTTGAGAAGAATGCATATTGTGGATGGGTGGCACTTTTGAGGATTTTCAAATTGTCACAGTAAAATTGTCACATTTGTTTAATTAGCCTGTAGATCCTGTCACATTGATTTGTCAGCTGTGTAACAATATCTTTGGATACTTAGAAAATCAGACCAGAATGCCTTTTTTATTTTCTTTTTTTTTCCTTTTCTCAAGGAATTTCTCACATTTCTTTTTGATTTAAAAGCAGTCATACAGGCATCCAGCCTTGCAAAAGTCAGCAGACAAAAATGTCAGGTTCTAGCGTTAGAAATGAAGATGCTTTTATTAGTTCAAGGCGTTGAGGTGTTTGTTGACCATTGTTCAGAGGAAAGGGAGAAAAACTGTCTACAAACACAAATCTGAAGGTCAGACATAAGTGCCCAGATTTATATTTTTTCGACATTCTGCATACACTGTGCATTCTACCTGGTGCAAGTGTTACTGTATGGCCTGCCAGGGCTCTGGTGAGGCTGTCACTAGAAACCCTGTTATCAACACTTTACAGCTCTTGTTTAAGTGTTTTCTCTATTCCAAAATTTCTGTGCAGGGTCTAAGCAAATATTATTTGGGGGAGGTGGAAATACTTGCTAATACTTTACAGGGTGAAACAGGAACAACATTGTCACATATGGGCATAGGAGACTTGCATGGGTTGCTAATGGGGGAAAAAATGGTCAGGGTAGTGTTCATTTCATTTACTGCTGGTTGAGTGGGTGATTTAAGGCATGGACCAAATTTCACCTCTGGAGCCAAGCTGGAAAATGGCAGGTACTGATCTCTTGTCAGGAATGCTGGGAGATCTTCTGATGGAATTTACTGCACAAGCACTGAGAGTTAAAGGCCCCTTTGGGCTTTGTAATCCATTAATTTCTTTGCCATGAGTATATCCTCCTGAAGAATACGCTGTTTGTGTACACCAAGGTACCGTAACCTTTGAAAGTACTCTTCTGAGCCTCAGAAAAAAAATCCACACCCTTTGTGTTTGGTTTGCAGGAGAACATTCCCAGTAGTGGATTTTAATTTTTTTATTTATTTTTTTTTTAAATCAAGCCAATTAATACCTTTCACTTACTCCAGTATTTTATCATTTCTAACCTCTTGAGTCGCTAATCTTTTCAACAAGAGGTCTGTACTGCCAGTTTATCTGAAAAAGTATTGTTGTACCAATCAAATGAAAACTGGTGCTCAGAGTTTTTTTGAAGAGCAGCCCCTTGCCATTCCCGAGTTCAGACAAAAACAAAGAACACAGCTTCAACAGTGGGGCGTTCACTGGAGGCTTCTTTCCATGAAAATAGTTATCACTTCTTTTTTCCTTGGCAATTGAGTCATTGTTGCTTTTAAAAGAGGTTGTCATGATCTCCTCATTACCATTTTTCTTAATATGATAAGTGTAAACTACAAGAGAGCTATCATGTTTGAAAGGATACAGGAACCCTAAGGAATGTTGCACTAACTGCTTGTGCTCTTTGAAAAGGCTTAGACTGGGAATTTGACTAAATGTATCATTCTGTCTACTTTGCAGCAGCATTGTCATTTTATAGAGTCTTTCACTTACAACACAAGTTACCCTTCAAAAAGAATGCCCTGTTGCTGCATCCAGCCTTTGTATGTCTCCAGCAAAGTGAGATCAACAACTCCTTTTGGTAGTTGCTGGAACATAATAATACATTGCACTTTGTACAAAAATAAAAAAAAAAAAATTTTATATTTGGCAGGTTTATTCCAGTTCAGCTTTGTTTGGTAACTGGTAATTGTCAGTGTTTGACACCAGCTGGAGCTGCAACTATCACTAACTGCTTAGAGCTAACAGCAGCCATGGGTCTGCTGGGTGGTCTTTTCTTGGGCTTGCTCCAAGTTTGTTCCAGATTGCTCATACGACCCCTGATAAACTTTTACTAATGAACAGTTTTCTATTCCTTTTTGGCCATCTAGAAGCCAAAAAGACGATACATGTCATCGTCTGGTAATGTAGATATACGATTTCTAAATGCCAGAGCACCAAACTTACTGCATTTCAGTGCTGTGGCTTTTGTGTCCTGTTCATTGATTTTCCTGTGGGAAAAAATGTAGTGTAGTGCTTGGAGACAGGAAGGTTATGGGCTTTGCCCTTTTTCAGCCCTGCTTTTAGGACTTAGTTTGTTTCAATGTAGTTTGCTGTCAGAAATTTTTAAAAAATGCAGACACAGGAGGAGGATGTATCAGTCTGGTATAGAGTCAGAACATGCTGATTTCAGACATTAGGACAGCCCTGTGTAGGACCAAGCACCCTCAGCTGTCATTTGTCTTAGTGGCAGTCCCAAGTATTTCATATTTCCAGCCTCAAACCTACTAACTTTGTAAGAAAGAACACGCTGGGAAACGAGGAATCAAATGCAGGCAACGGTGGGAATCTGTCTACCAGAAAAACTCTGAAGCTTCCATACCTTAAGGGAGATTAAAAAAAACCCTCAGCATGTTTTGGCTTTGGTTTTCTTTACTCTTTAGGCTGGCTTATTTAGGTAAGGCTGACATGCCAAAAAAATATATGTTGTATCAAAACATCTTCTATAACGTACATCCATTTTTTCTACACCTGTTAGCGTAGCAGGAGTGGATCAAAGGGGGGTGTTGGCATGATTTACAGGACACACAGATGCAGGGACAGACCTGCTTCAAGGCACAAGTGAGGGAAAGGAAATCTAGACTGAAATGTTTGTTCTTTTCTAAAGGCTAAAATTACTATAATAAATGCCAGGTTGCATGAGAGGGTTTCAGGTGGCTGCTTAGGTCTTTCTGTAAGAGAAGAGAATTAAAGGGTTGAGCATGAGAGGCAACAAGGACTCTACTGCTCTTTTACAGAACCCTTAGTGTATTCTTTGGTGAACATGCTAAGCTTAACCTTACAAAAGGTGACAAAATTAGAGGATCCAATGATTAGGCTTCAGTTTGGAGTTTCTTTGAGCATCCAGGCCTTGCTGAATGCCAATCAAACTGGCTATGTTGTCCACACAGGGTTTTCTAGCCAATATTCCCTGTTCCCAATTTCCAGCCAATCTTCAGAAGTTCCACCACTGCCTGAGACATCGCATAAGACAAAAAAAATGAGACAGTTTTTGCCCCCACAGCTTTCATAGTTCCTGATGTAGGCACTGGGAAGATAATCATGCTCCTCAGGGAAAAGTGAATTCTTCATATGTGAAGAGGAAAGCAAAACACATAGTAGGGAGAGCATCACATAGATGAGGAAAAGGAAATGATGAAAAAAGCCAGCTTTGGAAGGGCAGGTTTGAGCTTTTCCAGGTGTTCACTGTGACTTTGCTTCAGGCTCAGACCGCTATCTTAGCGACATTACAGTTGAGGTGTTGATGAGACCGTGGAAGAACAACATTAAAAACAAATGTGACTTTGGCACACCCGCTTGGGAGAACCCAATACTGCTGCAATACTGCTTGTGTGGTAAGCAGAATAAGAGGTCTGGCAGAGTCTTGGTTTTGAAGGCCAAAAACCAGCTTTTGTAAAGGATTTCAGTGTGCATTGCACAGCAGCTTCATTTCTTTGTATTTGATGAGTAACAACTCAGAGTCCAATCTTAGCAAAAGCAAATCATGGCTTATACAAAAGAATTTAGCTTTAAACCCATATAAATTGCCTAACCTGGTTTCTTATTTTCCCCCATACACCATCTTAGATAATTAATGCTCCTGTTTTAAGACTAAAGCTGGTGTATTCTGGCACAATTAATGCTTTCAAATTCCTGATGATTTTTGGACTCAACTTCATCATATTGTCAGGATTTAAGTTATATGCTGGTTACATGGGTCTAAAATATAAAACAGTTTCTGTGCTAAGCCTACTGAACAAGAAGTTTTGTAGTTTAGCAGTTTAATTTTGCCTGCCATGGAATTTGGAGAATTTGTTTTTTCACTACATTGGCATAAGTGGCTCCAGAAATTAAATGTGTTTTATAATAAATTGCATTGATAAGATCTTGTTCTGTGACTACATAATTCACTGTTGTATTTTATATGAAGAAAACCATGAATTGATTACATATGACAATGTAAAGGAGATGATGTAATGTATTGTATAAATGTGCACAGTGGAGTGCCTCAGGGTAGTCTTGTTTTGTAACTGTAAATTATAGTTCTGCTCTCCTCTTGGTGTGAACCCTAAGTTTCAGAGAAGAAAACAGGCGATTCAAGACATGCTTTTTTGCTTGTGAAGCTCAGGATGGATGGAACAAATTACCAGATTCCCTTAAACAAGTGCCAGCAGTGAATAGTTTCAAAACACAGTTGCTTATTTACTTGGAGAATGGGTTTTTTGCCAATGTTTTTTAAATTGCAGAGATGAAATTATATGTTGGTATTAGTAACTTTTGAAAGAATTAGCTTTTTATGACTTATTGTGCCTTTGTTTATATTATACTGCTGTAGTGCCAGGATGTTATGTTGCATTTAACAGTTCAATGCGTACTTCCTATCTCTTGGGGCCCTCATGAAAATTAAATGTGCCATCCCTGGGGATGGTTACCAACAAGTATGATTTTGAATAAATAAATTCAATGGGATGTGGCTGTGCATCTTGGGATGAGGACCTGGCAGGAACAGGAGGTATTGGTTTGGCCATACTGTCCACAGCAGGGTTCTGATTCTGTGTACTGGGCAACAAAGCCATTAGTTTAGTTACTGGAGTGACAGCTGAAGGATGCCTGGCTTTCTGGAACAGGATCCTGTACATGGGACTGCAAGTACCTGAATATTTATGGGTGTATCAGCGACTTATAGGACTCTAAAACTGGTGTTAGCTGAATATCCAGTTCTGGATGTGATATTAAACAGAAAAGGCTAAGAATTAGTAAGGATGGAGGATCAGGATTTTACCCTCATGATTGCTCTGGTGTTCTTGAAGTGCTCTGTGAAACACACAGCACCAAACACTGTCTGTAGCATCCCAGGTGAGCGGGACCTCGGGTCTGACCCATTCTGACAGTTCCACGTTCCTGACCCATCAGATCTGTCCAGAAGAACAGTTGTATGGAAACAGGAAAGCCTCACGTGGCCCAGCATCTCAGCAAAACTTCAGAGCTTTGGTCATCCTCTCCTTGCACTCAGCCATTATGGGCTGTCCTTAGCAAACCCCACATACTCCTGAGGCAGACAAGACGCCTCCTCCCTGTCTTGGATGGGGAGTTACCTCAGCATTGTTGAGTACATGCCTGTCTCGTGATATAAAACTTACTGGTCAAGAGAGCTATTCCATGTGCTTCCTGTAAGGCCCTGCTCCTTTTTTACATGGTGTGAATTTTTTTGTCGATTATATTCTGTGACCTCCCATGTCCTTCCTGCACTCTACTCATACAGGTAACCTTAGCCTGGCAAGAGTAGGGGTACAGCTGCTGCAGATCTCTTGTTCTGTGCAGCTCACCATAATGATGTTTCCGTAGTAGGTCCCTGTGGGGATTGCGGTGCGTGTCCTAAAAATGCCAAGAACGTGTGAGAAGATGGTCAAGGGCACAGAACTTGCTTGGGATTAAATTGAAGGATTGTCCTGGGCAGTGTGAGCCACGTTCAGGACAGTTATTGACCATATATATTTATAATCTTCCTGAGGTGGACCCGGAAGAAAATATCCAACCTGTTTCACAGAGGAACCTCAGAAGTGAACTATTGTGTTCATGGTGTGGATTGTTTGGGCCCAGGGCCCAGCAGGAAGCTAAATCATTTGACAGGGTAGACACACTATTATATAGGCTATGGTTTCCTTTAGGATTGTATCCGACTTGTTAAATTGGAATCCGATGGGGGGTTCATGTGGTGTAGCTTCATTACTCTCCCCCTAAAACAGCTTCTTGGACTGAGATACCTTCTCACTATAATATGGAGCATTGTTTTTCCTCACATACACGAGATTGGTTAGCGAAGTAAGCGCATCAATCATGATTTACTATTTTTTTATTGTCTTGTAAATGCTCTAAGCAAAGAATATGAGTGTTATTAGTTATAAAAGCTACAGTATGAGGAAAATATATTGGAAAGTTTGAGGTATACAGGAGTCAGAGAGTATTGAAAAACTCAGCAGAAAAAGAAAATGTCCATATTTTTTTGCGGATTTCCAAACGTTAACAAAGTAGGAAAGGAAAACATATATTGTAAAGTTTATAGTCAACTTCTGTTGGCTTCTAAAGCAATTTCTCTATTCATTTTCACTGAATATAATTTTTGTCTGTCCCCTTCTTGTTAATATGGAAAGGAATAATAATTTACCATCCCCAGCTGGCAAATGGAACTTATTTGTCGTCACTGATAAAACCCACAGGTGAACGATGTGGTTTAGGTTATAGTCAGGGAAATGGTTACTTTTTGTAGAATAAATTCTACCTTTTCCATAATAAACTCATGCATTTATGCAGTGTATTTCCAAATGGATTTCAAGCAGTTTTTGGTACAGCAACAAGATAAATTCTAGTATGACCAAGACATCATTGCAGATGCCACCACATTGTTCCTTCAAAAATATGTACTGGGCACTAGCCACTCATAATAAATTTGCTAAAACATTTGCATGAGGAAAATGTTTCCTGCCTTAACATTCATACCAGAAAAAATTGCTTTCTTTGGAGACCATCACTGAAGTCTTTTGGTTGTTTTTTGTTTGTGTTCTCTTACAGGCAAAAAAGTGTAGTATCCCTTTGATGATGGGAATTTTTCCTAAATGCTGAAACACAATAATCAAATGTATATTGATGAATTTATCTATCATTTCCCTGTCAATACTGACAGTGTATCAAAATCCCTTCCTAAGAAAGCCTTTGGCCCAATATAAATCAGGCCAGATTACTGATCAGGATATTCCCAACTGGTCCTGCAAATTTTCCATTCCTTCATAAAGAGTATGAATGAAAATGACCCATAGGGTTATCGCCTTTGTGTTCCTTTAGGGTTTAGTGTCATTTGCTTGTCCATGTATAAACATGTGTCTGTATATTCATTCTTTCCTTATTCTTTCCTCCAAAGATGAAACGGGCTGAGATGTTTTTTTAATTCAGTATGCATCACACACATGAAATGTGGCTGCCCCTCATGCATTACTGGCTTCCTAGCAGATAGAGTTTGATCAGGTTTGTATAAATGCAGAAACCAGAAAGATGCTGTGAAACAAGACACGCTTTTTACTAAGGTTGCATTGATAAATAGTTAATAAAACATTAATAAATCATTAATAGAGTCTTTAATAAATGGTAAATCACTTGGCTATCTTTATTCCATCAAGGCAGGAGGTTGCTTAGCACCAGCTGTAGCACCAAGTTTGTAATAACCTTAGAAAATCTATTCATCACGTATTAATTTTTTCTGAATGCAGCTTTAACATACTGTGTCATCAAAAACTGGAGAAAGTTGAAAGCAACAGATTTAGTCAGAAGTTAAAAGGATTGAGAAGGGCATTTGACAGAGAGAATACTACAGATAAAGTCTTTCTAGCAGCAGTGGCCTCAGATTGCATTTGTTGCTAGTGGTGTGTGCGGGGCTGCTCCTCCTCCTGCTCCACTGGCTGCCCTCTAATGATGTGGGCACAGTGTCAGTCCTCAGACTGCCTTTGTGGCCACAGAAGGAAAACACCAGGATTGTTGCTTTCTTCTTCTGCTTTTTTGTGAATGTATCCACAAGAGAGGCAGTAAGGATAGGGTTTGGCCAACAGAGATCTATCAAAACTACAGAACAAGAAAAAAGGCTGGGAAAGGTCTTAGAAATCTCATCACCTACTATGCATCCCAGTCCCAATGTAGGAATCAATTCTGCCTAAGCCATTCCTGACTGATGTGTTCTAATCTGTTCTTAAGTGTGTTCCTCCACAGATGGAGTCTGTGTAGCTCTCTGAGCAATCTATTTCAGTGCTGCAGAATCCTCACCATTAGAGAGCCTTTTCTTACGTCTGACTGGAATTTTTCTGGCTGCAGCTGAAGTTCATATCCACCACAGGACTGGAGAACAGATTATTCTCTCCTTTAGGAACAGATCTTTCTGTAATTGAAGACTGTTCTCATGTCTCCCCTCAGTTCTCCCAAGGGAGGTAGCATGAGCCCTGTATCTTGGGAGACTTCAAATTAGATCAGGCTAAGCAGTTTAGAGTGCACTGCAGGAAGGGAAGCTGCCTCTGTAGGAATGCAGAGTACACAATCCTGGTTCTTTTTTCCATAATGACCTCTTAGAGCCTGGCTCACTGCTTTTATCTGTACTTAAAAACACGGCACACTTTCTTTTGAACAAGAAGGAAATGATGGAAAAAATGAAATACAGAGACAGGAAATAAATCTTGAAGGCGACTATTAATTTTAGGGACTGGTTTTGTAAAGCTATTTACCATCTGCCCCATATCCCCTGTACTCAATTCTTTAGCTCTGACCTTTTCCTTAGAAACTTGCAATTTTAAATCCTTCCCCTGTCCTTTTCTTCCATTTAAATTGTGATTTGGCTTTGTACCTCTGCAGCCCTTAGGAGGTTTGCTTGGGGTATTTGTATTTTGGGTGATTCATTAGATCATGTCTGCATGTGTCCTTCTTAGTTACTCACCTGAGGGCTTTTATAGCTGAAAAAAAGCAGACTTAGCTGAAGAGATGAGCGTGCCTAGCTCTAATAAACAAAACACATGGACTCAATTAAAACAATGTTTAAATAATTTTCAGAAAAGGAGGATGCTTGATGTTACTACATCAGAGGACCACAGTGACTTCTAAGCCAACAAACTGTGCAGGTTTACTTTCTCATTTAATCTCCAGGTCTATAAAAAAATGCATGCTTCCATAGCAGTCATCTACCCACTCCAACAGTTAACATGATTTTGGAATTACTTTAAGTCCAAACCATGTGAAAATAAATCCTAACTCAATTTTCTGGGATTACTTTGTTTCCATTAAATTCCTCTTTAAAGCATTTCATATGCTCGGTTTTATTATTTTTACTTCCAGGAATTTCTAAATACTTCCAAATTTGGATTGATTAAAGTTTTTTGACTTTTCTTAGGAAAAAAAAAAAAAGAAAGCAATTCTATGCCTACTTTCCTAGGTATTTACAAACCAAGGTGGCTACAGACACATCTTAATGGATACATGCACAACACACACACTGTGTAGCTCTTTATAGCCTTAACATATTAGAAGGTAGATATATCAGGTTTCAGAAGCTAAACAAAATAAAACTTAGCAAGTACTTAAAGATGAGGGACCTCCAAAAGAAATTGGGGCATAGCAAAGGATGGTGAAGTCATGTGGATGATTAAACAAAGGACGTCCTTTCTTCTGCTTCTCCAGGGTAATGTGCCTGTGCTTAAGGAACAGAGAAGGAGTGAGTTAGGCAGACAGCCACATCCCTGCAGGACCTGGGGGTTTGATCCTTCCCTGGCAACGGTGCAGTGCCATTTTTGGGTGTCATTCTGTAGCTCAGCAGTTGTTGCCCCGACGTTTTTCAGATGAGTAAACTCAAAACTTTCTCTACGATCATTCAGGGTTCTTTGGTCAACAGTGCTCTGTAGGTAGATGTAGGTATGTTTCTTTAACCAACTATGTACTTCCTCACTCCTTCCACACATAGTGTTTGTTTATACACCAAGCTTTAATTGTTTGTGCTGTTTTGCATGTGTGATCCTGTCTGGAATTTTCTGTCCAATAATTTTTGTTGCAGTGATAATTGAAGTGAAATGCTTCAATGTAGGTAGCTTGTACCTTTGTAATAGACCTTGATGCTCACAAGGTCACTCTGTAAACACATAGATTGGATAGTCCTAACCTCTCTGAAGTTGACTTTTGCTTCTGACCTCAGTGGAGTCAGGATTTCATACCTTGTAATTGAATTTCCTCAAACAGCAGACTCCTTTTCCCACTATTTTATGTTCAGGTGTCCCCTAACAGGGAGATAACTAGGTTTGCTTACACTTCAGCCTGCCAAGTGGGTACACAGTGGATACTAGATGCATTTTGAGAGTGAATGTTCTGAAATGTTTGCTGACATCACCTTCCCATGAATCCCAGGCTTTCTGTACAGCCTTTTATCTGTGGCCAGGAAGAGACTGAGGTCAAGCCTATAATTGCAGTTCTAGAATACGCTTCATTTCTGCCTTTGGTCAGACTGCCAGGCCCTCTTTTAATTATGCGATACAGTCTCTGTTTCATCATTTTGCTACGAAGAGATTTGCCACAAAGCAATGTCTATGGCATAGGATTTGGCAGAAGCATGGAGGATTTGGGCTATATTATCTCACAGAAAAGTTCACCGGATGCTTAAATCTTTTTCTGCCTTCCCCTGTGCAGAGGTCAGACAATCAATGCACTGGAACAGTGAACTTCTTGTCATGGCACTGGGCTGCTGCAGCCTCACGCTCCGGGAGGGATGAGCTGCTCACCAGCTGCTTCTTTCCTCCTCGTTGCCACAGTTTGGGCTTTGTGCAATGAAAAGGGGCCCTGGGTTTCCACAGCAAAAACCCAGAAGCTCTTTCAGGAGCACAGACATCTGCACCAGCCCTGCCCTCCTGCCTCTGCCAAGACTGGCTGAGGATTTCTCTACGCAGTGGTTGCTCCTGGGCCACGTCCCTTGCATGGCTCAGCCAGCCCTCACTACAGGTGCTGAGGGTAGAAATTTGATGGGCCAAAAACACTAGTGCCTGTCAGGAGCTGGGGGAAGTTTATATGTCTGCCTGTCCCACTGACTGAGGACCATGGTGCATAGTTTTCCCTTCTCTCTCCTAACCTCCTGTATGACATGTACTTTGGGAGGGATAGCTGAAGACCTGAAACTTGTTGGCTTTATCTTCAGTAAATTATACATTAGTGTCAGCTGTAGCCACCCAGGGCATGTCTTTAGCTGAAATGCACCCACCACACTGCCCTTTTGACAGCAGTTATATTTCCTTTAATTAATTGTATTATGTTATATTTTTATTTGTGGAGCATTTGCGGTGGTTGTCATGCTATGTACAGAAATTTGCCTGTTCATAAGCTTTGTTGGGAATGGCCCTGGGTTTGACCAGTTGAAATAGCAGCTGGGAAGTTTACTGATGTCAGGATTATGGCCATTGAACATAAAATTTCCTAGATCAGACCCTCTTTTGCTCTTTGCCTCCCTTGCCTCAAGAAAGAATTCTTTTCTGAGCCTTGTAGGCAAAGAAAAACAACCAAGACAAAGATACAACAGAATGCCGGAGTCAAGTCTGGCCTCTCTGGATATTTATTAAATTAAAAACAAAGATAAGAGAGAAAGTAGCAGTATCTACCATGAAACACACTCATTAGAAGGGCGTTTACAAGCTCTGCCTAAACCAACACTTCTGCAGTTTCTCTGTTTCACTGTTTCCCCCCACACATACACACACCCACATGGCTGCATCTTGCCACCACACACCCCTCTATAGGGTTGCATCCAGTGCTGTGCAGGAGGGTCCCCTTCCTGCTTGGGCTTTGCAGGTGAAACCTTCATAAACCTTGACAGGCCAACCATGGAGGTGGAATCAGCTGCCACCTGATGAAGTTACAATTTGAAGGGTACAACCTGTCCTCACTGTCGTTCTGAGGAAGTGCTGCCTGTTGGGTAGTTCAGGTGTTCAGCTGTGACAGAAGAACGTGGGATGGTGGGGTCACTTCCTTGCACAGTTGCATCTCCAGGCTCAGTGGAGCATACGTGATTCTTTTTGGCTCTCGTTCTTCTTTGTGTACGTGAATTTGTTTTCAAAACTTTTTCTTTCTTCCCTAGGAGATGACCCATTCCTGGCCTCCTCCTCTTACTGCTATTCACACTCCCGGCAAGGCTGAGCAGACCAAGTTTTCTATCCCAAGCAAGGTACCAGAAGGCTATCACCAGTGACCTGATTAGCATTCTGTTCTGTTGAGTGTTCTTCACTGGAGAGTTTATTTTTGTTGCTGGTCCCATTTTCAAAAATTTCTAATACTATTTTTAGTTGGAAATTCCCAAACACACTGTTGTTACTAGTAGAGCTGCTTGTTTAAAGCTGCAGAAGATACAGTGGAAGCAAAGTAAACTTTATCTCTGTTGTTATAGGAGTCTTTCTAAATCAAGTACAATGTACTTTGTTTGGTTTTCCTCCATTATTGTTTGAGCAATGAAAAGGTTGAGGTGGTCATTTTTTCCCACTTACTGACTGATTGCAGGGTGAGGTTTAGGCTGCATGGTCAGATTACTGTGGCTGAAAAGGTCCCTGCGTGTGAAGTGTGAGATGGCATCTGTCTGTGTCACACCCCAGTGGCACACAGGGTCGGACAATGCAGTCCTGAGCACTGGCCTTGTTAAAGGAACACACTCAGCACTTGACACATCAGAAACACGTGCCTGGAGAGTACCTGTAGTTCACCCAACATGCAATAAATTGTTGTGTGATTTGAACATGCTTTTAGCCCAAACTTCAGTATTGCCTTCTGTGATTCTGATAACACTGCTAGAGGTCGAGCTCATAGCCAGGGCAGGTATTGCTGGGACCTGAATAACTGTGAGCTGATGATGTTTGAGGAAGGGAGAACTTCCCCAGGGTGGGAAATCTACACCATTCTGTCATGGAGCTACATGAAAGTTTCTTTCTAAAGACAGGACCTTGGAAAATATAAAACTGGTACTGCTTGACATTACAGTTCAAGCAATCATGTCCTGTTTTAGAAGCTGTATTGTGATTTTCCTCTTACTGATTTTTGTAAAAAAGTCCCTCTCCATCTTTCTTGTAGGCTCCTAATTCTCCAAGAGTATATTCCTTATTGCAAATTGGTTGAAAGTCAGTGGAACCCTTTTAGGTGAATTGTGGGAATAAAGTGAGAATTCAGGGCTTTGCCTGCTGGATGCTGGGTTTTTTAAATTTATACCATCTCCTAATTTAGTGCTCTGTTTCTGATGGGCCCTACAGAAACTGGTTTGAGTCTTGAAGACTGCCACTGTCTCCATTGGCAGCAGTATAAGTGTAGGTTCAGAGAAGCTGAAGTTTTGGGTTGCTTTTCTGTTTCTATTAAGTTGGCTTTGAACTTTTCAGATCCACATCAAAGTTAATTTCTGGATACATTAAATGTTGATCTTAAAATTCTTGACCATATCACTTCAGTACAAAATATATATTAGATTAATTTTTTTTTTTTTTAGCTAACATTTCAGGAAATAGACAAGCACATAAATGTTTCCATGTTTGCTAGTTTTACTTTAAAAAATACAACAGAAATGTCTCTTCAGAACATTTCTTTAAATCAATTATGTCTGGCCAAGTTATACATCTAGGACATGATGTGGCTAGATTGTGCAACCATATAAACCAGAGACAGGCACTATTAGAAGTTCTCAATTTGGCTATTAAGAAAAGGTATCCTCATGAGAAACATACATAAAAAAGTGTGATAAAAGAGGCAGAACTTATCAGAACAATTTATCCCTTTGACATTCAAATTTAAAGTGCCATGTTTACTCTTAGGGCATTATTTACTTCACAAGGGACTGACTGACAGCACAATATAATATTAGGAACTAATAATGCCCTGAGAGGAAGTGCAGTGAGGGCTTTAATGACTTTAACATCCTACAGAACTAACACTTCCAGCAAAGTAGTGCCTGGCTGTAAGATGAGGTTGTAAATAACACCTTAATTTCAAATGATCAAACTCTGCTTGGAAGGAAAGCTGATGACAATCACTGTGATCTATAAAGCCTGGAGAAAAGCTAAGCAAGAAAAGACTGTGACATTAAGGAAGCAGCTTAGTTATTGTGAGCCAACAAGAATCCTGGCATTAGCATGCTCAGTGTTGCAAGGCAGATTCTTTGCTGGTTTAAAGTTGTTGTACTTCCATTGATTTCATTGGATTTGGACCAATTTCCATTGAGTGAAGATCTACTTCCTGCGTCTTTATCAAATCCTGTGTGTCACAGTCCAAATAAAAACAGTGACTGTCAGTAAAAGATTACTGTATTTCCAGGCAGTGAGATCAAACAACAGAAAGGCAATGGCACTGAATTTAATGCATAGTTGCATTCGTGCTGCTTTCTGAATTGTATATCCTGGGTGGCTCATACACACATCCATGGCCAAGCCTGGAAAAGGCTTGGACTGCTGTGGGTATAAACCTGTGTGGTGTCTCCATAGCAGGGGTGTGTAGATTTACAACAGCTGAGGACAAGCTCTTACCTGAGCTGTGGAGGGTCCCTCAGCGGTGCTCTGTCTACACAGTTAATGGGGTTTTTTTTTAAACTAATGTCACTGGTGCTGCCTTAATAATCCCACAATCCCTTCCCTGTACCGTCTCCTTCCCTGTTTGCATAACGCCAATGCCCTTAATCTAGCAAGCCAAGATATATCTTACCTTCTTCTTCTTATTTAACTAATGCTGACATTTTGTGTGTTCTTCTTTGTAGGACTCCCAACATCTGACCTCAGGATACAATGTACAAAGTAGGTCTTTATCATCCTAGTCCTAACAGTCAGGGTTGGGTATTTTCTTTTTCTGCTTAACATCATTAAAACAAAGGCTAAAAAATTAATTTCTGTGGTGCTAAAGCAGATCAGTTCCATTTTTTATTACATGTTATGCATTGTGGCATGTTGTGAAACCAAGTATAATTAGATGGGCTGACAGCTTTGGGTGCATTTTAATTCTACAGTAATCTTTTGACATTTGAAAATGTGTTTCCTTTGTTTGCAGAGTGGAGCGATCCAGCAGGGAAAGTTGCAACTAAGTCAGTGCCACAAAAGTCGTAAGTATTATTTCCAGCTTTAAATCTCATTTTAAATTTATCATAAAAAATGAGCTTATTTCTCCAAAGGTAACTAAAATCTAGCTCTGCTCATAATCTTGTCCTGGTGTTCAGGTGTTCTCAGTAGTCCTTAAAAATTAGCCATAAACCAGTTTTATGTTTTCAGTGCTTATTACTGTTTCTTCTTTTTAAGCATTAGCTAACAGAGGTATGTGTGAAAGATGAGTTTATTAAGCAGAAATAATGCTGATTTTAGTTCTACAGCTTGCCAAAATTAAATCAGTTTTATGCTTCTCTCATCAGATACTAAGCCTCTTACAATAGAAAATGCAACCCAATGAACAGATGATGCAGGAATTTCTACATTCATACAGTGAGAGAGAGTAAAACACATCATACAGAATAATTCTGCTAGCTGGAGTTGAAAAGCTACTCTTGAGTTTGAAACACTTTGAAACAGCTGAAAATCACAGATGATCTATAAATATGACAGTTGAAAATTGTGGAAGAGCTGATTCTCCATTGTGCTAAACCATTTCTCTTTGGTGCTTCTCTGGTGTAAGGCTGCAGTAATGTAGCAATGAGTTGAGACTGAACTGGGTTTTTACTTTTGTCCCAGGTTCTCAAAGTACTTTACAAACAGGAATTAAATAGCAACTTTGAAAAGTAGGGGGGTTTTTTTATATTTATGAAAATGTGTGGATCTAATTTCAGTTCAGAGCTGCTGGTTTTTTAGGTGTTCAAGTGTTTTAAACTACTGAATGCAGAACTTAACTAGCTTAACTGACATTTGGGTAAATACAATATGTTAATTTAAAATTACTTCAGAATTATTCTAATGGTTGCCCTTTGTCTACTAAAGACACTATTTTAAGTAAATCCCTATAGGGGAAGAAAAATCAGTGTCACGATACCTACAGAGGTTTTTAAAGTGAATTTAAATATACTGATTCTTAGTGCAAGTTTGTGTGTAGGAAAGGACTTGTTGGAGTTCAGTGATTTGTCTGTGACCATGTAAGAAACGTAGGACTAGACTAGATGTGGGTGAAAAATTCATTGTTTTACTCACCAGACTGAAGGTCCAGTTCTTTACTCACAAACTCAAGTCATCGAAGTTCTCATTCAAATGAAGTTGGTTGAGTAAAGCTTTACAAAATCGTGGCTGAACGAATGACTCAGTTTTAAAATTAAATAGGGGTTTTTCAGACTAAATGAGGATTGGATAGGAATGCTAATGATATACAGGTTAATTTCTGCAAATAGTATTAATTTATTAACTTCAGTAACAAATTAAATTTTGCCCTTTGTTATTTGGTTTCTAGTTAGAGTTTGGTTTTTTTTGTAAAGAAGCTAGCCAACAGTACCCACTGTTCTTGGTAACAGAACAGAATGGGTGCATTCATGTTTCAGCACACCTAAGTGATCCAAATCTAACATCAAGCATATTCTATAGCCAAAAAAAAGTAAAAAAAAATATTATTACATCTTAAAATTATTTTTCTCTGAAAGCAAGTGTGTTTGGATTCCACTGTGAAAAATATTTTAGTGAGTATACCATAAAACACAATATTTCAATAGTTTGTAACCAACAGTAATATACTTGTCAATCATGGTTTATAGTTATAAGCTGAATTTCAAAAGAACAGTGCTTCAGAGCTCAGTGGTATATAGTGCATTTAATGGCACCAAAGCTCTCTATAGGAAGCCTGATATAAAACCCGAAGACACTGAGTACATTTTATGAACCAGTTGCTCTCTGTTCTGCTTCTTGATCTAAAGTTCTAGTACTATCAATCAGATTTCTGCTGCAATGAACTGCCTTCTTATGGAAGGTGATAGATTTTACACATGAGAGATCAGAGCTGCAATAAAGCTACTTTTATTTTTAGCTTCCAAATGAAGATCAGCTAACCCATTACTATCACTTTTTCTCTTTTACTGCAGAAAAATTGTTAAGGCAGCTTCTAAGAATTTCCATAGGGCTTTGGGAGGTTAGAAGACAGTCCACTGTGAGACTTGGTATTACAAGGCCAATTTGTTTCTTAGATCTGCTTGTGCAGTTGCCACCACTTTCACAGGGAATTGCAGGACTTGAGGACATAATGAAATTAAAGTGGAGAGTGGGGCACAAAGACATAATAGTGTCAAGGGGAGCTGGATAGTGTGATCCAAACAAACTCTGATAGATAGAGTCTGCAGTCATTGTGTATTTTAATAATATAGTATTTATCAGACTGCAGTTGTATTAAGAAGGATTTAATCTTTCTAACATTGGTGGGTTTCAGGGATATTGGAGCATACAAGTGAAATTGCAGTCCAACTTATCCCCAGTTACATCTGTTGCTACACTGTCAGGCACACAGCATGATGTCACTGACTTCAAAACTGTATCCCCCACCAATTCCTTATGTATTTTGTCATTGGGTCTGTTATCTGTATTTCAGTTTGATCAAACCTGACTGAATTTGACTTCATTGATCTGTATGCTTTTTCAGAGTCCTTTTAACCTGGATATGTTTCTAACTGTTACCCAACTTCTTTAAGTTCACGGGCAATTCAAGTAAAACCTTTTGCATTTGCATTGGTCCTAGTGACAGTCCTACAGATTCCATTGGTTTTGTTAGAAATCCATAGGAGTTGGTAGGAATGTGCTTGTATTCACCGTATGCAGAGTGATACCGTGACTGGCTGAGCGAATGCAGAACGAAGATACTTTACCTTCACGACTCTGCATTCTGCTCCAGAAGCCAAGCTGCCTGAGTGTCATTACAGAAGTCAGGTGTAAGAACATTAGCATCATGGAAGACCAGGCCAAAGGGATGTATGATCTTTGCAAGATGACCTTTCAGGTGCAACTTCTAGGGGGAGGAATGGGGACAACATACTGCTAGGTAGATTAATTGACCAACATGCTGCTTTTGTAGGATGCTACAAGATGCATGACTTCTTGTCTAAGTAAAGCTTTCTGAAATACAAATTCCATCCTTTTTATAATATTTCAATGTACTTTGTTATATCCACATGCTGGAAAAAACCAATCCCCAGTGCTCTGCAGCAGGTAAAATAGACGGTGGAGTAGTTGGGATTGTGTCTAAATTCTGCACCCATGCTGTACACGAGTACATGTACATATAACTCACCTCAGATCCTAATTTCTGCTCAAACAGTCTTGCAAATGAAATTTTGAACTCTGATGTGCATCCATGTGTGTATAGCGTGGTGAGCTTTTGCAGCTGAAATCAGGCTATGCAAATCTGCAGCTCTTGGCTTCCCTTTTTTTAATTTCACAGTCACTGTAAATCTCTGCTGGGTGTTTGTGCAGTCACTTTTCAGCCAGTCTGCTCTGATTAGTTTATTGTGAAGCATAGTAAGCAGGAACAGATAAGGTGCAACCAATTGCACGGCGAAGGATTTTCTGTCAACTTCCATGAATTTGAGGGTACGAACTCAGCTCATGACTTGGGTTTCTGTTATATAATTACCGTTGCAAGTATGTCATCCTCAAACATCCAGTTCTTTTGTTCTGTTTTGGTTGTTAGCATTTGGCCTCTGTCCAGTTGGAAACCACCCAGAACCTTTTTAATCAAGCACATCCTGTGTTTCGAAATCATACTGCAGAGTAGTCTTGGGTAGTTTCCATAAAAGCCTAGCTAAAAAGAAGAATGTAATCATAATGGTATTCTTCCCCTGTCATAAAATCACTTCCTATACTTACTGTATTAATACAGTATTAAAAGGCCCCTCTCATGGGCTCAGTGAACTACCGGAAACCATTAAAAACTTAGAGCAGCAAATTTTTATGGATCAGACGAAACCGACTCATTTTATCTTTATAGAGTTTTTGTTATCCATCATACTTAATGATACACAACCGGTGTGGGGACTAGAGAACAGCTAAACAAAGGCAGCTCAAAACCAAAACAAGCAGCTGAAAATCTTTTTGTCATATTTCAGCATTTTTCTGACGGGGTTCAGCACCGTTTTCAGTTGGGCCAGGATTTCACTTCATGGTTCTAAAAAAATTCAAGTAAATACCAGCACTTTTGCAGTCCCAAATATTATCATAATACTTCATGGAAGCGTGTTTGAAAATGGAAATGTGCTTCTTGACATCTAACTACTTTTCATAAGTATCTAATGGCTTTTTGGAAGTTCTCCACTGTGTCAGGGACAGCCACCTGGGAGCATAGAAAACAAAATTTGGCAGCGTGTTCAAGCTATGAATTAAAGGTAATTCACGGTTTGAAATGAATCAGCATGAGGTCCTTATGAAGAGTAATCAGACATCAAGAGGATTTTACACCAAGGATTGTATATTGGATATTGCAACAACAAGTAATGTTGTTATTCAAAACTATTCAGAACATTCAAATCAAGAAGCACTGATGAATTTTTAATCTTGAAAAGAATCAGTTAAAAAAAAAAAACAAACCAAAAGGGATTGATTCAATGTTCATGCATCATTTCCAAAAATGTACTGTGAACCAAAAATGTAAAATTCATCTCCAATGGAATAGGAAGAATGTTTCTATTTACGTATCAACTCTATATCTGTATTCCAGTCACAATTCAGCCCAGGTATAACACACTGGAGAATCTGAAATCTTAGTATTACTAATTAATCATATTAAAGCGTGGGAGTGTCCATTGATCCCGCAGTGTTGATACTCTGCTTTCTGTCAGAGCTCACGTTCACTTAGCGAGCGTGGCTCGCTTTAATCGTTAGACTAAGTAATGCCTGTTTGTTAGAAGTAGGAAGTTCCAGAGATATTCCCTCTGGGTAAACTGGGAAAGTCATGAATACAAGGGCCTCGCACTGCCATGTACAAATTATGATAAGTGAAACAACAGTGGCATGTAATTGGAACTCCATTAATCTTTAGAGAGCTCCAGTGCACTGTATTAAAGGGACAAATAGCAAGTGAAAATGGAAGGGTCTCTTTTGAGAAGATGTCATTCATCTTTCATATTTACTGGTTTGTTTTGTAAGTAAGAAATTTGCTTTGGATCCTTTTGCCTCATAAGTTCCTGGGTTTGGAGCAGTGATAGTCAGGACTGTATTTTTGTGTTTCTCACTGCTGCAGGCTTTGCCTTTCAAGCAAACTACAAAGTAATTTGGAATAAAATATACGAGTATTTCCTGTGGACAGTTGCCTATGGAAGCAAACTTGCAAAATATTTCAGCTGATTTGAAATACATTAAACTCCAGTGTTGTCATTAGAAGCCCTATATATTTGAAGATAAGCCCATTATTCAAAATAATTTCTAAATTAGACTTTTAATTTGTTTTCATTATCCAGCTGCTCACATACAGTTTAACCTCCCTGTCAAAATAAAGTTATTTCCTAATACATTCTTTTCCATGATCTCTTTCTCCTGACATGTTTATAAATCAGTTTAAAAGATTGTGGAACAGAACTAAATTAATTCTATGATATTTTGCTGATCAATGTTGAATAATTTTTCTCGCCTATCAGAGACTTACTGTCTTTAAGACTAAAACAAGCCAACCAACTGCATTCTTGCCAGCATTGCTGATTGCAACTCAAGTGAGCACTGAACCATTTGAGATTCCTCTGGTACTGAATAACCCCCCATTAAAAATTCAACATTTATTTGCCCTCACTAATGAGTAGCAGCTGAAACACTTAGTTCTCAAGGAGGATGCACTACTGCATCACTGCCAAGTGCATGCAATCACTGAACTGCAACCATTGAAGTGTCAGTATTAATAGAGAGAGGTAAATGACACACAGTAACATGTTTGGATCCCTGATGTATTTCCCTGTCCGCTACATATCAGTTCCCATTTTGGAAACTGGTTAGACTGCAAATCTGCCACAGGTTTCCCTGTATTTAAAGAGCTTTTTCACAGGCAGCAGCATATGTTGTGCCTTTATGGCTTGAGGCCAGTCTCAAACCGACCTCCCAATTTACATTTCTGTGGGATGGAATCACTTCCGAACTTCAGTGCGACTTCAAACATTCACTTTGAAAAACAAATCTACTCAGTAAAACTGAAAACTTAATCAAGACAGAGCAGAGGAAGCCGCACTCAGTACCTCTCCTACCCCTTTTTTTTGGTGACCTGCACACTTGCTGATAAAATACATATGAATGAACTTCTTGCTTGGCTTTCTGGCCACCATAACTTGGACCTCACCCTGCTCCCTTTGTCTTAACTCTGACGTGTCCCTAAAATTCCAGGTCCAGAGCCAACCCATTTCTCTCTCTGGCTTTTTCTTCCTGGTGCTCTCTGCTCCAGTCCCTTTCCTTCTTCCTGTCATGGCTTACTGGCTTTGTAGACTTCAGTAGCCTGAGACAGAGAAAATTGTCACCCAGATTCATCTGTACCATGGTACAAAATAGCCCTAATCGGAAATGGGTGATAAGCTTGAGAGAAGAATGGATTTTTCCAGGAAGCTTGGCATTCATAATACCAGAATGGGCTTGAAACTCCCAATTTGTGTCCTAAATATCCTAGGTAAGACTAACAGCCACTTTTCCTAATATCCCGACTTAATCCTTGGCATCTTTCCTCTGAATCCCTCTGACAACCCCAATAATCCACCACATTTTTCTCAGCTTTACACTCTCTGTCCAGAGGAACTTATATTGCTACCATTATCCTTAGGGCAGAGGGCTCAGCAGGGCTCCAAAGCCTATCAATTTTCTGGCCAGAGGGCTTATTTTTTATGAAGTGAAGTTCTCACAACACCCCACGGGGCTAGGCCACGGTCACTGCATTATCCTCTGTCTTGGATAGCCCTTGGAGCCACAGATTCAGAATAGCTGTACCTTACAAGTACATCCTCTAAAACGATGAAAAAGGAAAATACTCCCCACTGCTGGGCTAATTACTGCTCTAAATTCCTGGAGGAAGAGCTGCTTCCCTCACTTGTGTCCATGCATCTCAGAAAAATGCATTTTGAGACCTTCCTATTGCCGTAACTGCAGCTTTCCAAAAAAATGATGTAGCCCTGGAGGAGGAGGGTGATGTCTGTAGCCTTACTCCAGTAGGTGCAAACCAATTGTTTAATTAATATCCATGTTATGGAAACACAGGAGGGGGCCTAGAAAACTGGCAAATAACTGATTGTTTTCTAATTTCCACAGGAGCTGTTTACCCTTCAAGATAAAAATAGTAAACAAAATCTGAAGGTGGTTTAGCTTTCAGGAAATCCTCCCTTACTGGAAAGTCTTGTTTAGTCAAAATGCTTCACAAAAAGATCTTTACAGGTTTTGAAAGAAAGATGTTGGCTCATCTACATCATCCTGTCAAGAAAGACCTAAGTGCAGCTGTCAGGCTCATCTGAGTCTGCAGATGCAGTAAATATCTGCAGTGATGAGGGAGTTGCTTTCACATCTATTTACCTGTTAGAATCTACTAAGTATTTGCTTTTTGGGTGTCCCTGCTAAATTGCATGCATGTAACTGTGTTTTAAGGACCTGTATGTGCTTTTCTGCAGAGAGAGGAATGCAAATCAGTGCTGCCCATATTTGATTTAGCATGAATTTCAATAGTTCCAGACAAATTTGAAAGCCTATACAAAATAGAGCTTCAAGTCTGGCTGTGTGCTAGACTGGAATTTTTTGTTAGGTCAGACCTTTATCTCAGCTTCTTTTTGTGACTCTTTATGGGGAGATTGAAGAGGAACTGAAACTGGTGACCTGTCTTGACCTTTAGTACTGGATTAAAATTCCAACTTGCTGCCATGGCAACGGGGCCTTGAAAATTAGATCCTGACAGAAGCAGAGAGAAACTTAAAACTGCAACTGCTGCACTGAACTGAAGAAAGGTTGCTTACAAATGTCAGTGAGAGGCTCTTAATTGAAATAATCTCCCTTTCCCTGTACTGAAAAAAATAAGGAAGAGAGAAATGAAAGCAAAAAAAAAAAAAAGCCAAAACCAAACAAACAAGCAAAAACCCCCCAAAAATTGTCTTTTTTTTTTTTTTTAAGAAATCTGTTGCAATTCAGAGCCCATGCTGCTGAATCCAGCACAGGTGACAAGGGAGCCAGTCACACAACTCACAAAGGTCTGAACCCCCCAGACCAGACTGCAGCAGGAGCCAGACAGTGGCCAGTGTTAAATCACAGGTTGACTTTATGGTTTTTTCTCCTTTAACGTGACACCAGGGATCAAAAGAGACATCACAGTGTCTCGTCTGACTCCCGGGATCCATGCAATTATCTGTTCTGTAGATGTAAAGGGATAAACATAAGCTAGATAGTGCTATTCCAGATCAAGTGTGATAAAAGTTACTCATTTTCCAATCTAATCAATGCAACAGTCAGAGGGAGATAATAGTGCAAGTCCTTCACTGCTAAAGGAGGTTAAGTTGGTTTTTTTCCCCATGGAGAGCAGAATGCAGTTGTAACCTGAAGGGAGAAGGTTCTGAGGGTCACCTAAAGGATTTTCTGCTCCTTTCCACTTTATCCAGGAATCTCCCTCATCCCAAAATCAAATAACCTTGAAGATCAGTTGTGACACAGTCTCGTGTAAACCTGTGGTTTTCCCCATGTTCATCCTTGATGATGCTCTGAGGGCCGTGCTCACCTTCCCAAGGCATCAAGGACCAGAACCAGCCCTTAGCACACAGGGGAATGCTGCCTCCTAGCAGCCACTAGCCCATCTCTCTAGAGTCCCTGTAGGGATTGCTGTCTCCTACCCAAAAAAAACCCAAAACCAAAACCAAAACCAACAACAACAACAAACATAAAAATGTAGGGTTTACATCTCAGAAAAGGGATGTTTCTTAATGGACAAATAGTGTTGAATTGGATTAGAGGCTCTGTACAGTGAGGTAAACTGCTGCAGAATCAGATTGGATTGTAAGTACTGTATATAGCTAGATGAAAGTTTAACAGCTGTAGGTAGATGGCATTAAATTTTTGGAAGAGAGAGTTTTGCCAAAGCTTACTGTCTAAACTTATTGCAAAATCCCAAGACCATGTTTGGAGTCTGAGTTCAAGTAGAAGGCGTGCACAGAAAAAAAGGAAACCACCTTTAGTTTTCTTGAGACTGTACTACCCAAGTATTGGATTTGTTATGTATTGGTGTAGCGTAGAGTTATAGGGTCAGAGGAAACATTACAGATGTTCATGAAGACAAAATATTGCATGAAGTGTTCTGTATTGTTCATGGCATGGCTTAGAGATAATGTTTATCACTAATAGTGTCCATTATCAAGGGCAGGTTGTGTTGAAATGATGTGTTGTGTCGTCTTAACAAAACACCGGTTTCTGGAGTAGACTGTTGATAGACAGTAGAAAGTGAGTGAGGAGATGAGCAGTTTTCTAACAAAGGAAAATAAAATCCATTTAACATTTCTCAGGCTCTGAGTTACGTGCTTCAGTAATGTCAGACAGTTAAAAATAGAGGCCATTATTTGAAATTTCAACTGTTGAATTAATTCCTAGAGTAAGTTAGTTATTTCAGAGGAGTTGCTGTCAGAGATGAATTCGGCCCATCCTGATGAACGCTTGCCACTGTTACCATTTCCTGCAAAACACCACTAATTCTGCCTTAATTACTGTCAGACTGGACTATGGAGCCCTGGAGTATCTGGCAATAAAGTTTTGTTTTGCTGAGAGGGAAGGTAAAGAACCATTTAAATAGGTTTTTGAAATAAGCATGAAATCTCTGAAGATGTACTGTTGTAGTGCAGACTGTATATCAAAATATATAAGCATCTTGTTGCAACAATGGCTTTGTAAACACATTACTGAGCAAACTATGAAAAGTAATCCACCAAGGGGCTGTTTCCCTAACTCATAAGCATGAAGTTAAGAGACCAGTGCCATAAAATAGATATGTGCTGTTAAAAAATACTTTTTATGTGAGATTATTTTGTGTTAAGCCCAATAGATGATTCCCTTTTTTTTTTTTTTTAGATGCATATCTTTCAATACTTGAAAATAGTTGTGTTTAAGGCAAAAGTCAGCTGTCCTCAGAAAATGTGAGAATAATTCTTTAACTTGGGGCAAACAATGCTTGAGGGTGGAATGAAAGTGCCCACAAGCACCTCACTTGGGCAGAGTGCAGCGGTGTCATGCAGTCCTACTACAGCTATCCATTAGCTTTTTGTGGAATTACAGTGTTGTGGTGGATAATGAGGAATGCCTTCAGCAGTCACTCCTTTTAGCAGCCTGCAGGCATGGCCTGAGGGGCAGTCAGAGCCACCTCCCTGGGCTGGCAGAGCCTCCTTGCTCCCAGCCCTGTGGTGCCTTGGTGAGTTCTCAGCTGCTCCAGGGCAGCAGGCGCTGTTGGCTGCTCACACAGCAGGGACACAGTGTCTTACAGATGTTTTGGAGGCCACAGTTTCCATCTAATCTTGGCACAGCTGTCAATCATGTGCATATCACTTGCCCCCTTGTCAGCACCCTGAGCTAGTTCAGAGCCACCTGCTGCAAATAGAAAAGGTGTGAGGTGAACCGTGCTGTGGTAGGAATACTTCTGATCCCTTGTTGGCATCTGGCCTCATGCCTGGCTGAGGAGCCTTCCCACCATACAGCATTTGTGGATGATGTCCAGAAGGAACAAGGGATCACAGCTGGAGGGTGATCTGAATTCTGGGTTAAGTGTTTCTGCATTTACCCATCATGTCTTCTTTCGAAGCAAACAGCAATGCTCCTGGTGGTTACAAGGGGAGTTTGCTCAGAGAGTGCAGCCCACTCTCAGAGGGATTGTATTCAGGAAATTGCAAAACTTGAGTAAGAAAAGGTGTTAAGTGAATTATATACAAACTGGATATGGAATTAATCTGCCATAGCCAAAACCCAGTAAGAGCTCATGTATTGCCAATTGCTGACATTTCTTGCAGTTTTGTACCTTGTACAGCTATGGAAACACTGAGCTAAAAATCCAATATCACCTTCCCTCTCCAAAGTACAGAACTTTCTATGCTCTTTTGCTGTAGCCAAAGTATTACCCACTATTCTTCTTAATATTAATTGACTCTTGTGAATTAAAAAACCCCAAACAACACAAGGACTGAGGTTGGTTGGCTCCTTGGTACACAGCTCAGACTGATTAATACTAACAAGGAGCATTCATTGATTTTGTTTGCTTTGTCTCAGCCAGTAGAAAAAGTATATATTTAGGAGATCAGAGAAAATTTATATTGTTGAAATCTCAGATATGACTGTTCGAGGTGCTGTTCTTAGAAGTAATGGGAGGTTGAGACTTTTCAGAAGAAAGAGCAATATACTTGGTCATGAAGATTTTGCAGGACTCATTTATTAATATAACAAAATGGTGTTTCAGCAATGTTGTGTTCTTAGAGACTGAAGGCCTTAATAAGCAGCTGCTGTTTATGTGTAGTAAGTTTTTGAGAAGTCCATTCAGATAGGTAAAATTACTTCATGCGTAGCCTGCAGAGCACGTGCCGTGCATTGTATTAAAAAAAAGAATAAAGCAAACACAATGAATCTGTTAAATCATAATGGCTCCCAATCGTGACAAATTTGCAGATTAAAGCTCATTGAATACACATTTAAATGATAAATGATAATGGCTTGGAAAGAGTCATTATGATCTATTTCATCAATAATCCACATTTTTTGCCTTGTAACTACACCAAGGATGAGTATAATGAATACTGCCTGATGAAAAAAATATTTTGTTTATGAAGGAGAATCAGAGAAAAGAAATTCTCAGATTAACAAATTTAAGTGGTTGTTACTGTTTGTTTATATTGTTTATACATGACAGATTTTTCCCATTATTAATATTAATAATTTACAGCTTCAGGGCTTGTTCTCAGGGGAAAAAAAACATGTTTAGACTTAGTATCCTTCAAACCGCAGCTGATTTCACTGGGTGAAAGTGAAAGCAGAAAGAAGCAGGGATACAGTATTAAACATTCAAGGTGTTAGACTGCAAATAGTTCAGTGCTTGTGAGCACCAAGTCCCACAAAGTTTGTGAGCAGAATTCAATGGGTTTGTCACAGATTTTTCATGTTTCCCCTGCAGAAATGTGCACATTTTCGTAATTTACTGTGCACTGGGATTTGCTGTGCCTGCCCAGGGCATCCTTCAGGGTACTCCAGCAGTTTCCAAGTGCACTCATGTCAGTCCAGATGGTGCCGATGTGTTTTGGCGCTGACGGACACGCACTTGTAGAAGACCTGGTGGGGTTGTGTTGGGAAAATCTTCAATTGTGCTGAAACAAAATTTCCTGCTGAGGAAGAAGAAGGGGTTGAGGTTAGACTCAAGTGTGCTGTGTTGTCAGCTCTTGGTTGTAACCTCATGTGCATGTTATCTCATGCCTGACCAGGTTAAGACATCAGTGGCAGTCCCTTAGGATTGAGTTCCTGAAGGTCATCTAAAAAGCAACAGCAAATCTCTGTTTGGTATCAGGGATGACAAAGTGCATCTTTGTGGGATATTCTGACTGAAATGAGCAGTTAAAGCTGAAATATTTTTTTTGAAATTGAGTGGGTATTTTTTTGTGTGGCACCCAAAAGCTAAATCTGCTACAAATATGAATGGTAGTGGCCTTATTGTGTTGCTGGATAAATTGGATGAATTAACACTGGAGCAGGATCCCAGTACACTTAGTCATGGAAGTCATCTCAGTGAACTTACCAAAGTAAGTTCATTCATCTGAAGTCCATGAAAGTCCTTCTCAAGAACCACATTTATCAAGTGCTTCTGGGCATTTTTCTGTTTTCTGGTAACATACCATTGCAGATTAGCACCATGGAGCCATTTGACAATAAACAAGACTGTTGGAATGTCATCTGCAGGAAAAGAGCAAGATCCGGTTCTAGGGCCTAGATAGCCCTCTTAAAAACTTCCATGATTTAAGTAGTTCTCTTTTAAAAAATTGCTTATTTTGCTCCTTTAAGTCACATAGCACATAATTCCCACCCTACCCCTTAGATATTTTCACTGTGAGCGAAACGCTTCAAGTGGCCATTGTTTCAGGCAGTCAATATCTGTATAAATGCAGCATTAATAGTGTCCCAAGCTACCACAATGTTTTGAATTATAGAAGTGGAGGGCTTTTTAACTTTGAACACATGCTTTGTGTAAATACTCAAGTAAAACATACGCTTGCAGTGAATTTTTGTATCCCTCCTCCTCCTAAAAGCCATCCGCCAACTTATCCCTAAAGCCTGTGGCTGAGCCTCTGAGGCTGGGGTGATGTTCCAAAGTGAGGGTGAGAGCTGTGGGAACACCTGTGGTGTCAGCCTGCATTTGGGTTTCCCAGGCCATGGCTGGTGTGTCCCACGATGGCCTCAGGAGCGGGGTTGGGGCAGCGCTGTGCGGGGCGATGCTCAGCTGAGCGGGGCAGAGCGCGGTGCTCAGAGCGAGGTAAAAATGCCTTTGCAGCACCCCTGAGTGTGCTGGGGGCACGGCCTTAATGCTTCAGGGGTGTGAAGATGAGCAGGTATGGGAGAGAGTGATGATTCCTCCTTCCCTGGCCACCCGTGGGTGCTGCCCCAGCCAGCACAGAGCTGGCCCCTGTGTTTTGATAACCTGGTCGCTCCGTGTGTGGCCAGCTCCAGCCTCCAGAATCCCTGCAGTCCTTGTTATGGCCGGGCTAATGACTTGAAAACTTCTCATTAAATATTCCTCTTGGCAAAGTTTGGTTCATAGATGGTCTCAGGGAGGAGGGAGAGGGGGGGTTCAGTCCTGGGTGTTAAAAAAAAACAGCTTTATTTTTAGGCCTATTTCCGTAATAAGGTTTTCTCAAATGATTTGCTACAATAAATGGGCCTTTTTAAATTTGAAAGGTTCAGTTCTAAGTTCAGGGGTAGCCCTTGGGCACTGTGGTGGAAGATCCTTGTACATACTAAGGAGTGATTATTGACAGAGTTTAACTTTATTGACCCTGCTCTCCTAATTCCTAACAAATTTTCTGAATGTGCTCTTTAAAATCCCTACAGAACGCTGCAGGTTTTGGGTAATTCCAGAGCTGCACCTGAGATTATTGCTTTATTACCTTCCTTCTTTCTATCCCCTTCCGCAGACTGACCGGTCCTTTGACATTTCTTTTTCAATATATTCTAAGCAGAGTACATGTGTTTGTCCTTCCTACAGCTTTCCCCTTAGCAGTTGTGCAGCACATCAGATCTGTTCTGTTGTTTCAGGCACTTTCCACTCCTGCTCTAGCCCGTTTCAGCAATGGAGTTGACTTGCCTATACTAAAAATAATTTTTTTCAGCAATTTGATAGCTTTGCCAATGGGTTCAATGAAAACAGATGGCATGTTTATGCCTGTATTGACAACTGAGAGTGCTCTGAAAGTCTGTAAACTTCCTACCTTTCTGACTTCTCTGTATCTCTCCTCCTCCCAGCACCCTCCATGATACAGTTTCTTGCTAAAGGGTTGACTTGACTCATTTTCCACTGCTGTCAAGCTTGCACAGTTGAGGGATAAAAATCCTGCTTGAATGAGTAAAGAAAAACTGAATATTTAATTTCTGCACAGGATTCTGGGGTTGATAACTTATAGCTACTTGTCATATAAATTAAGTACAGTTTGTGCTTAAGTGCTTTTTTATTAGACACTGCTGAGATTGTTAATAGCAGGTACGTTCTTTGGGTTTAGAAAAAGTTGCTTGCTCTGAAGTGTTTGAAAATCAGGTGATATGATTTTCTTAGGTAAGAAATCATTCTAAAGATTAGAAGGACAAATGTTTTTTCCTTATTTACTGTTTCCACCTTCCTTGGAAATAGCTATATTGTATTAATACTCAGTATACCTAGCAAATCACAGTGTTTTCTTAATTTCAATCTTTTGCTATAATGGCATATTAGATGCTTCTTTTAAGGGTTAACCTTAATTCATACCAAGTTTAGAGTTCTCTGATTTGTGACTTAATAGAAAAATATTGTCCATAAAACATTGCCTAAAGTTTTATTTGCGATAAATTTTCACAGAACATTCACCTGAATATTGAGAAGAAATATTTACTTAGAGAAAAATAATCAGATGCTTTGGGTGTCTTCGTGCCCCTTTTCCATTTCTTTCAGGACAAAAAAAAAAAAAAAAGAAATCTTAGGTTAATTGCAGAAATTCTCCCTAATTCTCTACAAACATTTTTGAACTTCTCTGGGTGGTGGTCATATTTCAGGTTGGACGTGGCAGGGCAGGAGGTTTGACTTTGGCTGTATAGTCCTCACAGGCACGGATGTGAGTCAGAAGATATTTAGAGAGGAAAACAGGGGAAAGTAGGAAAGAAAACAGGAAAATCAGCTTAACTGTGCCCAGTCAGCATCAGCTCTGCTTCTGTTCCTGTTGCAGCTTTCTCTGTGGTGCTCAGGAATTGCCCTGGGCTATGTTTACTAAGTTTGGGTGCTTGGTAATGGTCACTGAGCAAAACTGAACTGTTGCTTCCTGATGCACTGAGTGCCTGACAGCCTTCCCCATGCTCCTCACGAGCTGGCTTGTCCAGGTGTGCAGGGGGTGTGTGTGATGCTTTAAGTCAAAACAGATACTAATCATGTCACAGTGCTTAGAGAGAGATGTTTAAAGGGTACAGGGATGAGCGTGGAATACAGCAGGTGAATCAAAACACAGATGTTGGGGGAAGATGAATTTGTTGTTAAGGCATTAGATTGGTGCTCAGGAGAATTTGATTTTAATTCCAGCTCTAACAGGGACTTCCTGTATGACCTTTTGGAAATTATGTCTCTGCTTTCAGTCTGTAAATCGGAACAATGTTTTTTTCCCATTCCCTGCCTTTTCAGTTTAAACAGTGCAGTTGCTTAAAGCAAGGACTCTTACACTATGTCTTTGTACTGACATGTTGTCTCTTGGTCCAGTAAGATGTGTATGATATGGCACAAAGTTGTGAATAGGGAGGGGAAGAATGTAAAATTGCAAATTGGATATGCATGTCACTGGTTAAGAATTTACAGAATTTAATATGGGATGATTGGAATAAAGCTCATAAAAACATTGCCTATTATAGACCAAGATTTTTATAATTTCTGTGGACCTCTGTACTGTGAGAGGCTTCTGTAAAAAAACTGTTAGTTTATTCTCTGTTAAACTCTAATAGGACTTCTTGCATAAGCTGGTTTTTAGCATGCATTTGGGATGAGTGCATTACCCACGAGTAGTGAACTCACAAGTGAGTTATGCGGGTAATCCCAAACGAGTGCCAATAAAACTTTTATAAAACATAGCATCATTATGGAATTCATTTATGCCACATATTTTACGGGGGAAAAAACTGTTCTGGTCATATATTAGAAAGTTTATAATTTTTTTTCTACTGGTGCTGTTTTTCACATCCCTCTGCCTCTAAAGCCGAGCCAAGTGAATACCAGCAATCTGGTATTCTAACGTAGAAGGAAGGGAAAATTAGAACAAACACATGTTTGAAATCTCTCTGAAAATAAAACAAGGGCCAGATTCTAATCTCCTTACTCATACCAAACACCACCATACCCCCTGAATAGCTCCATAGATTTCTTTGGGACCATTTGTCAAGTGAAGTGCTATTTGACATGTGTGGCAATACCCAGAATTGGCTCAATCTAAACTAGCTTTTTCCATTTAAGCCCTCCAAAGCTTGCTGTCTTCAGTGGTTAGAAACACATATTTACGTTTTTTATCGCATCAAAAAGAAGAATTCTCACGCTGCTTAGAGGGGTTGTTTCAGCCCCCTTTTAACAGAGTTGGGCGATGCAAAGCAGAATCCCAGCACTTCTATAAAGCTGAGGCAGCGAAAAGCTCTTCTAGGGGGTGGCTGGCAGGCTAAGCACGCTGCTTCCCACCCCATTTGATGGGTCATGTTCAAGCTGCAAAGACTGAGGAATTTGTGCCTTCCACTTTCACCAGCTGCAGTCAGCAGCTTTACAAACCCCACTTCATACCACTGTAAGCCATACCCATGGAAACCTGTTGCACCAATGTAATACCCATGTCCCCATCACTTCAGCCTATTGGCTGCCATGTCCCATATTCAGTTCCCCTCCTTTTAGGAACAGTTATTTCACCTCAGAGACTTGAATCCTGTATCTTGCTTCGTGTAAACACAGCGCATTCTAAGAGAGAGTTTTTATCTCTCTCTCCTTTGTTTTCTGCTGCTGTGTTAATTTTATTGCCATGATCAAAGATCCTGAACTGGTAGACATAAGTCAACAGAAGAACTTGACTTGACTTTATTGAGAGCAGGATCAGGCCATAAACATCCTGGATTTATTCTTTTGTCTCACATAAAATAAGTCCACCGATAAAATGCACTGTGTGATGATGGCTAATCAGGGATTGCTGCTTACAGCTCCACACGTAACCTAGCTATCTCCACATTAACCTCCTCCTTTCATTTCCTTGGTTATGTTGAATAGGAAGCAGTTATTGAACTGCAGTGTTATGTTCATAGAAGCCATTTGATTAATTGACTGTGTTTTGAACTCTTGTGACCCAAGGCTGAAATATAGCTCAGACAAAAGTAACAGAAGCACAGTGATGGGATGGGAGTATAAAAGAGCACCAGTAAACTGTCCATGGGCAGCCCACATTCATGTTCATGTTTATCCTTGTAGAACTTGCTAAAAGTAAAGACAGATGTCCAGCTTATCTCATGTAGTCAATAGCAATAATAAGTACGGATGCTGCTCACTGCGAGTTGAGCCTATTCCTGCTGTCACTCTGTCTTTATGTATCCACAGGGAGAAAAAAAACCTGGAAGGCAGGCAAAAAAAAAAAAAAGAAAAAAAAAAAAGTATTGCCAGAAATCCCTGTAGGCTATCTGAGAAGGAGCGGATGTGTAAAGCATTTCTTTCTGCATAAACATTTAGAAATCAAGCTCTCATAAGTCAGGGATCCACCAAATGTGGTGTGAAGAGGCAGATGAAGCCTGCCTTCTGGCATGCCAGCATTTGCTGATTGATTTGGAATGCAGAAGGGCCCTTTTTATTTTTATTTTAAAATTTGAACCACATCTTAATACAAATCAGGTGAAAAATAAATTGAAAAATAGCAAGCCTGAGATTACAGATGTGCCAGCTTCATATTGTTCAGTTTAGCTGAGGTCATAGTCAAGCCCATCAAGTTCACATCGTTTAGTGTGCGGCCACTGAGGTAATATTCAAACAAAAGAAAAGCAGTCAGAATGCTGATATGCTCCTACTTTGCCAGCTGGCCTCGTTCAGCTGTGCAAAGCACACTGGCTTCAGCTATGTAAGGAACTTAAATCAGTAAGGAATACAGGTTTTTAGAAGGATATGCTGTTCCAAACAGCCCATTCGTGCTCCAGCTCTCTGACTTTAGATCAGTCATAAAAGGGGAAATACCTCTCCTAATATGCAGTTTCATATTCTGAAATTCAGAATGCAAGAGCTATGCTAATGATGATACAGTTAATTTAGATGGAGGAATTTTTCAACGGGGGACATTTGTATTCTGCTCAGTAGTTAGAGAAATCTTGAACTTCCTAGAAAGCCTACAAGTAGAATTACTGGCATCCGTTCCTCCTCCATACTGGTGATGTTACCATGCTGGTTCCCTGCACACAGGTATAGATTTATGTAGATTAATTTGGTATAGTACAGTGAATTGCCACTATGGTATATATTTTAGAATTACTTCCTAGCACAGCCTAATGGCTGGAATCAAATAAAACATAAAAGTAGATTTATATAGATTGCTGTATAAATCAGATAAAGCTTTATGTTACCTAGCATTGGTAATGGAAGCTTTTCCTGCAAATAATATAGAAGTTTTCCATGTAATATTTTCATTATTTCAGTGAAAGTGAAGCAACAAAAAAGAAGAAAAGAAATAAACAAGTCTATCGGGCTTAGCCACCATTAAACATCATTAACTACAATTTTGCCTGACAAGTTCTCTCATCTGGTGATGGGTGAAATGGTAGAAAAGTAGACTGAACAATTGCATAAACCCAAATGAAATATGCCCTTGTATTCTAAGTGTGCACAGTTCAGTCAGTTAAAATAGAGCAATTTATTATGCTTTAGCAGCTTGAGCTTAATCTAGTTTTAAATAGATCTCTTTTTTTTAACTTCTTGCTGTGATTTAACTGGTTTGGGAAGACACATGATATAGTGCTACACAGTCTCTGCTCCCTCTCATGCTAGTTTACTTTGAAATAACTTTAATAGAGTGCTGCTGATGAAAATAACTCACAGGAAATGTAGATAAGCCTTTAAACAACAGTGAATTTATTTGTTTTGTTTGAAATGAGTGGATAAAGGCTTAATGGAAGAGACAAGAATACAGAGCAGAGAGAAAGGAGATTGGGTGTAGCAGGCACAGCAACACCCTCCTGAGGATTCAGGGCTCTCCAGGCTCCACCAGGCAACGGTGCTGCCACAGGGGCATCCCCTGTTCATCAGCTTCTCAAGGTTAACTGCTCTCAGCGTTTTGGGCCAGCCTATCAAATGTCTTACTGGTCAGTTTTTAATATCAAACTGCTACAGCGAACCTCTGAGAAGCACTTTGCCATGTTGGCCACCCTGTTGTCAAAATGGGTTGGAATGTTTATCAAAATCTCCTCACATAACATAGGCAAAGCTCTCACCTGCCTGCATTCAAAGTGTGCTCTGCTGTTCCTCGAGGCAGGGAGTGTGTGACCTTTACTGAGTGGAGTATTTTGACTGTGGACATTTTGTTTGATATTTTGCTGTAGTTTTCCACTTATTCATTAGATCCCTCAGCCTTTGTGGTTTTTCACAGGTAATTCTGTGATTACACCTGCTGTGATAAATGTTTTCTTGAAATCTTACTTGAAGAAATTTAGCTCAGTCCCTTTGCCTGTGGAAGGAAATAAGCATCTAAGTTAGTGTTTGCAGTGTTGATTGATACAAACAACCATGCCAGATGCATATAAACTTGTGCATTTATATTAGATCCCACAGGAATGGAAGAGGGACATGTTTTCAGGGAATTTTGTGTGCATATGTGCATTTGTAAGAAGTTCAGCAACCAAGTGACACCAAATTCTTTGTATAACTGAGGGCTCTGGCTGGCACAGGCTGCTCTAGCAATAGGATGATGAACCCTTTCACCTTCAGGTTACTGGTTGAAATTTAAGGCAGATTTGCAGGGAGCAAAAGTCATTAAACTCTCAGAGCTATTCAGTGACCTGTGTGACATAAAATTCTCCATCAGAGTCTAATGGACATGTGTCCAAGTCCAGAATCTGTGATCCTAATTGGCACTCTTGTTGATAGTGGCAGCATAGAGACCAAGGACTGAATGGGCATACAGACAGAATTTCCTCTCCTTTTCCAGAGAGGAAAGACCAGTAGGATGTTTGTGTTACTGCTACACATGATATGAATGTTTTTGGATTGAGAAGGGACTGCAGACTTCAAAAGCATTCATGAAGTCTCGAGTCTTCTAAAAAAGCCCTAAGCTAATCTTATTTTTTTTTAATTTAGTGAAAAAATTGCTAGCAATGTTTGTTGAGCTGGCTGAAGCTTTGAGGTGTCTTGTGTAAAAAAGTAAGGAGAAAAATGTTTTAATTAAAAGTCAGAGAATACCAGGAAAGTCAGTAGAGAGGGACTGTATGTACTGTTCCTTCTTATGAATGACTGTTTAAACAGAACCAGATTCACTGGTCTTTAAAATTTTCCTAGAAGAAATTTGCTGTTTCCTAATAAAAAGGAAAAAGAATAGCCCTAAAACCAAAAAGAATGCGCCCCCCAGCTGACTGCCTGAAGCAGCTCCACAACCATGAGTATGTATTGTGATCAGACACCGTATATTGCTAAAACTCCTTGATGGAATGAGTTTTAATTTGGTTTACAGAAAGCTTTAGGGGATATGGCTCTCTACAAATTAGACCACAGGAGCTATAAAATGAAGGATGTCCTCCCTAATTAGAAACAGTGGAGCAGTCTGGTGTTCTTCCTAGTTGTAGCCTCGTGGGTACTCTCTCACAAGTGAACTCTGTGCAATAGATGCTTCTCTAGTAACTGTTATCTGTCTTTTTACTGGAGTTTATCTGCCATACAATTTTCTGTCTCCATTTCTGTACATGCCTTTCTGTATAGTTCTGGCAAGTTCTCGACTGAAGCTTTGAATGGCTGCTACACAGCAAAAATTCATGTGTTGCTCGGTGATTACTTACCACTCCCAGAGCAGCTTATTTATTTTAAATATTAGGAAATGGTTCTCAGACTTGGGTGAACATGGCAGTCAGTTTAGGGGGTTCCTTTTGCAGTGTGCAGCTGTGTCAACTGTTTTCTCATGCCTTTTCTGATGAGGTTAATGAGAGTTAAAGAGAGGCATATAGATGGACTGAAATAAACTATGTTTTATGGTAATCAAATTTCATTTTCTAGACACATTTTTTAGCAAGAAAGTGTTCATCAAACTGGCATCCAGGATTTTCGACAAGAAAATAATACAGTTATTTAACCATGACTAGAAAAAAAAAGTGGTGCCTGGAAATCAGAATGGCTACAGCTTGTTTTTTATGCCTCATGATAAAACCACATCTAAGCTTAACTGCAAGAGGGCATTAGGCATAAGTGCACAACAGTCACAATCAGCTACAAGCATATTTCCAAAGTGCATGTGAAAGGACAGCTGAATGTGGAGCTGAGCTGTGAAGTATTCAGAGACTTTCCTTAGGCAGCTATAATTTGACTTTTTTGATTGTCAGTAAAGGAGGACATCCAGGTTTTTAATTCATTAACATCTTTTCATGTAGACTTACATGGAGTAGGACCAACGACTGGTCCAATGAAAGCTTTAATTTACTTGTGACATATTGTTTCCACTAGGAGTTGTTGTAGATCAATCTGAGCACAATTACCAGGTAAATAAAAGAGCAGAAAAAAAAGAGCCAAGTATTACTCTGGAATGTAAGTGAAAAATGGAAATTTAGAATCAATCAAAATATTTATTTTGCTGCCCTGCGTGGAGTATTCCTGGCAGGAAAGGGCTGTTTTTTTAAGTGTGATTGCTGTTTAGATTTTACCAGAATATATAACTGAACATGTCTCATGACCGTCTTATTTTCATGTAGTATTTCATCCTCCGGCTTTGTAGGGGAACTTTATGCCAAGAGAACTCACTGGAGACTGAGTGACAGATCAGGCTGTTGTCCCACATTCCCTTTCTACTAAATCACAGTTTTCTTTAGATGGAAGGTGGCTATTGTGAAGCTGTCAAACTGAGGAAAGTTAAATGGGCTGAAGTGAAGGCTCCTGCTAACAATAGCAGCTATCTCTGTCAAATGAAAGCTCAGCAGACAGTTACAAGGCAATTCGGCACTGATGGGTGGTCGATTAAAAACAACAAAAGGCAAGATGAATGAAAGGGGAAAATCCCTATTACTTTGTGGTAGAAGCAAGGGGAAAACCAAAAATAAAATAAAAAGTCCACCTCACCCAACCCTGTAGCAATTGGAACAGACTTGTAGTTAGCATGACCTTCATCATCTCAGATATGGCACAATAAAACTGACAAGATTATTTTCTCTTCAAGCAGTGCTGAGGTATTTTCATTGGCAAAAATCTGGAAAAGTAAAATAAATGCAGAGTTCAAGGCAATTGAAGAATTCTTGAATCTGATAACAGCTGGAACATAGTGCCACCAGGAAAAATAGCTTGGTTTTGTGCTAAAAAATTATGACTTGATCATTTTTTTTTACAGTGTCATTTCTGAGATTTTGAAGGTTACCCTATAGACAACCAGAAGAGGATTAGAGAGAAATTATCTTTGAGCTCAAGGGAGCACCAATTTAAATTGGATTTGAGATATAACTTTTGCATTACCTTAGGAGATGAAAGGTAGTGTTGTGCCCTGATGGTTACCCAGCTGCCTAACCATATGTATCAACTGGATTAGCCTGTAGATTAACAGCTCCTGCACCAAGTGCAAGGTGTATCGTGCAATTTCCTCTTTGTGGGACTCATCCCTTCCCAATTGAACTAATATCAAAACTCAGCAAACGTGGGGAGGGCTTTGCAGCCTGCATGTCAGACAGAAGGTAAATGTACACACTTGTTCCTCAGAAGATAATTGTCCCTAAGACTTAGACTGGCTACTGCAGGTGTGTAAAGTAAGATGAGAAAGTACAAAAGTAATAGTCTAGGAAAAAAGGTTTGTTATGTCCTTGTATCCATCCTGAGAGAAAGTCAAGTTTTGAAACCCTAGTGAAATTTGATGGGAGTCAAGCACCTAGACCCACTTAGATCCTATAAAATTCCTATTCCTTTTGTCACAGTTTAAATGCCACGATAAAAAAGCCTGGAAGAATGAACAGTTTCTTACACAGCACAGTTGGGACTTAGGTTGCTGCCAACAGTGGAGCCAGGGTTCAAAGAGATTCTGATAAAACTTAGGAATAAAAAATTTGGAAGACATATGTGCTTCATGAGCATAATGAACCAGCATCTCATTCCAGTTGTATTAGGAAAAATAATTCCGTACTAGGAAAAATAATTCCGTACTAACAAATGATGCAGAACTAGATGCACCACAGACTCGATACAGTCTGACAATTTTGATATATTATTATTCTATTATTTGTCATTGTGAAGTCATGACATCATTACTTTATCAATTGCATTAAGTTTAGTCTGCATTACCCCTAAGTTTTTCCCTTTGAAAAAAACATTGAGTATTCATTTATCAGTTTTATGTACTAATATTCATGTTTGTCTGATAATAACATCGAAATACTTTAGTCATGGACAAAGAAGCCAGTTGCCAGACATGGTATAAATGCACAAAAATAAAGGCAAAAAATTGGTATTCTGGAATTTTCTTTTTTGGAATGTTTTTATCACTGAGGACCACATTTGAGTTTTAAGGGTTTTTCTGATGGTAGCATGCATTTCATCTGATAACTAATTTGGTATGAAAATGATATTAACCTACCTCTCAGAGAATCAGCCACAATGTTCCTCAAAGGCTCTGTGGTAAAGGAAGACCAGGGTGGTCTGAAGATGAATTTGGGAGAGAGATGTTAAAGCAGAGAGCTGCTAAAGGAAGTAGTGTTTCTCGTCATCTTCAAAATGCCAGTGTCTGTCATGTTCTCACCAGGATCAGAATCATGATTGCAACTCGCAGGGTTTGCTCTCAGTATTTGTTATTCACTCAGCCCTGGTGAGATCTCACCAGGAGTTCTGAGTCCAGTTCTGGGCTCCTCAGTTCAGGACAGACATGGAGGGCCTGGACTGAGCCCAGTGAAGGGCTATGAAGA
>JAWWLV010000158.1:13480619-13499311 GCA_035041135.1 Platyrinchus mystaceus | reverse complement strand
TATGAAGATGATGAGGGACTGGAGCATTTCTCATATGAGGAAAGCTGAGGGAGCTGGGCCTGTTCAGCCTGGAGAAAAGAAGACTGAGAGGGACCTCATCAATGCACACAGATATGGTGTCAAGAGGGTGGGACCAGATTCTCTTCAGTGGTGCCCAGTGACAGAACAAGGTAACAGGCACAGACTGAAACACATCTGAATAGGAGGAAGAACTGTACTGTGAGGGTGACAGCACTGGAACAGGCTGCCCAGAGAGGATGTGGAGTCTCCTTCTCTGGATGTGATCCTGTGCAGCCTGTTCTGGGTGAACCTGCTTTAGCAAGGGAATTGGAGTAGATGATCTCCAGAGGTCCTTTCCCACCACAGCCCATTCTGTGATTCTGTAATTAGGTTTAAACAGTGTAGTGGGTATTCCCTATTGTAGCCATTTAAACCAACAACTGAATATCCCTTTCTTGGTTCCTCACAGCTTCACTGTAGAGGGCTCTGCAAGCACAAATTAGCAGATAGCTGAAAAGTAACCTGGGATTCCTAGGGAATATAAAGAATGGAGAGTATACAGGGTGTGCATGTCTGTGGGACGATGCTGGCTTTTTCAGAGGTGGACCATTTGCAGGGATACTGAAAAAAAAATAACCTCTGCAGATTTCAGGACAAAGAATGATTTAACCATGTGGCACAATTTATAGGGTAAACAAACTCTCAGTAAGAGCTAACTATATCAGAAAACTTGTGTAACATGCACAGAAGGCACTGTTAATTTATTTCAGTGCCATAACTCAAAATGCTGAGGAAAATTCTCCTGTATTATAGCCAGAGCAAGATTGGATCTGTAGCCAAGTACATCAACGTAAATGTTCAGTTGTCTGGGGAAATACAAGTCTTACACTGTTACTTAGGGGAAAATGTGCACAGACATGGTGGAGCCCCTTATGAAACAATCCTCATTTTGTTAAACAATAGGATCAAATTTTCAATCAGGTTATCTAGGATATTGCATTCTGCAAGCTTGCCAAGCAAAGAGAACTATCAGCATGAAGACCGATATATTTTTATAGAATTAATGATGTATGAAATCTGGAAGTGGAAACATACATTTTCATTTTATCCTCTAATTTTTCTTTTTACATTATAAGTGAAAGGAAATGCTTGGAAGTATTTGCAGTTATTCATATCTGTTTATCTTAGAGTGATTATCAGAGCAAACAGTGTCAGGCATTGTGTTTGGATCTGAGCCTGAAAAATAGTGCTTACAGGAGCAAGGATTACTTGCATGAGTCAGTGTTTTCAGGACTGTGCTTGGTACTTGATTTCTCTCATGCATATGCAGTGCCTTATAAATCATCCAGATTCAGAAATCATTTTTTTCATTTTTTCCGTCTATTTATATTACTTTTAGTCTTACTTGGTTTTATTCCCTCTATTTACATTAGCTTTAGTACTGCATGGATTAATCTGTTTATACATTTTTAGATTGATCAACAGAATGTTCATTTAAGGATAGAAGTGAACAGTCTTACTGGAGATTCATTCCTCTTTGCAAACTGTGTATCAGATCTGTGGGATAGCTGTGGATTCTTGATGAAGGATTTTGCAGCTACAGGAGAAGTGGCTTTAAAAACGGATCACAAATTAGTGCTCTGAAAATGAAGCTGACCTTCCCCAAGATCACCTTATCTTTGCTTTCTATGGGGACTTTTGCTGAATGATCATCCCTGCACCACCCAGTGTTTGTGTGCTGGTTGTGGTCCAGCAGTATTTTTCACAGTGGTGATAGTAGACCTCCCTCTACCAGTCTTTGTTAAACATCTTGAGTCTTCCATTTAAAAAAGTAAATGATTAATTACTTCACAGTTTTATGAAGTTGCTGTTCATTTGCACTGTAATTAAGAAGCCAGACCCCTTTACTGTGTTACAGGACACTCATCCCCAACAGTTCATTCTTGAGGACTAATTGACCCCAGGGATTAAAACATCTTTAAACCTGAAGTCACTGTCAGGGAGTCTTTGTTGCTGCTCCTCCAGTCATCTGATTAATCAGGGTCCTCTCACACTGAACTATCTAAAATAGGAGGACATTGGTTACACCTTTTTTAGAGGCCAGTGTTGTGAAAGAAACTGGCAGGCTTTACCTTCAGCTTGCTTCTTGCCAAATACTCTTTATGCTTTCTTTGAAGGGATGAGCAGATCCCAGCAGTGCTTGAGCTTTTGAAGGTCTCTTGAGTTCATTTTAGAAGTTTGCAAATTTTCTCACATTAGCAAGTACTGTAATAAGAGTAAATTTCTTCTAATGGTCAGTTAAAAAATGATGTTTCTACTAAAGAAAAATCTGATTTGTATCCAAGACCATGTCTCTGTTCCTTTCCTATCCCTTCTATCCTTCCTCCAAACCAAGGCTGACACAAGTGCATACACTACAAAACTACCATGACATATTTGGGGTTAGTTTGCCTTTGGCACTTTTTACCTCCTTCCACCTCTGCCTTCTCTTTTCCACTTTTTTATTAGTACTTACAGAATTTTAATAGAATCATTTCTTTCTCTGTCTTCCTTTGTCTTTTTGTCCCTGTCTCCTTAACCAAGACATGACCCCAGTGGCGTCCAAGTTTAAGCTGGAAAACTCTGATAAGCCTAATACTAGGCAGAAATAGTTTTTACTAGATAAAATAGTTTTCCCCTCTGTATGTCCTTAAGCTATAAAAACTGAGTGAAAAGCTCCCACGTCATATTAGAGTGCTGTGAACCCATAGGAGCTGATGGGTCACCTCTGTAGACACAGTAACCGAGCGGTACCTGTGTTTGGTTTCAGGGCATAAACATATATTGGCCATGAACACTGTTCAAAGGCTTTGTTAAGGAACTGAGATGTGGAGTTCTCATGCTAATCGTAGTCAAGAGGTTGCTGGGCCTTGTTATGGCTAAAAGAGTTTGCAAACTGGGGATAAACTGGCCTCTGTTGAACCTTTCATTTACTTGGCACCCTGTTCTCAGTGTCCAAACTCCGGACAGCTGCTCTGATTTGCTCACTCAGAGCTTTCTCTGAGACTCTTTCAGCTTTTTAGATTTACCCTTATTTGTGAAGGGTGGATAAAGCAGATTCATCTTATGGAGGAAGACTGGAAAACTACCCCCGTTCTCCAGAGGTCCTGCCAGAGGACTGTGCCAGGGCAGTGAGGAGCAGGAGGCAGAGGTCCTCCCGGGTGTGGAAAGGTTGTGGGTGCCATCTCAGTCAACAGACTGGAACAGACTGGTGTCACTGGCGAGCTGCCAATGCCTCCTTATCTCATGGCAGGTGCTGGATGTTTCTCTTCCTCATCACCCCAGTGCCCAGCTCCATGCAGTCCTGGTATGCCTGCCAGAGAGGAACAGAGTTCATCTCAGTCTGTGCTGTCTCTGTGAAGTGCCTTGAGGACACACTGTCATTCTTATCACTAACACTGAAGTGCAGTCTTTCCCCATGGCACTGAACTTTGCAGACAGCAGTTCAAAATTAGAAACAAATAGTTCAAATGGCAGAAGGAGACACAAAAATGCATCAGTATAAAGGTTTACATGAACTGAAAAAGCTGCTTCCACTACAGACCAGGTTATTGAAGCTTCAGATTTACCAGATACAACTCATTTCCAATCTGCAGAAACAAAAGAGCTCTGCTCTTCAGGTATGAGATTAGTCTATGTAAGGGGAAAAGAGTGCACAGAGAAAGATTTGCAAATGTCATGTTGGTACTGACAGCTCATCAAACAGCTCCTTGAAGGACTCACTTTGTTACCAGATTAAAAAAGGAATAAAATAAAAAAATGTAATCAATGAATAAAATTAATGTCTTTCCATATGCACTGTAGAACATTGGATAGATGAGCCAGTCCTGTGTTATTTGTCCCCTGTTGAACAACTTTCTTTAATATATATTCTGGTATGATTTTTTTAAAGTCACCTTTGCAAGTTGCTGTAGAATTATCAATCATTGTTTAACTGTGTGCTAAGTTCCCATAGCCTTTATGTGTAAATATGCCAACTGAAGGCTTGTTTACCAGAGAAAATACTGGTACTCTGGCTAGGAGACAGTTTTAATCAAATGTGGTTGGAGTAAGCAGGTGTTTTTCATGTGGAATGTATTGGAAATGAGTATGTATCACAGAAATGGCTCTTGGACTATATATTGCTTTTGATAAATAGCAGAACCCAAAATTATATCAGCCACTGTAGTTCATCAAAGGGAAAATAGTAAAAGCTTTGTGCACTACGGCAGAATTTGGCACATTAAAAAAGGTGGGCTCCTCATTTTTATTCTTCAAAAACTCAAAGAATACAAATTTTACACTAGCTTTTTTAGAAACTATTAGTCCCTCCCTGTATTTTTCCCAGACCCATACTTTTCTTCATTCTTGTCTCTTTTCTCCCTATTTCTTCCCCCCCCATTTTGCTTCAATGATACGTTGTACTTGGGCCTTGCCAGATTCGTTATGTTGTGCTGAAGAGTCATTGGATTCTGAGGGAGACACAATGTAATAGAGATTGCACTTTTCTAAGGCAGAAGGCAAACCTGGTGATATTAGTGTCATTAAGACAAAAATATCAACTCACCAGCTTGAAACATAATGATGCTGCTTTTTGTGATTTTTTTAAAACTTCCTATCACACTGTTAAAATATTTTGACCCACTTCTGCTTCCATTCTGTTGGAAGTGTTGTTTTGGAGCAGGGTTGGAGCTCAGGAGGGATATGAAGTTATTGGATATGGTAGAGTATTATTCTTGCTAAACATACGGATTTCCATCTATGCTTATAATATACATTTAAAACTTGGCAGTAGGTTTCTCCCTCCTCCCAAAGTTCTTGTCTCAGCTTTAATGAAACACAAAATGCCTGTCAACAGGCAAGTAGTTATAATGCACTTAGTAGCAACTTAATATCTTAGTTGCTTTGAAGAGCTTTTTATACATAGACATTAATGGATGGCTGGATAAAGAAATTCTTCTACTGAAAGAATTAATTTTGCTTAATCCTTTTGAAATTAAGAGATGATGCGGAGAGATGAGTAATGAAGTGCACTCTCTAATTGTGAGGTACCTAATAGATAACCACAGGGGTTACTTCTCTCTCACCAGCTGTAATTACACTAATTACTGATATGGTGCTGGGAACACTAAGGCAGGCTGTGTGTGACAACACAAAATGGAGTGTGTCTTAGCAAGACATCTTCCTCCATCAGCTGGGCCAGGGGGAGGCTGACCGTGTTGGGAGGGTGATGTGGGCCTTCTCCCATGGGAGGGAGGAGAACAGGTACCTCTAGTGCTCACAGGCTGTTTTGCAGTAAAGACACAAAACTTGATTTCAGTTCTGTCCAAGGAGAGATGGTTTCAGTCCATAGAGTCATAGAACCAACTGGGTTGGAAAAGACCTCCGAGATCATCAAGTCCAACCCTTGATCCAACACTGCTGTGGTTACCAGACCATGGCACTAAGTGCCACATCCAGTCTCATCCTAAAAACTAAGGAGTTGATCTATACCTTAAGCAAATTAGCTCCATCCAGGCCCCTGAAATTGCTTAAAGGAGCAGAATTTACTTCTGTGAGTAAGCATTTGCAAGATGGACCTCATCACTGACAAAAATGTAATGAAAGAAAATGGTGGATGAGGAGAAGGAAAAATTAATAAATTATATTTAAGTATGTATAAAATTGCTGGACAAAAGGCCCTGACTATTAAGGTAAATGGTGCTTGTAAATTCCATTTAATCTTCTGAGATTTTCTTTTACCGTAACTCTTACAATATCTGAGAGGAAATAATCTGAAGATGACTTGCACATTTCAGCAAGAGAAGGAATATCAGATTTCAGGATTTATTGATGGGATGTTTTAGAACAAAAGATCTTCTTTTTTCCTTTGGAATTACTCTACCATTTATTTTCATTTCCTCAGGTTTTTTTTGCTCACTGTATTATGAACTTCTCTGGGGAAATCTATTGTTAGATGTTTTCACACACATAGACCCCCTCTTCCCCCTTGATAAATGATAAAATTGTGCTCCAGTGTGTGCAACACATTCTTGAAATACATCTGAATTCCATTATACAGTTTGTCATTTGCATGATACCTTTTGAGTTACCACTCTCAGAGAAGCCTTATATACCACAGAGAAATGCACTAGGAAAATGAAAAACAAGTTCTCTATGAAGTCCACAGGGTGAACCAGCAGAGACTGTGTTGAACTGATGGCCTTATTTCCATGAAAGTTCAGGGGTAGAAAAGGTTGCATCTCAGTGCTAGTTACTGTTTGCATGGATGGTATTCCCTCCACATCAGTATTGCTGAAAAAAGAAGAATAACAAGGGCTTCTTAGCTCAGGGTGGCAATATACTACTTTTTTCACCTCAAAGGCATTTATTTGATTCCTTCCTGTTCTGGATTTAAGCCTTATTAAGTTTCATGAGTGAAATTTGCTGTAACAGTTTAAGCTCTGTCTTTAATATCGAACAGAATAACTAGTTGTAGCACATGCTACTCCAATCTAAAGCACACAAACCTCAATTTAAAATTGTCCTTGTCAGTGGAGGGTTGAAGCAGGAGGGAATTCGGGAATTCTTTCCTTGAAGAGCACCCTCATCCTCTGTAAGCTTCCCATACCAGGCACTGCTTCTCCTTAGCAGCACTTTGCTGTGTCTTTTGTGTCACTAGTCACAGTTTCATCCTTTTCTTTTCAGCCAAATTTAAGCAATACAACCCACCCCACTAATGGAACAGAAGCATGGTTCCCCCACTGAGGTTGAAAGGACAGTGTTAAAGATTTACAAAAACAAATGAGCTAAATATTTTTTGAAATATTTTGAAAAGCACAGGAATATTATAAATATATATACATTTTACCAGAGGCAAACCTGGCAAGAAAAGGATGGGATGTCTGTATGCCTGGTTAATGCCATTGCCTGTCCTCCTTCCTTCCTATTCACGCTGCCTTTTAAGCACCTCCTCCTTGAGGAAGGAAACTGTGTCACCAAACATGTTGTTATAAACACAGTGGACTTCCAGCCCAGCCCTCCACAATCAGAGCAGGAAGTCTACTCTCAGTCCAGACCTTATTCATTTGTAAAAAGCATTTAAATAAGTTATACATTAAACCAAAAGAAGGATGTTGAGCTGTGAAAATATTCCTTTAAGAAGTTCAGAATCTTCTATAAAAGTAACTGAAATTGAGTGATATGGTGATAGTGCTTTTTCAGGGAGGGGATTATCTCTTGTCTCCTAATCAAATCCTGACTTGCTTGTTGACAGGATCCCAAGCCAGCAGGTCTGGTGTGCACAAAACACCTGCTGAACTGAACAGTTGGGATGAGTTACAAGTCCTGTTTCAGTGTTCGTGCAGCTGAACTTGGTGAGACCCCAGGGAATTTCAGCCCAAACCCCAGAGCTGAGTTGAAGTTCTGCTGCCTTTGCTGCTGCCAGCACTGATGAGTGGGAAAACCTATTCCAGTCACCCCAAAAGTCTCATCAAGTCTGAGGTCATCTTGCTCTGCAGCTTTGGCCACTTGCTCACTATTCATGAAAAAATGTGCCTAAAATTATACTTTACCTGAGTAGCTCATGCTGTAACAGCTGTTGGGAGTGGCTGAGGGACTCCATGACTCATTCAAGCTGAACATGGACAGGAAAACTGTATAAAAAAAGAGTCTGTCTCACTGAGAAACAGAAGCCATGGTGGGACTTGTGTAATCGTTTGACATGGTCTGTTAAGAGAACAGATACAAATTATGGACAGATACTGATGATGTTTAAACTGGTTTATTATCATGGCATATTTTTGAAATTACATTTTTGGAAAATGTGTAAAGAGTCAAAGAGAGCTTTGACTCTTTATAAAGCTTATTATACCAAAAGTTAGAAAAATAGCTCATTCTGATTTTTGCCCATCTCATAACCTTCTGAGGCCTGATAAAAATCGAAGGCTCCTAAAAACAATACTTTGTTCTTACTATTTCTAGCGAGACCTTTACAGAATTCATCCTAAAAAGCCTTCATTCAGCCATTTGTCTAGCTAAATTTCTAATGTAGAAACAATCTGCTTTGGGAGCCAATTCATCCCTGGAGGAAGTGGGTATTGTAGTCAGTCAATGAGATTGCCCCTACTTACACCACAGATAAATGTGTTGCTTTGTCACAACGTTTCTGCTTTGCAATAATTTCACATTTCAAATTATAAACCTCTGAAAATTGTAGATTACAAATGTGCTAACATAACTTCAACTGTTATAGTAAATGGCATTGCTCTAATAATGAAATAAAAAATCCTACTTAATCCCATTCTTTCCCTAAAGTGGTGTTTTGCATTAGCTATGGATGAAAAGACAAACAAGTACATGTATATTCAATAATAATGTCAGCTGGGTCAGAGAAGAATAGAAAATAAAATTAATTCATGACAGCTCTGGAGATAGCTTTCTGATACAGGCAGTTTTCCCTTTGATTTGCCCTCATTGAGAGTATTCATTGTAATTTTAACATAGCCACCAAATTAGCCTTTATTAATAGCTGTCCTGATCTTAATAACAAATATACTATGTAATCTCCAGCCTGGGTGTTTCTGAGGTGAACAATTATATAGAGCAGAATAGATCATATGGGTATTTACAGGGACCTCTCACTCAAGAGGGCCTAATTTCTCTTTCAGACCATCCAGACAGTGTCTCAGACAGCTGTAGATACAGAACTCTTCTGTCTCAGGGCTTTGAGGCTGAAATGGGTTACCTGTCTAGATATGACAGTGAAATAGTCACCTTGGATTAAGGTTGCTGGCAATCTTAACAAACCCTTATTGGGCTTTGAATGCAATCAGATGCTACTTGCTTATAAATGAGAGTTAATAGAAACATTAAACACTACAAGCTACTGTGACCCATGTCTTCAGAATATTAAGCACATTTTGAAATTGTGGAAAACCATCTAGGCCTTTGTGTTCTGTAAAATATTACCTCTTCTAACCAGTATTCTCTGGGAGCAAGCTATTTGAAATCTTCAGCATTCTACTTTCATTTGCACGTACTGTGCCTTTTTAATTTATTCCCTCACTTCTCTGGCTACCATATATTTACTGTTGATACAATACTCAGTTTCTCTTTAATTATTCCATCTGCCAGGAGAGTGTGATGCATTTTTAGAATCTAGGTGGTTTAGTTGTTTAACCTTTGAGTTTTGGAACTGAATGGGATGACATATTCTTCATTTAGCAGAACAGGCTAAGAAGAATTATATACTCCAAGTGATAAGCTTGGAACTGCTAAAGAAATACCAAAATCCAATTTTTTTCCTCTCTCTAGTCATCTAAACATCCATTAGTCTCTTGAAGGGAACTCATAAATCCTGCAAATTTATTTTATCTGAAACCAACTCTAACAGTTGTCCTTCCTACTAATCATGTTTTATATCAATTTTATATTTTTCAATATTCAATAAACATGTCTTGTGCTTACTGTACTTGTTAGTAAGTGTCTGCAGTATAGGCTGTATGAGGACAGTTATTAATCAGCCATTTTGGATGGCTGTAGGGTTAGTTTAGAAAGTGTATCAATTTATCTTTTTTATGTTTTCTTCTTTGTTCTTTCCATTTATCCAATATGGAATTTCTTTCATCCTTTTTCGGTTTATTTCTACCAGGGTATGTCAAAAAGCAATTTAACATGTAACAAATAAAAAAAAAAAAAACCAAACCACCACCCAATAGCTGAAAGAAAAAAACCCACACACCACCCTTTGGGTTTCATTCATGAAGAGATCCTTTGCATTATGTCCTCTTAGATCTGCATTAAAAAATAACAATAGAGCACATTATCTAGCAGTGCTGCTTTAAAGCAGTGGATAATTTACACATTAAAGTGAGATGTAGGTTTAAAAGTAGGAGTGTAGGATTGAATTAGAGTTAAGAGTCAGAATGATATAGTCCTGTATGAAAATGGTCTCGGTTTCCTGGGGCTATTGTCCTTCTGGTGTAATGAGACTTGCAGATAACAATCAGGGACTGTGGATAGATCGAGGCACAGTGATACATTGAGAATGGCACAGCAAGTATTGGCTCTGGGGAAACAAATGGACGTGTCTGCTAGATAAACAGCATTAAAAGTTTCTCTTCATCACCAAAGTCCAGGCCTCTAAAGATTAATAATTCCTGAAAAATAGTGTATTGGGTTTGCATGGCGAGGTTTTGGTAGCAGGGGAGTTTCAGGGGTGGCTTCTGTGAGAAGCTGCCAGAAGCTTCCCCCATGTCTGACAGAGGCCATGCCAGCTCCAAAACACCCTCAACTGGCAAAGGCCAAGCCCATCACAGATGCTGGTAACACCTCTGAGATAACAGATTTGAAAAAGGGAAAGAAACTCTGTGCAACAGCAGCTGGAAAAGAGAAGTGTCAATGTGTGAAAGCACAGGGGGAAGATGTTTCATGATTTGGTTTTATTTCTCATAGTCCTACTCTGATTTCATTGCCAATCTTTCTAATTAATTTCCCCAAATCGAGGCTGGTTTGCCTGAGATGGTGATTGCTGAGTGATCTCTCCCTGTCTGCATCTTGACCCACCAGCCTTTTGTTATATTTTCTCTCCCCTGTCCAGACAAGGAGGTGAGAGACAGAGTAGCTTTGGTGGGTAGCTGGCGTCCAGCCAAGGTCAACACACCACAAATCCTGACTTTTAGAAGAATTTTTTATCCATGCCACTGTCGTACTTTTATGGGTTCACGTATTACAGGGAGGCATCAGCCATTTATCAGGATGTTAATGACTAGTAGTTATGTGTCCAGATAGTTTGTAACCACTGGGCTGCCCGACAACAGAGGTCACTGGAAGACAGATGACTTACAAATTGGTTTAGAGATCTCCTTCACTTTCTAAGATCGCCACCAGGGCTTCAACTACTCTGATGTTTCCTCATCGGGATTATTGCCCCTTCTTTAAAATTCCTTGTATCAGGAGGCTTCCATGATTTACTGGTAGTCTTCAAACAAAAAAACTTCCTAACAGAGCATCCATTGATTGCTACAGTTATTTAAAGGCTAACAATAAAAAATCATAGACTTCAGTCTCCATCAAGGCAGAAAGGAAACAATAATTGCAATTTTCAAGCCTCCTGCCGGGCGTAAAGTAGCTCAGGGTGGCAGAAAGGGAACTCTGCAATTCTAGTGGCTGTCACAGCTGGGTGAGATGTGCTGATTCATTCGCACGTCATTCTGTGATGAGACAATTTGTCAAGGTGAAAAGATGGGTGTGAGGTAGAAGTGTGCCCAAGGAATATCAGCTCTGAGGGGCACCACCAGATAAAAGCACAAATATATGGGAAGCTGTGACTGCTGGTCATGTCTCTTCAGGTTGACAAGCCTCAAAAGAAAAGACCTTTTCTGTCTCTGTAACAGCAAATATTATGGTTTCTTACCCTGTGTATTTTTCCATACCAAGATCTTGGATTAAAAAAAAAACAAACTAACAAGTAATATTGGTGGTAATGTGGTAAAGTGGATTATTCAACTCTTTCTTCTGCCAAAGAAAAAGAAGCATCCATAGGGTCAGCCAAATCTTTTAGGAGTATCCTTCCCCTTTAACCAATGGCAGGGAGGAGTCTTGTGAGATCTCTCTGTATTAAAAAATAAATAAGTAAAAATGGGGATATGAACCATCAGATTCCTAGCTTGGAAAATGTTTGCCTTTGGATACTAACAACTGTGAGGTCCCATCAAACCTCAACTGAGCACCTCCTCTTCCTGCTGTTCTCCATTGTGCATTCTCAGTTTTGGTAAGGTGGGCATTGGTACCACTCTCACAGAAAATCGGTGGTGCCCTACATCAGGAATGAAACATGGATGCCTTTTTCTCAGTTTTTAGCAACCCCAGAGTTGAATTTCCCTCTGGATTTAGAAATACACATAGGTATATATGGACTAATCACCGTGAGACAATGTGCAAATAGAAGAGGACATGAATAAGGAGCTGACTGCCAAACTTCATGATGGATTAGTCTGAAAGGCATTTGCTCTTCCCTAGCATCACACACAAGGACTAATACATACATACATACATGGAGTATTCATCAGTTTACTTACCACAGGTCTGATTTTGCTGTTGTTGGAGCTTTTCCTCTGACTTTGCTGAGGTGTAGATTTGGCCCATTGTATGTCAAGTTAATTCATTAAATGTAATTCTGTATTGCCTCTCCTTTTTTCAGAATGCTTGAGGATGATCTGAAACTCAGCAGTGATGAAGATGACAATGAACAGGTAAATACATCTGATATAAAAGCATAGACCATATAATCTTACAGTTATTGGTTATTATATTGGTTGGGTCTGATTGTGTGTTGGTTTACTATATTTGCATCAAAAGCATTTTGTGGTACTGCAGAATCCATAATCTTAAATCTTGTTTGCTTCCCTCCCATGGGAAGAAACTTATTCTCAAATAGGAATGCATTTGGTCAGCTTTGTTTGTAAACTTTGTGAAGTGGATTAAATTAAACCAAAGCATGTCTTACTAACCTTGGAATTAGAGACCACACATGGCATCACCCATTTCAGCCAATGTGTTCTGAATTTCTATCCTCTGTGGTACCAAGTTAACCAGGAAACAGCTTTCTGGAAGTGGGTGTAAAATGACCCCATCAGACCACCAAGACAACTACAGAGTTGACTTGCACTTTTCAATTCATTTATACAGTTGCACACAGGAAGATTGGGTCCATAAGTTTTTGTTCCAATCAGTGAGTGAAGGGTTGGGAGTCCACAGCCAGTAGTCCAGTGATTCCCATTTGTGAGAGGGAAAAATCCTCAACATGTAGCTGTAAATCAATTCTGTAAGTCTTTCAACCTACTTGGGATGTTAATGAAGAATCATTTTCAGAAAACTGGCTCATGTCATTCTCTATGCTTCCCACTTTATAAATATTTATGGATAATACTGGGAAAGAATGCTGGTGAAATTCATATTCTCAAAATTCTTATCAGAAGAAAAATGAAACTTTGGGTTAAATTCATCCTTCATTTTACTTTATATATGCAATAGGCTCAACTGTTTAAACGTCTGCAATAGAGAGGAAAGTAATGCTATAATTCAGCATAGGATCATCTGTGCAGTCTGGGAAATGTTAACAATAAGCGAGTCTTTCTTTCTTATTTATTTTTAAACCACCTAAATGTTCTCCTTCAACCTACCTAATCCATCCCTTAGGGTCATGCCAGAAAAGATTTACCTTCTGGTGAAAACTGACCCCTTATTCATACAAGTCAGTATTTTTTAGCACTGAGTTAGACTTGCACTCTCATCTGAAGCCAAAGGGTCAAAATCCTGTACTTGTGCAATGTGCTGTTGTGCAAACCTGCTGGTTTATGACACTGTCAGGTTTCCTGATCTACTGGAAATTTGCCCAAACAGTCCTGTAAAATGACATTGTGATACTGAGATGCCTAAAATACAGAAATAGAAATATATTATCAGGTAGCAGTTACTGTTGTTTTCCTCAGCTACTCCTCATCAGACTTGTGCTCCAGGCCCTTCTCCAGCTCCATTGCCATTCTGGCAGGGAGAGAAAAGATTAAAACTCTCAGCTCAGAAGCATTCTAACAGTTTACACAGCATTTCTGTAAGGAAATGGAATTACTGTCTTTACAGTCTTTATGATTTTTTTTCTGCTATAAGCTTGCAGCCAATGTGAAACATGAGCTAGCATTTACTCATTTTTATTAATAAAAACACAGTAGGTAAAAATCAAGTTTTTTTCCTTGATTTCTACTCTTGTTTCAAGGACATTGAAATTCTTTGAGAACAGTGGTCAGTAGGGAAGCCTAAGATTTGTCCCTTGAGAATTGCTAGGGACCCTTCATCTTTTACATGGCAGGGCAGTAGTGACACTGATCCATAGATGCACTTTGATCTCAACTTTTAGTGAAGGTCTACAGTATGTGGAGAGAGTTTGATCTATCAGCCTGTCTTCTGAGACTACCAGTAGTCCATTTGTCACGGTGGAAGATTGTTAGGAGCTTGGCTGCAAGAAACAAAGCTCTCCTGTCTTCCTCCCTCACTCGTTTGAACGAGCACCCTTATTTATGAACTGTATTGCAGTTGTTTAGGGGTCCATGGGCCTCACACTCTTCCAGGTGTTAAACATCTCCTCCTTCCTTTTCTCCCCACTGCTGAGGAGGGACACAACACACAGGATACCTCAGGTCAGTCATGTAACTAGGAAGCTGAGCTTGATTTCTGGATAGGATAGGAACTACCAGGCTGAAGTCAGTGGAGGGTATTTATTCTATAGATATTATTAGCAAGGCTGTTACTGATTGTGATGCCCAATTTTGGCATTCGCTTTTCAAACCTGATTTTGAATAGCTGGAAATTGGTCCTAAAGTTATAAACATGAGTTGGAGAACACTCCTTAATATAAGTGTTAGGTCTCTTTTGGTTAAGGCCCACAGGATGATGGCGTAGCAACATATCACCAAGAAAAAGATTCCTGAAAGGAGGCTGTACACTTTAATTGCATCCCAGAGGGCTTAAAAGGCTTCAGCAAGTGAGAGCTGACTGGAAAACCAACCTGCTAGTGCCAAACTGCTGCAAATTGCATAGAAACCTTGTGGTTTTCTTTTCCTGTTAGCCTTCTGGCAGTTGTGGGCCTGATGCAGAAGTTGTCAAGGGAACTTCTTTGGGCTGTGACATGCAGGAGGTCCAGTGAGATGTTCAGTCTTCAGGTCTGTAAAGCTTTGGACCGTATTGATCATTGCAAATAGAGCGTGAGGCAAGTTACACTCACTCCACCCCAGCTGCAAACTCCTGTTACCACTTTTTGGGCCTTTCAAGGAGGGACTCATTTGCCACCTGCATCTAACACATGTAAACACAGCCCACAGTGTCTTCAGTGCAGACACTTCGGAGCTGGCCATGTGACACGTGCTTTGTCCCATAGACAAAATGCTGGTTCTTATGTCTCATTGTGGATGATTTGGGATTAAAGACACACAGAAAACGATGGGTAAGATCTGGAATCAATTTTCATTTACAGCTGAGAAGCAGTTATTGATGCTGTGCTCACAGTTCAATAAAAGATCTAAAGATACAGACCTTGTGTTTCTCTTTCAATATAAGCAGCATAATCAGTGTCAAATGTTTTTACAAAGAAAATTGTATTGACAGTTTTATTAAAATTGCTGTCTTTAAAGTTTTAAGTTATCCACAATTTGACCTACTTGAATGGTTTTTAATATGCACACTGACCAACCCAATAGATTTTTATGTCGCATATTTATACCAGGTACACATCTGTTTAATGTATTATTTGAGAGATACTGTTACATTTAAGCATTGCCTGGATTGCAAACTCTTGTGGTATTGTCACTGAGAGGAACGTTGGAACATACATCAGTGTTGCATTCAGGAGTCCTATTGCACAGTAGGCTCAGATTGGCTACAAAAGATACAGTCAAGGCAGATGACAGGCATGCTATTAGTAAAACCATTAGATGACAAGGCATTTCAGAGATGCTAATGTTAATACTCTTCTCTGAGGAAGGACAGAGCTTTTAGATGGCTTTATTACTCTGTTAAAAAAATACATCAGAAATTAAGAAGAGTAGTGAAGGTTTTTAATTAGTAGCTCAGTTCAGCTGAAAGAGCTTAGATAAAACACAGGTTAGTTTTTTTGTTCTCTGAAGCACCTCTGTATAATTCAAATTAGCTTTGAGCTCAAAGGCATCCAAATGAGTTGTGCCTGGATACAGTATTTTAAGTAGCTGTGGTATACCCAATTTTCTTTAACCAGCTCCTCTTTGTTCTTCTGCCTAAGGAATAGTCCTGTTAACCTTTTAAATGTGTACTTAATTTAAAGCACATTGCTAGCATTCTGTGTGTTTTTGAACCAAAAAAACTTTGATACTAGTTACAGACCTGCTTCATTTTCAGTATTTTATGTGTATAGTGGTTTTGGCAAAACAAATCAATAAGGTGTTTTTTCTTTTCTATTTGATTTTTTTCTTCCAAACCTTAGTAATTACCACTTTATTGCCACTTCTCTGATAACCCTACAAACAGAAGACATGCATGTAATTCATGACCCTGCTCTGTCATTTGTATTTTACACAAATATAATTCTTTTTTGCTAAGTTAGTATTAGGTAATTCCATTCAAAATGTTTGACTTTGTGTCTGAGTCTAAAAAGGTGATCAGCCATAGGCTGAGCTTTGAATTCTTAAAATGCCTGCTGAGCTTTCAAAGCCTTTATTCAGGTTAATTTTTTTAAAGTTTATGAAGTTCTAAGGCATAATATGCCTTCATCATATCACATAAGCACTTCTTGAAGTGTAGCAGTGACCACTTTCCTTGTAACAATAGATATTCTTTCCTGTTGTATTTTTTCCCGTTTTTTTAGCTGCATCCTGAACAAGCTGTTTACCTCCCCAAGGTTTCTCTACATTTCCATTTACTTTGTTATCAGCAGAAAGGCTGAAGAACAGCTCTTCAGTAATGACATCAATACTGCACACACAGTGAGAGAGGTCATCTTGTCAAAGCTATAGAAAAATCAGATGGATTAGGATGAAACTAGGTGCAAAATAACTTTGATAGAGTCTTTTAATGTAAACAGTTTATCTGTCATTGGGTTCCATTGAAATCCCAGAGAGGTGCAGCATCAGTTGTAGCCACAGCATCGTGTGTTGTGATAAAGAACACACATTCCAGTGTTTAAGATCCTATAATTGTAGGGAAATGTTTTCATTAAGCCATTAATGAAAACAGAAACTGTTGGTATTGTACAGTCGTTCTCCAACCTTGTCAGTCTTTAACCATGAAAAATCCTTTTGTGCAGATATGTCCCTCCTTGCTACCTCTGTCCATTTTAATTGGTATTCAAATTATTTTATTCTGCACAACATTAGTTGAAACGACAATGTAACATCAACTGTGTAAGTTAATACTCCAGCTTCTGTTAGGCAAATCTTTGGTGGTAAGAGATTTGATGACTGACATATCTAAGGTTATAATTCACATGGTAATGATGTATGTCCATATAATTTGTTTGTTATCAGCAGAAGCTTTCAGTAACCACTCTGAGATCTGGGCTGAGCTTTCTGCAAAAAGCACTGCACACCACTGGAAATACATGGTGTTATCAAAAGCTTTAAACTTGTTCAAATTCACAGAATCACATGTAATTTTTTTCCACACATGTTGTTACTGTGGAGGTCATCCATCAGTGAGGAAAGGGATTAATACAACCCTCAGGAAAAATGGTTGCTGTAGAGTGCACAGTACTACAGATCTACCAGAAAGAGTTTGCCCCTGCAGGCTGCAGCCATGCTCTTACCTGGGCTCTGGGGCAGCAGCTGCCCAGACCATCACAGGAGCTGGAGAAATTGTTGTTGAGAGAAAAGCCAGATTTGGCCATGAGGTCCTGTAAAAAAAAAATCTGAAGTCTGTAATACCTGCAGGCCATCTCAGTGCTCAACACTCACTAATCTGACCACACAGGACATATTTATCTCCCTTTTCTCCTCAAAAGGAGAGTGTGATTGTTAGCATGAATGTCTTGTGAAGCATTTTGGTAAAGGATGTGTCTGGCTTTTTTACATTGGCCATCTGCAGTGTCACTCTTCTGTAAAAGCCCAAGCAACCATCTGTGAACTTCAAAATCTGAATTCCTGGGAGTTTTTTACACCAGTAGAGGATGGTGCTAGTGCTGGGTTTGAGACAGGGAGGATTGCAGAAGGCTGAAGGACGAACTCATAGGTGGCCAGAACAAGTGTAAAGTAGGTGCTGAAAAGGGCATGATAAATCCAGTAATTAGCTTCTGTCAGCCAGAATAAGGGGAGAAGAAGTGAAAGTTGATCTCCCCTGGAGGTATTCCAGAAGGAGAACAGTAATGAAAACTAAACACCTTAATTTTTCTTACGATGAATTCATCTGCCACTGCAAGGTTTGCTGGGGTTGGAGGTGCTCCGTTTTGTGCTGGTAGGATGAATCTTCCCAGAACAGATCTGCCTGTGCACAGGGACAGGTCAGGACCACTGTGAGACAGTGCAATTGATTTGAGCAGGGTGCTCTCATGGAGAGTGTGCCTGCTTTACAAAATTACCAATTTCATGGCAATACTATTACGTGTAATTTTTGGAGCTGTGCAATTTAGTAATTGGCTAAGTCATCTGAGCAATGTACTAAACAGGACCAAGGTCAGCAAAGAGTTATTTCCAGTGTGTTTGCTTCTGTTGTCTCTGCTGCCTGCTTGTAATAGATTTAACATTCAGTATGGATGTAGTGTTCAGTATAAATTAAAATCCTTAAAGTCTTTAGTACTGTGCAGGAAATAAATGGTCAGGACGAACAGTAGCACCATCAATTCACTGCCACTGCTGGTACTCTGTGACTCTGCCCTTTTGCTGCTCAGGTCTAGGGAACTATCCATTTGTTTAGAGTGGGGAGAAGACTAAGGATAGGTTGGGCTCCCAAAGAAATGAGATAGAGGCCTTTGCCACAAAGGAAAATGTAAGGGCATAAACTGCAGATAAGCTGTTTCCGAGATGCCTTCCTGCTCCTTTCCATTTTGGCACAGAAAGTTATATGAACTCTGCAAAATTAACAATTGGATATTACATTCTAAAAGTACACCTGGTGCAGCTGTCTGTCTGTCTGTCTGTCTGTCTATCTATCTATCTATCTATCTATCTATCTATCTATCT
>JAWWLV010000158.1:13432887-13477957 GCA_035041135.1 Platyrinchus mystaceus | reverse complement strand
TTTTTGTCTGATCTCAATTTCTCAAAATCAAAAAATTTTCCATGAAAATCCTGTATTTTTGGTTATGTAGTGGAAAATATTTTTTTTTTTGGATAGCAGACACTTCCCTTGTAATACTTCACCAAAAATATAATTTGCCTTTTGCAGATGCCAACTATTTCACTTTTTTATTTTTGAGCTGTCCTCTTGTCAGTTCAGTCTCATCAGAGGTTTGTGATATAGGAAAGTTGTGCTGACTGGAGTACTTTTCCTGGTTCATTCTATCCTAAAGCCAGTCTGCTAATTGATAGGAATGAGGAAAAGCATGATTTTTCCCATTCTATAGTCCTTGTGTACAATCTCTAAGCAGTTTTTGCTTATTCTCATGTTTAATCTTTTGTGTAATAATTAAATACCTGCTAACAAAATAAGTTTATGGGTAATTCCACACTGCAGAAAACACAGGAAAGCACAATGTAGGTGGTTTCTAAACTAATGGTAAAACAATTAGCACCAAAATCAGGTGCAGAGGTAGGAGTCATTCACAGCTACAAAAATCATGGTAAAACATCCCTGGGCAAATATTCTCTGTGTCTTACTGCTTTCCATGTATTCTTCATCTTCTTCCTTCTTATTCAACACTGGAGTCAGCTGTTGAAACAAGGTCTCAGAGAGCAGAAGCACAATTATGGAGAGGCCATAATTGTTAAAAAAAAAGTCAGAAGAAAATTACAAATTAAAGTAGAATGATTGTCTAGTTCACACTGGCTTCCATTTTCTAATCATCCTAAATTATTTTAATGCATGTTTTCAAGCTCAAAATTAGCAAAGGTCCCATGATGTAATTCTCCTAGCACCCATTGACTATTACATTATACCAGTCCAAATTCATTCCAATCTTTTGCAGCATCATCTCTCACTCAGGGCACATATATCATGGTTTAGGGACCTCCTATTTGCTCTGTTTCTAGATAGTGCTTTTAATATATGAAGTTTAGGAATCATTGCAAAGTTAAAACCAGTTTCTTACTTGTAAAGGCCTAGATAAAAAAAAATATAAGATTAAAAAAAAATAACTCTTAAACATGTTTGTCTTTGAAATATCTTAAATTAATAATCAAAAGCTTGCATCAAGTCTAAAACAAATCAAACTCAGTCATGAAGATGAGAAACAGGAATTATTAACTGAGTAGCAAGGCTGATGGAGACTCAATGAGATCATTTTGTTCAAAGATTAAAGGCGATGAACACTGAAATAGTTGAGGAGGATGGCTATGAACACATCTGACTAGAGCTGCTAAATTCAGTAATGATCAAAAGTTAATTATCAAAGCACAGAGAACTACTCAACACAGACAATTTGAGTCAATAGCTAAGCAGCCCAGAAAAGAAGTAATTTGGAAGAAGTATTTTCCTATAATGAAGTTATATAAAAGACGTACGTTTCAAAGAAACCTGCCTAAAACAAGATTGCATTCTTCCTGATCAGAGAAAAATAATTAGCTCTAATTGACAGACCTGCTGCACACCAAATATTTTCAAACAATATGTTTCTGCATCAAAGCTTAACTTGTAGAGTTACTCAAATGTCACTTTGATTTTGCCTTCCTTTATCTTCTGCCACTGGGCATGCTCATGATATCACAACAAATACGCTTTGAAAAATGAATGAGCAACACCTACAAGACAAATAAAAGCAGAAGGACAGATCCTGGATTTCTTTCTCAGATGGAATCCCTGATGTGGTCTGTGCTGTGTTTAACATCACCGTGATCCCACTCGGAGGCAAAGTGAATCATTTGTAATAGGAAATGACCAGTTGCCTAATGATCCAACATTAAACTAGTCTGGCATGTAGATTAACCTGAGCATTTGCAATGGTTTTTTTAGTTTTGTATAGGCAAGCATGAGTGTGGAGGACACTCTCCCTCCAGCATGTGCCTTTTCTTAAGAGTTAGGAAAGTCCTTTTTCCTCATAACAAAGGAAAGAAAATGTGGAAATTCTCCATTTAAAAATCTAAGGAAAGATACATGCTAGAATGCTCATGGTCCAAGAAAATAAAATATATCTGTAATTCCTTCTTTCTAAAGCTGCTACATTTCTTTCAGCGTAAACAGTTGCCATCAACGTAGCTAAGTGGTCAAAAATCAAACATCCAGTTTAGACTCTGCTCTTTAATATTCTATGACTTTGACATTGCCAGTTCTCACTCCCTGAAATATCTTCATCTTCTTTAATCTTTCATGTAAACAGTTTAGTTTGCACCATCATGCACATGCTCTCCGGAATGTCTTTTGCTGTATTTTGTATTAAATCGACTGCATTATCATTATTTACTTGTGATCCTAGACACTCTCCACTCTTGTTTTCTCTTCTTCAGCTCTATTTTGATACCAGGTTTTGTGTAGTGGTTTTTGAATAATTCAGGGGGAAAAAATGGATTTAAATGCAAGTTTCACATGCTTGAACTCAGAATTGTTATAGTCCAGCTATTTGGTATATAGTCAAGCAAAATACCATTGTTGAGTCAAAAAGAACTTCTGACATTGTGGAAGGATGTTTATAAGCTTTAAAAATAATTTTAGTTTCCTGAAGGATGGGACTGCAACTTGGCATTTAGTGGGAGGCTTGGGAAACTGAAATGTCGTTTTTGATGTGTTTTAATCCATTTTAAATGAAGCATTTGTGTGTTTTTACATGTAGTTTATTACTTCGAAAGTTTCTTAATAACATGCTTCTGACTCTGCATTTGCAAGTGGCCACTGAAAAAGGGAGATTTGGGAGAGAATCATTGGAAGGAGGCAAAATTCACATATCTTACTATTGAGGCAGGGACCTCATTTCATCATAGGCTTGTTTGAGACAGCATAATTAGGTTTGGGTCTGTAACACTTACTTGTGCAATCTGAAATTTACCATTTCCTGAGGTTGAAGTGTTTTATTTAGCACCCCTACTGCACAATTGATATAATTGATTCCTATCATGGATTCATTGATTTATTCTTTAGATGGAAAATATAATCCGAATGAAACAAACACATTTTTCTTAGCATGCTGGGAGTGAGCCTGGAGGGTTGCTGTTGCCCCATCCAAGCTCTCATAAGCTCTCATTCTTTCTCCCAAATTTTAAGCTCATTAACAGGGATTTCCATGGATTTAAACATGGATTTTGCCTTTGCTATCAATGGAGGCAAAAGTGCCAAAACAGCAGGTATTTTCAAAAACTAACCCCATCATAGAGCCCAAAGGAAAACTCATTCTGGCAAAATTTGGAACCCAGCTGTGCAGGTCCCAGAGGTTTCAAAAGTTCATCAGTTTTCATAAAGGATTTAATTTGTCAAGGCTTATGTGAGCATTTTTCAGAACCACTAATATTAGCAGTTGCCCTGTAGAAACCATTTTATTTCCATCCCTAAGCATAGGAGAGGTTAAAGTTCCTCACCAAAACCCTTCTTTTAATTCTTGGTAAGCTGCATAAAAATATCTCTAAAGGTAATTAGGAACTAAAACTCTCCTTCCTATAATAGGTTTATGGATCAGTTGTCTTAATTCTGCCTTTCACCACTCTCCATGCTTGTAATCTCACTAACCATCTGACTGCTTTCCACGTTTAAATCTACTACAGTCTGGTTCTGCAAACACTACGAGGAATTCTCCAAAAGGATACGACAACGCTACTTTATCTGAGGGTGGTATTTCCAGCCCTCTTCCTCTAAAACGTTATTTACCTAGTCTGAACAAAACCAGAGTGGGATGCAAGGTCGGTTTGGATTATATAATTATGTCACAGAAGCATTAAAAGAAAAAGTCTGCAGTAACATCTCGAGCAGCTTAACCAGTGTGATAGACTGGCGCGGCTCTGCCATCGCTGCCCCCAGCTGTGTTGCTTAGCAACATTTTAATTCAAGAAGAATCGAAGGAGATGAAATCCCCGTGGAGAGGGAAACAGAAATAAGAGGGCCGTTGACAGATGATCTGAGTTGTTTCTTCTAATATACTGTGAAGATCACTGGCTCTTTTCATGAATGATAAATGGACTGTACACAGATCAATGGGTTCAGCAATAAACTGGAACCAGGCTCCATGTCTGAGGTGGTGCAGGCCGAGAGGCCCAAAGATTTACTCATTTAGATGATTTGGAGTGTGTTTTCTCAAAGGTTTCACAAGAGGAAATTGATCTGAACATTTGGTCATTCCTTGCCCTTTTCTGTTGCTGGTGAATAAAAACTGTTTTGGAAATGGAGTCCATTCTTCCCTTTATTTTTCCTATTGTTGTTCCTTCTCCAGATAGGGACAGATAGCTTGTGACAACGGGGCCAGACCTCAGAGCGGGAAATGAAGTAATAGCTCTGAATGAGCAGTTCCACTCGTGGCCATTAAAAACATGTGATGTTTTTTAACACTGGTGGCACAAGCTGGGGCAGGAGTATTTCAAACCCAGAGCACTGTCTCTCAGAGCAGCCCTCACCCCAGCTGTGGGGTGTGCGCTGCTGAAGAGCTTCCATGGGTTGATGTTTGCTTGTGGCTTGGCTGGGCTTCGGTGTGGCACTTAATGGTTTGTTCCCCCCACCCCTCTTCTTTTTGCAGGCTGCTGAAAAGACAAAATTGAGAAACATTCCTGTGAAGTAAGTTATTTTTATATCCGTTTGAAGATGCAAGTTTAATGCTGTTGTTTAATAGAATGACTAAAAAGACTAGGACAGTGAGAAGGGTGATGAAGGAGAAAATAGAGTTCATGTTGTCCCTAATCATAGCAATAAAAAGGTCAGTATCATTGAGGAAAGCTTTTGATTTCTCATTGCACTCCCCAAGTTTCATCCAGTTTCCACGAATTAATGTGTTGTCTATGAATAGCTGCCAAATAACCACAATCATACTCAATACATAGTGCTCCTAGCCTTGGGGGGGGTTTGTACATGCTAAAAAGATTATGATTTTTAATTACAATCCTCTAGAAGGTCTGACTGGGGGAGAAATCACTAGGAATGTGCCAAATAATTTCTAGACACATGGGAATATTTTGCACCTATGTATCAAGGCTTTGCCATCCTGTTGATTAAGAGCTCTTTCTCACTCTCTCTGTGCAGCTCTCTCACACCATACACACATGCATGTTTCTGCTCTTTACAGCAGGGCTTTGTGAAGGATGAGCAAGCTACCAGGGAGCAATTTCAAGGGCGTTTTATGAGAAGTTCTTAAATCTTAGGCCACTAGCGGCAATACTCAACCATATATCATTGAATTAAGGAAGTTGCTATATGGATGTCCTGGCTCTTTGAGAAAAGGCATTTTCGGTTAAAGCTACCAGCATCAGTTATTCTGTTTAAGTAATAAATACTCCAGTCCTAATGGGCTCTTATGTACCAATAAATACACATGTTTTTAGCTTCAATAGGTGATCATAGCAGTTTAACCAAGTCCCAGTAACTGTATATTCCTGTTACAGACAGAGGAAATGTTCTAATTTTTGTAGTAGTTGGCTGATCATACCGACTTTTGGACTGGAGTGGGTTTGTATTTGTAAGAACATGCACTGACTCACAGATCATTGTGTTTTAGCACACATAACAGAAGAATGTGGTTCTGCTTCTCACTTGGCTTCCATCATGTATAGTCATTTACACCTTATAAAGCGACCAGAAAATGTGTATGAACACTCCTTGGAGTGATTAGGCAATATGTCAGATGACCATAAATCACTCTCTCTTTATGTTTCATTCAGTCTGATAAAAATTAGAAATAGGATCCAACAGAGACCTGATAGCACATGAAACTTGTAATAAGACAAGGGACCTTTGTTGCCTATAGGGCTAGTTCAGATTCAGTGCAAGCTGAATTAAAGTCATTGTTAGCTGGTGGTTGTTTAATAGAGAGTGAAATGAGCTGTGTTCTCACCTCACATTATACGGGATCCAGGAGTTGCAAGGTGATGAAAGTCCTGGGGAACAACTCCAAAATAATCATTTATCATTCATTCACCTTTTTATATATTCTGAGTCAAATTCTCAAGAATGACTCAACTGAATTGAATTTCCCCGTATATAACAGACACATTGAGCATTGCAGTTATTAAACAGCATGTATGTGACACTGGTGCCCAATTAATCCACCAGAAAGATTTGGGAGTCTGGGGGAAAGGGTGATTTAGGTTAAATAATTTTTTACACAACTTGAGTAAGTGTAACATTTTGAAATGGAAGAAGGCCAGATGGACAGTCTCGCTCTTTCCACCTACATGTGTGTTATTTCACCCTGTCATGTTTCTCCCAACTGGTTGTTTAACTTCTCTTTGACTATGTTCATGGTGGCAGCTTCAATTAGTACCCTAGGGAATCCATTATACATATTAATTACACTCTGTATAACAAAATAGCTGAAAAATCTGACTAGTTTTTCCAGTGACATGTAACTATTTAAGGTACCTGTATACAATTAGGATTTTAAGCTAAAATATTAGCTCTCAGGGCAAAAGAAAAATTAGTGTCTTTAGGACACCAGTAGTAGCCATGGATTGCATTTATATAAGCATCACAGCCACCCTTAGTACAGCTCAGACTTGGCTAGCTTTTAGTCACTGCTTTTGTAGCTCTCAAATGCCAAGGAGAATTTCACTTGAATTTTAATGTTCTTCAGTATGCAAAATAAAGTTAGTAGCCTCCATTGTCATAAGGGCTGAAAGCTGTACAGATTCCTTCTACCATATGTGACTTATCACATACATTTTTAAAAACACATTTTTGTTATTAAGACATATGTGATAGTACACTTCTGCAAATGTGAATTGCTTTTGGCTAAAAGCCATGCACTAATAAGTAGAGTTGAATCTAACTGCACTTGACATCTGCTACAATATATAATTTTTTTACATATATAAATATATACATATAAAATATTCGCAGTTGTCATTAGCATTAAAAAATTTCCTTGTTTTTACGTTATGCTGACATAGTTCTTGTGTCCCAAAACTGGAAGCAGAAATTACTCCCTTTTAAGGACTATAGTTTATATAAGTCCTTGGGCAGAACCTAATAGTGCCACCATTTACCATATTAGTTCAGGAGCATGATGAAGATTTCTGTAGAAATGGTCTATTTACTTTTCATTGCTCAGTTTATTAATGTTGCTGGTATAATGTTTGGTAGGAAGTTTACTGTTCTTTTATGTTCTCTTTAATCCCTCCAGCACTAACCACTTATGAAGGGAAAATAACAAGGAAGTTTTCTTTTTACAGTTCACTAAAGCAGCCAAGCAGCTGGTTTCCTAATGTCCAAGTGTCTGTTGGTGCTTAGACTAACTGGTGTGAACTTCCTGATGGCCAAAGTAGGTGCAGGTGGCACTTGGCTTCTTCAGGGGGCTTGATCTCAATTCCCTGTTGCTCAGAGCACTGCAAGGCACAAGACATCCACAGAACTCATCTTTATGTATTGGTAGCATCGTCTGACATAATATTGCTCTAAATAAGCACACAGTAAATAGCTAAGAAGTCACCATGTCTGCAGAACTGATTTTTTTTTTGGTGGAAATAGTGCAGTTAACTTTTTCAAAAGACCCTCTTCTCTCTGTATGTGACACCAAGGTGGCCCCCATAACTGCAGGATCCTTTATATTTAACTTATATATGCTCTTCTGCCCTTGTTATGTCAGGAGCACTTGCTTTCTCCCATTGGTTTTATCCATATTTACATTGAGAGTCTGTGGTAGAAAAGGGATTTCCTGGCTGTAAAGAACTAGATACTTTCTTACTTACTTGCTGGTCCTTACCATGCTGTTCCTATCCCTGAGTCTGAAAGAGGTAACATGACTTAAACAATTTCAGTCTGTGGAGGGTTTATGATTTCTAAAGAATTGTTACACGAGAAATGGTTTTGAATTAGGATGCATTCAGAGGAATTAATCTTTTATATACCTTGTGATTTGATGGAAGGGGGGGAGAACAGTGATATCATTAAAAACTCTGGAATATGCCCAAGAAGTTTTTGTTGCACAGAAGAGCAAATGATTAGTCACTGTTCTTCATTCCTCATATTACATCCCTCTGTTGTATAAACCAAGGATTCTTCCTACTCAAAAGGCTCTAATAATGCTGATTTCCCTCCAACAGTGTGAGCCCACAAGTGAGCTAATACAGACACAAGGCAAGTCCCTCTGCAGTTGGGAAATGTCTACTAGCTGGGCAGAGACAGTGGTTAGGAAGATGAACAGGTTCTTTTCAGATTTTCCTTATAAAGAGATGAGTTCTTTGCATGGCAATGCCCTTCTGACTAAGGACTGGATATAATGTCATACTAAGCAAATGTCTCGGATTACAGTCCTTTATGAAAACGGCCAAATGGATTTTTTGGGAAAATGTGGACAGGTGAAAGAATGATTTGGCTAAAACCTGGTGTCATCCAACACCTTCATATACAAGGGGTTTGTAGGAAATAAATTAGACTTCTTAAATGGAAAATGAATGCTTTTAAAGGTGTAGTCATGTAGTCCATGAAATTCTGTAGAACTGTAGGAATATTGGAAGTGACTTCTTGCTTCGGGGAAGAAAACATTGCTTTCCTTGAGTGTCCTTTATACTCCCTTCTTTTATAGTCCCTTTTAAAATCTTCAATAGAAAGTATATGGCATTTCCCCAAACACCTGCATATGCTTAAATTCACTGTAGTTTTAATGACTTCCAGATACATGTTTTGGGATTACAGCTTGTGTTAAAATCCTGCTGCTTTTTATATTTTCAAAATATATTTGTTTTCCATCAGCCACAAGTTTGTTAACCAGCAAGATTTCTGGTGTTTATTGTCTTTTCCTGCCATAAAATTCATCTTCTCCTCATAAGGGCATCTGACTTGACTTGGTATGGTTTTCTGTCCCAACCATCATTGGAAATGCAATCCATTAACATTTGATATCTTGACATTTCAATTGACCTCTCATTTGCAAAGCGCAGTGGTATTTTTCGTGGCCTTTTCATCCTTGATTATACATGGAATAGGAGTGCCTATTTCTACTGACTGCACTTTAAAAATGTCTTTGTTTTACCAGCTGGAGTGGCACCTTGTTTTTGCCTCCCTGGATAGACCTTATTCTGCATGGAAGGTCTGAGGTCTAAGCAAGTCATGCAGAGCCAAAGGATTTTCTTATTGACTCACTAAGCGGGAGGGCGAGCGGGTCAGACTCCGAGGGTCAGTTAATGTATGCTGTAATAGCAGTAACCATAAACAGATCTTTTGCTCCCACTGGCAAAAATGCAGGCCAGTGGGACAGGTCTGGAAGTTGGTTTGTTTTTAGCCTGTCAGATCAGACACTTGTACCCAGTAGAGGTACGAAAGGGACAGAGTGCTATTGGCACACATGCTCAGCTCTGCCACTGCAGCTTATCTCCTGTCCTGTATTTAAAAAGAGGTGAAAAAAAGTGTGTCATGTCTAGGTTAAAAAAGCCTCCCATTCATGGATAATTGTATGGGAGGATGGCCATATATACATATACTTTATCTGAATTAGGGTCAGTTTAAATTGGATGAAAGGAAGAAGTTTGTTATGGTGAGGGTGGTGAAACACTGGCACAGGTTGCCCAGAGAGGTGGTGGAATCACTCTTAAAGAAACAAAAAACCCAAACCTGCCAAGATTGATTCTTAGTAAAACTCCCAAGCAATTTCCACATGGCCAACTGGTCATCTTTTGCTTCTAAACCTTCCTTCTTAATGTTTCTCCTCAGACTATTTCTGGCGAACTACTAAATCAGACTGCACCAATTCAATTAGTTCTAAAAATCCATTATAACCTAGTGCCTAAACTGCCTGCCCATATTCATTTCTCAAAGAAATCCATTCATATTTATGTTTTAATACTTTAAGTCTAGCATGCAAAAGCACTCAAATCCTCAGCAGAAATCCAGGAAAAAGCCCTCTTACAGGCAATTATAGACAATGTGCTTTAGCCCCTGATCCTCCTAGTCTGTCCGCTTAAGCGTCTGCACAGGTGCAGAGTTTGGTCAGTGAGATCACTTTATTGCACCAGAAGTAAAGTCCCTCCAGAATTTCACAGAATCCCCCACATGCCACTGACTGTGCAAGCTGGTCCCCGTGGTAAAGTCTGTACGGGCGTGCAGAGCTCACAGCAGGGTCGGCACCTGGAGCGTCACTGTGAGACCGGTGCACAAATGCTGCTGCTGATTTCCAGTGAGCTTTAATTTAGGGGAGGGGGCTGCGTTTCCTCAGCAGAACGTGAACTCTCGAAATGTTGCGAAGGATTACTTTACTCTCACAAGTTAAAGGTTAGTGTTGGAAATGGATTACAGAACTCCCGCTTTTAAACTGTTTGCAAAGAAACGCACATATTAAATCTTTTTTGATGATATTGCATTAATCCCTAAATACTGATTTTTATGTAAATTTTGACTCTTGCAAAGCTCTGACAATTCAGCTATCCCCATGTGGTTTTATCAGAGCTCAATTGCTCCTTTAGATCTTTTTTTCTTTTTGCAGTACCTTTTGCTTTATTCCAAAGTCATCACAGCAGCTGGAAGATGTAGTACTTCAGACATAAAATAATAAGTCTATTTAATATTTTACCTTTATTTTCTGAATTTGTTCCTCTGACACATCTTGTTAGATAAATTTTTATCAGTCCAAAGGATAACCACAGTAGGGCTATTTTTATTTCTAGGGAAATGATGCATGATAACTACTGGCAGGGCCCAAAGCAGTAAATCAGTCCTGTTCCAACCACAGAATGTATTAAAAGTCTGTAGCCTGTGGTAATAAGTTATAATTTAGTTGACTAGCAGTTTGTTTGGACTTAAAACTGTACAAATGAGTCACATTGGCTGAGTCCTGAAATATAAAATAGTTTGTGCTTTATTAAGGTGTTCAGCTACCACCACAACAAGTACCTAGAGAGAACACACGTTTTTCAAATGGTCACAACGCACTTTTATAGTGAAATGCTTCCGACTTGATTGTGTAATTTATAGTAGATGGTTAAATTACCACACAGCCTGTGCAGCGTACAATGTTTGCTTACAAGACAATGAGATGAACAGACTCTGAGAGCTCATTCATCTAATCTCTTACAAATCTGAGTGCACACCATCAATATCAAGCACCGCTGGCTGTATCCAGCCACGAGGTGCCCCTCGGCTGCCAAGGCAGGCACGGTGCTCAGTGGCCATCACCCAACTTCAGACAGCTAGAGAAACCTTATCTTTTGTATATTTTTATTTACAGAGACATGTGTATGCCAGCTGATCGAGGCTAATCATGCATTTGTGTAAAATTTGTCTTGAGCCTTGCAGCTGGGGGAAAAAAAAAAAGTACTTTCATTTTAACTGGGTCACTTTTGTTATTTTTCAAAATATTTTTACACCTTCGTTGTGATGCAGCTTGTCAAGATTAAATTTAGGTCCCTTTTTAAAAGTTGTGAACAAATGAAAGTTTGAGCCAAACAAAACCTTATTTTGCCTGACTCTTTTTGATGGGGAAAAAAGTTAGTTAAGGTCAATATTTTTTTTTCCAGTTTTAGTGTGTATCTGCTGTTGATCAAAGGAGTACACCCATTTATCTCTCTTACTCATCCTGTGGTTTTGATCATTTTAGATTTTATAATTTTTTTCTTGGTTATTATCTTTAATTTTAAGTTACTTAGCATTTATTCAAACTGTTATTCTGAGTGTTTGCTTTGGGCGTTGCATCAAGTAACAACTATTTTCTAACCACCTGTGATCTTTTTTATATTAATGCTTTAAAAAATTGCCTCTGAGCAATTAAGATATTGCAACCAGTCAACAAATGCTAGGAAAACTGAAGAAAAGCCCTAATCCTGATATAATTGGGAGAACCTGTGTTGCTGGTTTAGTACAGCTGGCTGAATCCAGCGTAGGAAACAGCCTTCAGATCTCATAACCCTGAACTTCACTGTTATGCCATTTTTGTGTTGCTGGAAGGTAAATAACCAGAGCAAAACTGTAAGTAGTGTTAGAGTATGTTTATGACTGTATGGTTTATTTAGGTTCTGGCACTCTCCAGATGAAGGTCCCTGCCTTGGAGAGCCTGGTAAGAGGCAGTGGATAAAGTTATGATGCAGTGGGATTTAACTGAGTCTTTAAACTGTGTCTTTGAAATCTGTGGGCCTGTGTCTGCTCTCTTTTCAACTGCAAAACTCCACCAGTTTCGCTGGCATTTGTCCTACTTCTCCTGGGTGTGAGAGGGGATGACGTTTCCTTGTTCTTTGTGGGTTGTGGCCTCATGGTAATGTATCTGGTAGAGTTCCTCTGTCTTGCATGGTCATGAAAATAGGAGTGAGTAAAGGTTATCCTTGGTATCACCTTTTATATACCCAAAAAACCTGCCTGCCATAGAGCAAACAGTCTTTTACTTTGGCAGCCAGTAAGTGAAATAAAAGAAAAATAGGTGTCTTTCGAGCATTTATGTTTTTTTAACTACAAATTCAAAAAATGATGAGCTTGTGCTAAGTGAGAAAAGTAGAAAAAAATTCCAGTCATTTAGGATCAATGAATACGAAAGAAAGGCAAAAGCTAGATAATGTTTCAGGAAATAACACTGCTACAAGGTTAATTTTGCCTAGTACAACATTTCCTAGTATTGAATTGCCTGATATACTCCCTCAGGGATTGCTCCTGCGCTTGCAATAATCGAGGCTGATTTTATTGGAAAATCACCTCTGGATGAGAGACATACTCTAGAGAGAACTTTGCATGGGTACAAATAGGTTTTTGGTGCCAGTGCCATGTTGCCCAGGCCAGCACAGTTATAGTTCCCAATCTGTCTGTGCATTCAAGCAGCAAATTCATTAGCAACCCTTCTGGCAGGATAGAAAAATAGACATATTAGGGAAATTTACTTTGAATTGTTTTCAGGATTTGTTGGATAACAGTTCAGTAATCAAATTGCGCCTCCTAACAAGAGCATTAAATATTTTTATTAATAGTGGCAGGGAAGCTGCAGATATTCCTTTAAGTGCAGAACATTTTACTGTAACGCTATGTGACTAGCAAAGATCATGGATGAAAGAAGAGATTAGCATAGTTGGAGCAGGGGTGCTTGTAATGTCGGAGCTGATTTTTGTTTTGTGTTCTGTGTCGGGGCTGTGTTGAGTCACACAGCTCTCACATTACACATGTAACGTTAAGTTCAAGTATCGGCTCGTCCGTCAGACCCTGCCAGTTTTCCCGGCTCTTTAATTGCAGAAGGGGGGTCATGTCGTGACAGCCCCGTGCTCTCTAACCGTGGGACCCGAGTTCAGATCCGTGGAGCGGCTTCCAGGCCTCGTCAAGTGGAAACCGAGCATATTGTAAACAGAGCGCGTTTTTGCCTCCAGCTGGGAGGAGGGACACGTGGAGCGCCGCGTACGAGGGCCCTCCGCTGACCTTGGAGCGACTTTCAGTGTGGGGAGGCTGGAGGAGCACTGGGAAAAGGCTGATTCAGAGAGACAGATTAGTGAGGAAGAAAAATCAAGGAGATTGGCACAAGGACGGTGGAAAAAAAAAAAAATCTTTCTAAAGAAGGAAAATTTTTTACACTCAAGGCCAACGCTGAACCCTTATAATCAGGCTCGTCTGGCCACACACCAACAGTAGCAAGAGAGAAAAATACTGGATGCGGCTTGCACACTGAAGTCTGTGCAAAAGCTAGTGTTCTGCCAGGAAAAAAAAAAAAAGAGCATTGACTAGAATTTATTAAAGGATAAATTACATGAAGTTCAGGGAAATGACAGGGTTAAAAATTAGGATTGTAAAAAATAATCTGTATGCTCTGTTCCCTAATTCCTGTTGTTTTCATGATTGTTGCACTGTGAAGAGGAGAGCCACTCTCAGTATCAATCACAGTAAGCTATTTAGACACAGAAATAAGTGGCATATGGCTTAGCACTTTTGGGTCTAGCAATCAAGTAGCAACCTTCTGCAATACAACTGCAGTTCGGTTCCCAATGGGCTTCACTTTGATGATTAGATATATTGAGTTCCCTGTGTCATTCAAAGACAGCAGAATTTCATACAAGTTGGTGTTAGCTTCCTCTCACTTCATTTCAATTTTCAATAACCAGTGTCATCACAAGTAACAGTTTCCTCGTAATGGAACTTCATGTCGAATCAGATTTGTCCTTCAAGTCAAAGAGCACTGTGAAAAGTCTTCTGAAATACTGATCTCTGGAAAAATTCCTACCACAGTGAAAATGGGAAGGGATTATTTTATTTTTTTTTTCTCCTAGAGACATTTAGGTGCCCAATACCCAGATCATTCAGGAAAACTCAAAAAAAAAAGCATTAGTATTGCATTTGGGGACGGTCTTAACATTCTTTACAAGACTTACACAGGTGCTTTTGAAGCCATTGTTGTGGTGAGTAAATAGAAAATATTTGTTGGTTCTTATTTGAGACCAAAACTGTGATGTTTAAAGGCGGGCTCTGTGTAAGTGGAGTTATATCAGAGGAGAATTTGGACTTCAAATATGAATTGATCCCTCTGTACTTCAGCATGGCGTCTGTTAAATATTAATGTGCTTCACTGACACAGAACTGCTACTTTGCTGAGACTTACTTTCTCTGCATCAGCTCTGCCCCATCCCTGAGCAATGGAGAGCTGTCTGTGTAGGCAGCTGGAGGGGACTAAGGCTTTGCCCACTGGAGGATGAAAGCATGAGCCCTGCTGGGGTTCAGGGTTTAGGGAAAGGAGGGGAGAGACTCAAAGAGTAAAAAGCCCAGAACATGCATCATGATGAGCATAAACATGAGAGACGAGTGTCTGCCTTTTCTCTCAGGGATATTTCTGGAGAAATCTGGTGTCTTGGAGAATGTTCTGCTCATTCCAGTGCTTGAAGCTGTATCCTCCCAGTTCTCTGTTGCCCCTTCTCTGTAAGAGGAGCCCTCTGAAGGTCCACCGGTGTCACACAACCTGTACATTGAGATCCGCCTGTCAGCTTTCCACACAGCCCCTCGCACGCATAAGGATTGTGCCAGATAGTGTAACAGCACTAGCAGTGCTTTTAAAGAGTAAATTCTGGGTCACACATTCACCACGAAGCACTTGCTGCAATTCACAATTAGACTTAATATGCCGTAAGAAGAGCGACTGCAGACAAATATCTCCCAGCTTCATAAGCCCGACATGTACCAAGCAGCAAAGATGATATGGCTGCCCGTGTCACATACCCAAGACTGCCCATCCCGTAGTTTTATTTCTTGGCAGTTTCCTACAATTTTGTGGAATATTTTTTTAATGTGACAAAGTCACTTCAATTACACAGTCATTATAAGTTTTGCCAAGGTTGACTATGGATCGCTTTGTGTTCATTAGAGCACAAAATTAGAATTTTCATTGCAGCAACTGTAAACAGTATTGGCTCAAAGGAGTCAAGCTTTCTTCCCTCCATAAAGTCTTGGATAAGCTATAACTAAGGACTTCCTTTTTTTTTTTTTGACAGCTTCTAGGTAGTGTTTTTTTTTTTTTAAGCTGCCTTCTGGGTTGTTGGATTTTTTTCTTCTTCTTGCTAAGCCTTGATATATTTGTTTAACTGAATAACCAGTTGCCTTTAAAATGATGACATTGCCACTGTGTGCATGAACAAGCAAGTGCAGTCAGTGTGTTTCTAAAGCCATGAATATATTATTCCTTCAACTTCTTAAATGTTATAGCTTGGTGCTTGTCACTTTAGACCCAGATAGATTTGTAAAAGCCATAAATGGTCTTAAGAAAATAACCCTGTTTCAAAAAATACTTCATCGTTTACTTAAGTCCCACTAAGCTCCATTAAGCTTTCACTAGCTTAACTAATATCAGAGTTTACTACTTAAGTAATAATTAAAGTTTCTATTTCATATTCTCATGAATTTATGGATATATATGATTGACTTTGCTCATCACGCTGATGTAAATATAGAGAAATTGCATCAAAACTGATCATTTCATGTATGCAAAAATGGAGCAAATAGGAAATAAATCCAGTATGGAGTGTTTCAAGCAATGGAGAAAAAAATAAGAAGAGTTTCCAATGAAGCCCAGGCTTTGTTTTTAACCTGATGTGTATTTACAAGGCAGGAGAGACGACAGAGACTATTATGAAAGTAGCAAAGAACTTCAACAGACATCCCTGTCAGAGCTTGCACAGCAGCAATCCTCTGCCCTGCTCCTCTGTGCATGCTTCCCTTGGCATGTGGCATGCTCATGTCTTGCCAATGGGGTGCCCAGTCCTTAGCAATTTATTTTTTTTTAGATATAATAGGCCATGATAATGTCATTCAGGATAAGATATGTCAGCAAATGCACCAACAGGCTTTATCAGCTTATACCTCTTAGCAAAACCTGGAGCTACAGTGAGTGGGGACAGCAGACATACAGAAAGGCATATCTCTTCCTCTTAAAGAAATGTGTTTAACAAGGTTATATACCATTTGCATTCCAAATTTGCAATTAGCACCCCGTGAGCACACAATGAAATCATCCAAGAGACAGATAATGTGTTAGATATATGTAGTCAGACTTTCTGTAGATTAAACACACTGTTAGATATAAGGTAGCACAGCTACAGTCTTACATTTTATAGAAATCAGTGTAATCTGAATAATAAGAGAGCTCATTGAAATATCATTCTCTTGTGTGAAGGATGTATGTTTGTGAGTGCATGTTGTGTGCACGCAGGAATGCAAATTGCTAAGTGAAAAGATTAGCAAATTGTGGATTGTGGAAGTCTGACTGTATATAGTAGAAAATTTTCCTTCAAAGCACATACAAAGGTTTGATTCTGCAACTTTATTCTCAACCCTATAATTTTACACTAGCTGGCATAAATTAGCAAGCTAGAAGTCTAAATATATGTGTCTGACATGCCTCTCAAAAGAAATAAGATAAATGCACGTGGTGAAACAGGAGTAGTATGTGTGAAATATCTGTGCCTTTCTGCACATAGGTTACATTTAAGTCAAGGAAAGGAAAGAAAAATCCTTCATCTGCACTTTATCTGTATTGAATGTAGTCTGGAGTTCTGTGAATATATTTCTTTTTTAACTTCAAGGACTTTCACTCTGTAAAGAAACTGGCAATGCCAAGCATTCCTTCTCTACCAAATGTGATAATTTCTGAATCCAGACAGAGGCTTACTTGCATTAATGTGCTCAGTGGTGTGGTGGAAATCAGTAAAATGATGAGGCGCAGTGAAGGGGGAAGGCGGGCTTTCCACATTTATTTATTCTGGATAAATGGTGCCCATTAATCTATCAGGAAAATATGGAATTAGCAGGGAAGAAACCACAGTTGCAAATTTGGCAGTTGCTAGCATGCACAGATGGTCTTTCAGTGTTTTAAGATTTTCCAGTCTTTTGATATTGATACCAACACTGAAAAGTAGCCCGTGCATTGCTAATGTTTATCTGGAATAGCCATAGAAAATTAACATTGTATATTTTGGATTGTTCAGCCTCCTCTCAGTGTATTTGCATAACTTTTTTTAATCTTAAAGGTAAAGTTTTTATGCTCTGTCTGTCTTTGGTTATTTTAAGAAGCATAATTGGAGTATGATTTGCTAAAATAAGAAAGCCAGCATACCCAGACAAAGGCATTAGGAGGAAGGAGACTCTCACATGTGAATTCAGTTGAACTTGCAGGTTGGTTGTCCAAACTACCTTCTTATTGTTACAGATAGTATGCTTCTTTGTAAAGTGGTGTTTTCAAAACCAGGATGTCGAGTCCCTCCTTTGTCAGTGATGTTTATTCTTGTTCTGCTGACAAGCACTGATTCTCAGTCACTGTATCTTCACTGGAGCTGGGAATCTGACCCTGGTGATGTCTCCATTCAGTATTTCAGGGCATGAAGTCAAGAGGGAAGGATAATGTCATCTGCTTAATTTGCTTTGGGAGTGTTTGGTTGAGTCTTTAAAGACCGTGTTGAAATATATCACAGAGGAAATCACAGAATAATTCTTGCCAGCTTTACTTTGAGTTTATTCTCAGCCGACCCAGAGGATATAGCTCCTTAATGGCTGTTCTGAAATGTGCCCTCTGCAGCACTGTGGTTGTGTGGATGTGCATGTGCACAGGACAAAGACATCTTTGACTACACTCAGCAAAAGGTGCTTTGTATTAAAAATCAGTAAAAACTGTTGGGGAAAAAAAACAAACTAAAAAAAAAAAAATTATCTCAGTGCACCGTGAATTTTCATCTGGTGAAAAAATATTTGAGATGCAAAAGTAAGGTGAAAGTTTCAGATGTGTGACAGAAACGCTGTATGCTGCTACCTCCAGTGTATCCAGGTGGATGAATCTGGTTTTTATAGATCTGTATGAAGCCAGATAGGCTAATGGAGAGTCAGTCAGACAGGTGGATATGGGTAATAGATAAGGGTATGCCAAACCTGTAGGCCATTAGGACATGTAGGTGTGCTTCTTGCTTTTTTTTTTCTTGCCTTTTTCTTTTTTCTTGCCTTTTTTTTTAATGCAAATGAACACCATCTTGCCAGTATCTTCCAATGCTAGTTAGAGAGATACATGCTAGGTGCTAACAAGAAATTTTTCTAATTATGGTTCAGCAGAAATCTTATCTGTGGGGATAGCACAGAACAGATCAAGAAGCACCTTGTACAGACAGGAGTTCCTGTCTTTGAAGCACACAGCCAGATTTCATGTACCACCCCAGAAACAGAACTTGGTTCTGTTTTACAAGCAGACATGCAAAATATAGTTTTATTTTCCAGTGTGCCAACAGCCATCTTGGGTAAAGAGATACTTTAGCTTAAGCCATACCTGTGCTATCATTTAGAAGAATTATGCCATTGATTTTGTAAGCTACACTTCTATTTATTCATCCCAAGAGGATGTTTGCCTTTTCTGCAACCACCTGATACTATTGACTGGTGTGCAATGTGTAATCCATTATAACCATGTGATCTTTCTCTAGAAAACTACCTCACTGGTCATTCTCTACCTTGTATTTTTGGTGTTGAATTTTCCTGATAAACTGTAGTACCTTGCTCTTGTCCACACTGAATTTTATTCTTTCTTCCCATCTTATCTCCACTTCGTCAGGATCTTTTCGTATTCTTACACATCTTCCAAAATACTTGTACACCTTCTCAAATGGGTATTACTTGCTAATTTAGCAAGCATACTGCCTGTTCTCTCCTCTAAAACTGTTCATGGTCTTCTAAAATGTTCATGTCCATTGTATAGTTACTGTGGCAGTAGCTAGGCTTTAGCCTTGACAGATGTTTCTTGCCAGATCTATAATAAAAAAAAGAGAGATACTACTGATGACGATTTGGGTGATTTATGTGGTCTATAAAGGGCAGTTTACCAAAATGGATCAACTCTTTAAACTCTTGAAATGGCTGCACATCTTCCAGGACTTATGGAAGGCTGAAGATCGTGGAGGGTATGAACTTTTCAGGTTTTTTGCACATATGTGAAACTTGCATTTTACAAACCACAGAAATACACAAACAACTCCCTGCAATACATTTCAAAGTCTTTCACCAGCAATTAAAGGCTCTGCAGCTCTGACTGTCTATCTGCTAACCCGCCACATATGACTTTCATGAAATACTGCCCATGGTCAATGGGCAGTTCTTGCAGCACTGGGCAAGTTCTTTAGTTTCATATGTACCTGTTTCGTCATGAAAATTGTATTGAGAAAAATCCCAAATTTCTAGTCTACGTAACATTTAAGAGATTAGTAAAGACCCTACACCACTGAGGGACAGAGATTCAAGAACAAAACAAAAAAAAATTAAAAATGGAAGTGGCTGGAAGCAGAGATGAAATCAGACATCAGGACAGACTTAGCATGCAAGGCTATGTTGTGTAAGCAAAAGCTGACCCTGGTCAGCTCTAACTAGTGTTATCTTCACTTATTCCAGATATTGCTAGAAGAATTTCTTCATTTGTTTAATATCAACAAGCAATTCATCTGGACTTCACTCAGCAGTCATACACAATCATATCATCACTCAAGCACATACTCCCAAATTCATCCACACATTTCAGTAATAAAGCCATGAATCTAATCATATCTAATCATATATGTACTGAATTGTTCCAGACATATACTCTGACATACGTTCTCAGGTCTCTTTTAGAAGGAACCATTTATTATTTTTTTTTAACACATATTTGTGCTGCAGTCAAATGATCTCTTAGTCACTGCTCTAAAATTCTTGGCTGCAGGGTAAAGGATTCCTCACTCTCTTTGTCCTGTATCCTTCAGTGCAGTGAATTTCTCAATTCCTCTCCCTAGTTTGCCGCATACAGGTGTATAGAGACCTAAGTACTGCCTCCACTCCAGAATCTGTCTCAGACCCTCACCCTCCTACTTTTGCACCATCCTACAGGAAGGATTTCACTAGCATTGGGGGGACACTGGCACAGATTTGTGTTCTTGGGTATCTGTACATTGATGTTCATATTTATAGCATTTATTTTGCTCCATCTTCTTTAAAAAAATGTTCTGGAACTCTGTCAGGACACTCCCCTGCTCTTTGGGTGTTCCTAACTGCATCTGTGCATTCCTGATTGTTTCATTTTATTTTTACTTATTTTGAGTTACCTGGGTCCATCTCTTAAATTAATAACATTTGCCAGAAAAAAAGGCAGAGCCATGGGCCTGTGGTTTAGCCCAGTTGAAAATTAGACATCATTCTCTGCATAAAGGCATTTCTGACTCATTTTTATGCTGTAATTCCATCAAAGAGGTTCTTTTCTTGGCCCGTAACCATTGTACAATAATCGGTCTTTTAAGGAAAAGTGCATATCTCCAACACCAAAGCCTAAAGGAGTTAGTTTTGTTGTCAGTTTTTTAGTGTACCCGGGAGAAAATCTATCCTCTGCCATCCTCACAAGTGAGAACTCTGGGAACAATTTAACATACATTTTTCCATTTAGGTTCCCAAGTGCCTTTGTGTATTTGCTCTGACCTTATGTTGGGAAGAGTTACAAGTTACTAGCAGTCATCTTCTCCATATTTTTCCTGTGACTGTAATTCAGTGTAATGGAAAGATTCCAAGACAATTAGAAACACAGTCCATATAGCAACCTGCCCTCAGAAATTCAGGGGAAAACAGTAACTTTCTTTAAAGAGGCAAACCCCATCAAGAAAATGGGGTTATTGAAAGTCCTGAATCTCCTCTTCATAAGCTTTACACTTTGTTCATATACTAGACTGCATCTTAAATATAAACCTATCATCAGGTTTAGCAAATCAATACCATAAGAGTGTGAAATGGTCCCCAGAAATCTCCAGAATGCCATTTCACAGTAAAAGCAATTGAAAAAGAAGCTGCAGTGGAATATCTTATGAGATAGCCATTTAGATCACAAAAGGATCATAAAAGTCAGAAGCAGTTTGTTTGAAGCAAGGTTCATAATATAACCATACAGGGCTTGCTGGGAAGAAAGAGGAAAATTGCAAACCAATTTGTGGTTACAGCTTTTTCTGTCAATTCTTCGGGGATTTAAAACTTGTAAAAGGTGGAACTTCTGCCATCTTACATTGCTCAACTAGAAAGACAGAGCTATAATCATAGTAGCTAAACAAACACCAATTATTGAAAGGCAATATAGTCTTCATTAACTTCAAAGCAATTAGCACTTCTTTAGTTCATTTACCACTGAGTAAGGTGGTGGCAGACCAATGGCATTTGTCAGTAATAATCTGAGCATCTTTTGAGGCTTGCCTTCCTATATTGTCATAATATCTTGTCAGTGAAGTTTTGATACTTTCTGCACAATAAAGACACTAAGGAAAGATTAAAAGGAATGTTTCTGTGAGCAAATGCCACCTGAGCATGCCATCCTGTTTCAAACATGTTTTTATCATATAACTACATATTTCTTAAAAGATGATTGTGTCCCAGTGCAGGAGAGTAGAAGCAGAGCATTCTGGAGGAAGTCATATGTCACAAAGCAAAAAAAAATACTGTAAATAAACAAATCAGTTCATTCAGTCAGCACTCATTCACTTATACAATTGTGGGTCTTGTACACACCCTTTAAATTAATGTGAAATCTTTATCCTTCGGTAAGAGCTAAGAGATGACCTGACCAACTAGAATGGCTTGGGTCAGATATAAACAAATCCCCCAAAGGTTGGAAACTTAATTAGGTTGCAGTTGCAAGTCCTTTAATATTTTTTCTAAAAATACTCCATGATTCATGGTTGATTAGAAGCTAATATGGAGCCAGTCTACCTTCTTCTTTTCTTCCTTTTCTTAAAAAAAAAAAACCCTAGACAATAAAAAAAGTTTCTGCTTATTTTTCTGCTAACATTTCTCTTTGAAGAGTGGCACTGCTTTAATAAAGATATAGGAAATGAAATTTCAGCTATGTTACACTCAATCAGATTACTTTGAACAAATGAAAAGTAATGGTGCCTCCTTTAATACCATTAGAAGAATTGATATTGCAGGATTCTTTTCAGATGGCAGTGCACTGGCGATTGGAGGCCTGATGCTGTTTACCCTGTGGTGACACCTCAGTGGAGGGATAATGTGCTGCCATGCACTTGGAGCCTCCTGTTTTCCTTGCTGCTGCCACCATAGGGGAGCCCAAAGCCCAGTGCAGGGAGTGCAGGCAGGGCTGGGGGAGAGCAAAGAGCTGTGCGTGTTGTGCCCGGGGATGCTCTCCATTGTACTGCCTGTGGAATGGGCCACAACCTCGGCTCTCCTGCACCTCTCTGAGATCCAGGAGAACATGAAGGATTGTTCAGTTATGCAGGATCAGGTTCTGATAGCAGTATCTTTAAGTGATATTTGCCCTAAAGAGATCACACGTCTATAATGGAGTAAAAACACGGAGGCTTCATTTTTTTGGCCACCTTCTGGATGTCTGACCATAGCGAGGACACGCAGCTGGCCAGCTCTGGGAGACCTTGTGGCTGTCTGAGGGTGCAGAAAAACAGATTTTCCTGCCTGTCTCTGTGTGGTATTGCCAGAGTCTCTTCTTCATGCAGATTCCTAGTCGCTGTCACGCTGGGGCTCTGCAGGCACCAGGCATGAGGCAGAACAGGCCTCCAGCAGCTCCACAGTGGGACATGCCATTGCCCCGGGATCAGGCTTAACATCGAGTCATGCTTTTGATTTCCTAAGCTGCTGCTGTTCACTCCTCAGCAGCTCAAGTCCTAGGCTGTAGAGCACTAAATGAGTGCTTGAAGTGATTAGGCATTATTTATCTACATTTATGAACAATGCATTTCATTCATGTCATCATTTACTGCACATATTGGGAAAGTTATTGGGCTCTTTGGACGGTTTCTGTTCCAGGAAGTGAGTGTGGCATTTTTTTATCTTACGTAACCCTCCATTTATCTCCCAGAGCCTGCTTTCTGCATCACCACTTTTATTTTTCAGTTTTGTACATATTCTTGTGTCTGAAACAATGAGAAAAAAATGCTCATTAAAACATCTGTTCTAATCCATTTATCAGAGAGGAACAATTACAAATAGCACTTTACCAATTAATTAGTAACCTCATTCATCGTATAAACTCAAATCATGCTAAGGCAGCTTCTTTTCCTTTACATGATTTGCACCATTTTTATCATCTTATGTGACTGATGCTACTAAAATAAATTTCTCAACATGGCTCAGAAAGACAATGGCAAATTATCTCTTCCCCCAAGTGAATGTTAATGAGCAGGAGGCTGGCGTGCATCATTGCTGCCACTTCTTGCAGTATCCGTTGTTGCAGGCTGGCAAAAAAGAAATCTTAATTATTAAATGCCAGTAGAAAATCCTTTGCCCTGGTTTGTGGGTAGCCAGAGCACTCTGCTAACACAGGGCCGTGGGTCTGTGTGAGCCACATCAGGGAGAAGGTCAGTGCAGTGCTGGTGGGTTGGCTGGGCTAACCAGCATGTGAGAGAAGTTTGCAGTGTTTCATAGCAGCAGCAAATTCTCCTGGCAACTTAAAGTTGTCCACAGGCTGGAAGCAAAGGGATATGGATGCCAGTGATAGTTGGTCTGTCATTATAGAGCTAATGCACAGCCCTCAACTGATGTAAAGCATCAAATCTCCACTGACTTCACTGGGCCAGCATCAGTTTACACCAGTGAAGGGTTTACCTCATGAATCAAAACCTTTCCTGGCATAAGTCTGTTCATTTCTTTGGAGTTAACCCAGCAGAAAATTGTGCTCCAAAACATTGCAGAAATAGAGAAAGCTGGCAAGGTGAGAAGAGGGGCTAACAGCTGAAGCCATGAGATGCGAGATATAGAGAGAAGACAAACAGTTTGTGGCTTTGGGGTAAGCAAGCTAATTCTCCAAATAAATATTTTATTTATTTATTTTTAATAGTACTTATGTAGTAGAATATAAATAAAGATTTCTCTTGCATAGCTAAATTTATCTTAGCAGTAGACTCTCTGAGTAGTTCCAGGAGTCAGAGGAGTCACGCTGGTATAATCCAAAACAATTCAACTTTAGTGAAGGAAATATCTATTACATTAAAACAAATGTTTCTTTCTAGCTCAGTGTTAGGACTTACAGTCAAAACAGACTTCTAAGCACTAACATTTGCTTAAAAAGACAGTATTGGCAATGAGGAATGGGACTAGAGGACTGTGTCAGTGACATGCATCTGTTGCTCATATTGAGAGGTAAAGTTCAGCCACTTTATAGCCACCAGAAGGATTTGGGAACATCTTCTCATAAAGCTCTGAATACCTCCAGTAAAGCTGAACTGAAAGAAGGAACAAGATTATAATGCTTCCCTATGAAGCTGTGGAAGTTTGGTGGTTTTGCATTGCTTTTCTGTACTTCAGAGCAGCAGCACTTTGGGGGTATGGTTTGGGATCAGCTCCAGCTCTCAGTCAAGTTAATGTGAGCTGGATCAGTTCCTCCACAACAAGCAGTTGTAGTTGAGTTCTATGTGGAAATAAGTAGATGTGATTGAACACATGCCTACACACATCGTGTGTTCCAGCCAGCTATGGAGGGACTTTCACACTTCTCATTTTGCAAAAGGCAACTCTTCATCCAGCATTTAAAAAAAGTCTAAAATGTGAAGTGAGTATAAGTGATACAAAAGTGTCTGGCTGGGTTGTGAATAACCTGAAACCACTCTTGTCTGAGCTGCAAACAATACTGTGCAGTGCAGTGCAGGCTGATACAGATGATGACAGGGATGCTTCAAGGATCAACATCAGTTACCCAAACAGTCAGTATGGCCTGAAAGGAGGGAACATCTGTCAAGGCATTGTGGGCATTTTTAGGGTGAGTTCCCCCTATGCTGTGGGAAGTGAATCCGTGGCAAACTATCCGTATGGTAGATACACATGTGGGAGAGTTAGACATGAACATGTGCAGGCATTTAACAAGATATAAATGGTATCCTGGATGTCCCTGGTTGTATTTTACTGCAGCAGCATTCTTTATTTAGAAAGTAGGAGAAGCTGCTCTGGTAAATTCTAGTCCAGTGGCCTAAAAAACAAGACTTGAAATAGGAATCCTAATTTTCCATGCTTGCCTTTTTTCCCAAACATCTCCGTAGTATTGGTCAGACAATTCAAAACTTTCCAGCCTGTGTGCCAAGATTTAAACGTCCTAAAAATCCTTACAGAGATGAAAAATGTTAAAAGTTTTACTTGGGATTTGGTGAATTGTTGTGGGAAATGTACAGGAATTTGGAATAAGACATTTTGTTGAAGACTTCATATATGAATAAATGTGTTCTCATATGTATACAATATATATATCCTGCATGACACACCAGTGTGCAGAAGAAAATCACTGCAGTGATTATATCACTGCAAAACCTAGATGTAGAGAAGAGCCTAGAAAGTCTTAGTAGGTTCTTCATGGTCTTTCTGTGAAAGTATGTGAAAAGAAAACATATAACTGTTGGTCATGCATAAGAATGAGGAAAATTCTAGTGCAGTCTGAAGTATTGTCAACTTTTTGCAAGAAAGAAACAGAAACATATGAATTCAGCTATATTAAGTGCTTTTTCATAAATATCTCCAACAAAATCAAATATTTTGTCATACTTGAAAGCAACATGCTTTTATTAAATTGATCGAGGGTTCCGTTGGCTTTGCATTACACTGCTCAAGACATCCCTCATACACAGGATGCAGCCAACTTAAAGCTCTCAGCAGGGACTGCACTCTGGGCTTAACTGATTACATAAAACATTTTAAGTCAATTTAATGAAACAAAATATTTCTTTGTGGATGAAATTAACTCAAAATATTTTATTTGAATTTTCCCAGTAGAAATGTGTTACTTTGGAAAGGGAGCTTGAAATTTCCTTGCACATAGTGATGCTGATTTTAATGAGAATTTGCTTTTGTCAGGTTATCCTGGGGGAGAATTTCTAAGAGCCCTGCTATGTTTTCCATAGGAAAACTAATTAGGATCGTAGTTCTCAAGTCCTGCTGGGGGGATGATCTGTGGTCCAACTTTCTGCACCACCAGACCCTCCAAATCAGCTACAGTGGATTGTAGTACCCCTGCCTGCCTGCAGGACAGGATGAGGCCTTGGGCCTCTGCAGGCTGGTACTTGAGGCAGAGCTTTTAGGTGATTCTACTTTGCCATCGGTGGAGGGGGAAGAGCACTGCAGATGCTCAGCTGCTGCTCAGCTCAGGCAGCTGGAGCTGATGTGACAGAATAAAGAGGATTTCTTTCAGGCCCATTGGGCCTGGGGTGATTACTGAACACTACAATCAGGGACTTTTACTTTTTCTTTTTTTTTTTTTTTTAAAGTTTGATTGCCCTCGCATGAGCCTGGAAGGCAGAGAAAGGGCTGTGGCAGTACAGATTCCTATGATCTCCCCTTGCCATGTAATCAGAAGAGCTCTGCAATTGAATATTTCGCAATAATCACTGCATTTTCAATGGGGATGATATAAAAGCAAATATCAAGGCCTCTGGCTGACAAAAGCTGAATACAGAGGGAAAATATGAAAATAGCAACTTACTTCAGCAATAAAGAGAGTATATTTTATACTGCAGTTTTTCTTTTTGTTAAATCATGACTTTCTAGTAAATGACATCCCAGAAGATATTTATCAAAGCAGGAAAGCACTAGAAAGGAGCACCCTGCATTCACTTTAATATTTCTCCTTTTCTTCTGACATTTTCTTGCCTAGAGATCTAATTCCATTAAATATGTACATTTTTGACTGGAAGACTTCTTCATGTATCTTTCAGATGAATCTTAAAAGTACATAAGGTCTGTAGGGCAGGTTTTTTTAAGTGCAAATGAGACGCACAGTAGAATATTGTCTATGAGGCTTTTCAAATTATTTATATTCCTGCAGTGCTTTACCTTTCTCTTTCTGTGATAATGATAAGGAAGAAGTGAGACTCCAATGCACCTTCTGTGGAACACTGTCAAACAACATTAGTCATATTTAATATCTGACATGCGGGAACTTATTTTGGCTGATATCCATTTTTATTTGATTTATTAGACGTTATCACGTCTGTAACTTTCTCTGATCCCACGGCATTTCAAGGGTTTAAAGCCTGGTAGGCCCACGATTGGTCACTGTTAGAGCCCTGTTATGCTCTGGTGAATGGATATAAATTAACATTCCCTCATTAGGCCTACTTTGCAGTACATGTGGATCTGCTGTGGGAATAATGACAGCTAAATGCTCCGTTGGCCCCCAGCCATGCCCACTTGTGCTGTTCTCCTCCAGCCTTCCAAGGCTGTGCAGAGCTGGACTGTGACAGGGCTTGGGAAGACCCTCTGGGTCCCTCAGGTGCTGCAGACACTGTAGGGCCTGACAAAGTGTCTGTTGTCCCCACACCACCTTTGAGATAATGACCATAAGTTGTGTCAGAGGCCACTGTGCTGTAAGAGCTGCTGCTGCAGATTTGGTATAAAGCAACAGTTCCAGCCATTAAAGATATCATTGCTTTCTTATAAGAATTTGAGTTAAGGGTGTCCCAGCCAAATTGCCACTTGATTATAGTCTGCCTGTGCTGCTGCCAGTGCCCCCTTCTCCCTTATTTCTGTGCATCTCAAGCCTCAGTTCAGATCCCACGTTTGAGTGACTTATCCTCACCATTGTGCAGTGGCCATAGCTCTGCTTTAGCAAGAACTATACAGAACTATGGTGACATAAAGATTGGGATGGATGGTAAGACATTGCTTTCTCTGTCTGTGTTGAGATGTTCAGTGAATTAAACTTCTGCAGAGCAGGGGGAGTCTTCTGCAGGAGTAAGGAGTGACAGAGTGATCTGTTAAGTCTTTTTAGCAGGAATCTGAGGGCAGAGTAAGTCTTTCCAAAGCTTTGCTGAACCAGATGTTTATACCTTCCATAGGTATATATAGGTATATTACCTGGCTATAATACCTGCAAAAGAATCGTGTGGTCAAGGACTGTGGGAAATGTAAGGCCGTCTTCAATCCACAAACTCTGGGCTTCCTGTCAAAACAAAAATGGCAAATTGTTCAAGAGAGTCTCTGAGAGCTTCTCCTTCCCTGATTGGGGTACTCATGTCTCTTGTATCTTCTCAGCTCTCCTCTCAAGATCTCCTAGTTCTTCTGTCCCGTTGCAGACTTTGTCTTGCTGCCCCTTTCATCAGTTGCCTCTTTAAGCTCTCATTTTCTCTTTTCTCTTTTGGACTGTTCCTTAAAGCCACACTTGCAAATAATCTTTTTTTTTTGTGTTTAATGCCTCCCATATGTGGCATTGAGGGTCCTGCATAGCCCAGCACCAAAGCAATGTGTCACAGGTTTGAGGGGTGGTGTGGAGGTATCCCATACACACACACCAAGCCAGTGCTCACGCATCCCTTCTCTTAAGGGATAGATTCTATTTCTCCTCATATGTTGGCCAGCTTTACTGAGAAGAAACAAATGGCTGTGGCAAGTTGCCTCGCCTGTCCCACTTACATATCTGTTCTTCAGATGATGAGCAGCTCCCCCATGTATGAGCAGCAGCTACTAAGCTGAGCAAGATCCATAGAAAACGTCTTTCCTCTGAGTCTCTCTTGTTGTATTGCAGAAGTGCAAGTGGCTGTGGTGATGGTTGCACTAAGTGCATATTTTTACAAGTCAAACAAAATGCAGCAAAAATCAGGACTGTGTCTAGTCCCAGAGATTTGAAGTGTTTCTCTCAGAGTTGATACTTAGCATTTTCCAGGAATTTAGTTTATTGCTTGCTTACAAGTTGCAGAATGTAATTAAGCTTCATTTATGGTCAGCACTAAGAAAGCCCAAACCTCAAGTAACACCAGTGTATTGAAACGTGGCACACTCCCAGGGAAAAACAGCACCTGTATATAAACTCTGTAGCTTTGTGGTTGCTCTTGGAGTTAGTCTCCATGTTAGACTTGGAGCCTGAAAGCTGGCATAGTTCTGGTCTCCACCTTCCCCCACAAAACTCCTTTTGTTTGTCATCCTTGTATACATTGTTTTGCTTTTGAACTTCATTCAATTTGTAATCTGCTATGATAATATGGCCTTCACCTCAAGTTTCTGAAGTGGTTTTGGTCTGATAAGTGCCCTCAGCTTCCTTCACCACCTTCTTCACTGTCTTCCTTTTCCTTTTCCTTTTTTTCCTCTTCCTTTTTTCCTTTTCTACTTTTACTCCTTTCTTCTTTCCCTTCTCCTTTTCCTTTTCACTCTCCTTTTCCTTGTCCTTTTCCTTATTCCTGTGAGGATAATTGACCACACGTCTGGGAGGAATTATCCTCTTCTGCTCAGATTCCTTCTGGTTCCCTGGCTGGAGGAGGGCTCTGCCATTCATCACGAGGTCAGACACTGTGATTAGGATACCACTTTGTCCCTCATTGCCAGCTCAACCCCTTTAGAAGTCTTATCCTTTGTATATACAGTTCTCTCCAGTGTTGCCAGCCAGTTTCTATTGTAGTAAAACCCTCAGCCCTGCAGCCTTCTTTCTTGAAGGCCTGTTTTTCCTGAAATTCAGGAAAGTAGTTCCTTTCTATAGTTGTTTATTTGTTGTATGGGATGATTTCCTCTTCTCAGGTCTTGACTTTCAGGTGGCACCAAGATCTGTTGTTGTAATTGCACATGGCTTTTGACAGAAGTTAATTCATAGAATAGGTCATCTAACTTTGGTTGCTGCTAGTTTTGAAAAATTATACTGCAGATGTTGAATTATAGCTGTATCTTTGACATGCTCAGGGAATTCTGGTGCCTGCTGACTTCTGCAAAGTGTAGTCTGATAGCATCTCCCAACAGCTCTCCCAGAAGTACTTGAACTGTGGCAGTTTTAGTTGCACTGCAATCAGTATAAGGGGATAAAAAAAGAAAGTACCTTTCAGTTTAACACTGAGGCTGCAGGAACTTCCCCTCCATGTTTCCTTCCTTTGGGCTGCCTCCCTGTTCATCTCCACTTACACACTTCATCCCCAGATGTTTTGATAACATCTCAGCTGATAAATATTAGCGATATATCATCAAACAAAAGTGCCAAGTAAATAATCACTGTCAGCAGAAATATATAGTCGAGACAGCACGTTTTGAAATATGCAGAGGTGAGAGTCTGCCATCCCTTGCAGAGCCAGGACCCACGTACACACTGCCATATGGCTGCAGGCACCTATGGGATCCAGCAAGAAGACTGTCAGCAGTTTTTCATTTGCACTCACGTAGCAGGATGCAAGGTGCATGCATCTCTTCATGTATTCCCTGTAAAACATCTGAAGACAATGGGAGAGGCATTAGCAAGATAAATACATGACCAAACCCCAAAGAGAGATTACAGATTGGTGTTAGGAGAAAAAAATTAATTATATTTTATGCTTAACAGCCTACCACAGGAAGCTGGTTGAGAGGGGGGATGATGCTAAGTATGAGAAGCAGTTCTTGTTTTCTCACAAGGTTTTCCTTGCCTGAATCTCATCAAGCTAAAAAAAAGCTTCTCTAAGGCTTCTTGTCCCCACTAGATAATCGTTTTATCCTTTGTTTTCTTTTGTTCCTACTTCCGCCATTGATAGCAGCCTGAGGGAAGAGGGGTGGGGAAATATGTTGCTTCTGCAAAAATCATTGTAGGAAGAATAGCCAGAACATAAATGATACTGTTTTGGCTTCAAAAGGGTAAGCAGGTGTCTTAGGAGTCCCAGAAGAGCGATGTGCAAGCTTGTACAAACAACCTCCGAATCACGCCTGTTTGTTATTCACACAAACAGAGTTGAAACCGTCTGAATTCCTCAGTTCCCAGAATTCAGATGGTGCACAATGGCCCATAATGAAGAGCACCTGTGCTTACCTCAATTACTACACAGAGCTGAACAACGGCAAGAAGGGCTTTCAAGAATATTTTTTCAATAATAGATTTAGTTATGTCTTTCGTAATTGGATTCAAAAGCTCAAAATTTCATTTTGCAACTTGTTCATGAAATTTGTATGAAAAAGTCTGGCATTTATTCAAAAGAAATACTGTATGAACAAGAAATTGCAAAACAGCCAACTGCTGGTAACTAAGCAGCCAAATTATAGTCCAAGCACTTGGCAAATACACCATCTTTTTTATTATTTCAGTAATTGAATTTCTGTTAAAGCGTGGAGCATAATTTAACATCAGGAATTTATTTATAATACAATAGTGTTTCAGTAATAAATGCATTATTATTGTCACTTTTAATGGAGTCTTATGTATTCCCTCGGAGACTATGTGGCAGACTCTGAGACAACCACTGCATCAGTGTTGTTTGTAGACAATTGAATTAATTGGAGACAGGGTCATTAACTCGACCTGAATACCTCTGATTGCTTCTGTAAATAAGGTTAGAGAGCAAATGGCTAATCTTTGTTGTCATTATAGATTCTTTTTACATTTTCACACTGCCTTGTATATTAAGATCATTTTGCTAAGCAGCTTTCCAGGCTGTCGTCGTGTTTACGGTATTGTCTTGCATGGCATACAACCGTAATTGTATCAGACTTACATTTCATTTCCCATATCTATATAAAACATGATACTAGAGAGAGACCTATTCTGAATTGCAGCACATAAAAACCATTGGACCAACAAATTAATAAACCAAAATGAATAAGCTGTAGCATTAAAAAATAATCAAATCACAAGGCAAAAGTTGATTCTGTTTGCTTTTGTTTGAAAATTCCAACCTGCAAGACTTGCCAGGGATAATATAATGAGTCCATTACTCAGTTGGGAACATGACCTGCAAGGCCAACTCTGTGTATACCAGCCTGTGAGTTAAATGTTATCCGGACTTTTGGCATGGATTTTCTTGGAAAATAAGCAGTGGGCTGTCATTAAAGCACAGATAGAACACAGATATTTTTCAAGGAGAGATCCAAAAAAAGGTTGTGAGCACACTGTTCCATTTCTCAACAAACTTAATAAAGAATGTAGCCTCAGAGGCCTAGGAAGGCATGTGTCAGGAACAAGAGACACCCTAAACTTGAGAATGAGGTCAGGTTCACATTGAACTCAGGGATACCAGCTTGTCATCACTCCCATATTCCACCCTATACTTGAAAAAAACCCACTTTGCTTTCTCAGAAACGGTCTTGTAAGTGGAAGAAAACAGCTGGCAGTGTCTTATAATATGCCTGGTATTTGCATGTATTTCTTTCATTCTAATTTTGTATTCAAGATGGGCTTGAACCCAAACCCCAGATATGCAGTGTGAGTTATCTATACTCTGGAGCCAAGTGTGGGATCCTGAGTCCATCTGTAACCTAGACGATAAGTGATGTTATATGAATTCAGGTTCAAAAATAACAGCCTCTCCACTTCAAAACTAGCAAGTAGAGCTTTCAGCTTCAAAACTCTGCCCGTGTCAAACTGCCACTGACAGTCTGTTGGTGCAGGAATCCAGCCTGACTGAGTGTGGTGGGAGGAACATGCTGCCACACTGTGTTTTCTCTCAGCAGCCTCTGCACAGCTCACTTACAAGAACATTTAGGGATGTTGCTTCACCTAAAAAAGGAAAGGAGGAAACAAAGCACTGAATAGATGCTAAAGTGTTCCAGGCTTTTCAAGGCATCATCTGAATTTACCGACTGGCCTTGTAGGTTTTGCTCTGTAAAAAAAAGGAGAGATCAGCCAAGCAGCGCTATCACTGAGCAGGATCCAGCTGAGCACTGATCCGAAATTCAGGGTGAGCCTTTTAGCTCTGGGGCAGAGTGCCTCTGTCTCTTCCTGCCTCTTTTCAGGGATGCAAGCACTGCTGGTGTTCACACTGGACCCTGCTGCCAAAGCAATCAGTCCTGCTCAACCTCTTTGTTACCATCTACTGTAGGGCCTGGCTTTGGAGCTCTGTCCTTCATTAGTGTTGCTTTGTTGTCTGTGATATCCCAAATACTGCGGGTAAAATTAGAGAGGGTGGAGTTTTATTAAGTCTAATGCAAGAAATAAGTCACTCCTTCTCTACTTCCCTGCTAGTAGAGTGACATCTTGCTACTGATTCTTGTCATTAACAAGCAAGAGAGCTTGATGTAATCAGTAACCACCGTGCCACACTAGAACCTTAGGAGATTGAGGCTGTCTGGGCAGATGTGTGAAGAACACATTTGCAGCTTACTAAAGGAATGATTATCAAACGGAAAACAATAAACAGTTCAAGAGAGATCGAATTTTACCTGTTTACCTCTGTATCCATGAGTGGTTTGGGTCTTCCTGACCTTTGCTTGTTGGCAGACCTTCAACAAATCATTGCTGATACAATAACCCTTCATCAGTCTGAGGAAAATGGATGGTGGTAATGTTGAAAAATCCATTTCTGGCCACTCAGGAACAAAATGTCCAGAATGAAAGCTTCTTAGCTGGTAGGTTTTTAAGAAGAAATAATTTAACTAATACTAAAAATCTAAATTATTTCGTCCACATTGAAAGGTTGGGGTTTTTTTCAGCATCCCATTGTAAAAACCCACTTTATGCTCAGGTTTATGGTCACGTCACTTCTGTTTTTCTGAGGCCCTGTTGGGGAATGCAGTGTTTGCACACTGCAGATGTAAACTGCCTCTGCCAGGCATCCCAGTTTCTCTCAGCCTGGGTTAAGAAAGCAGGGAGTGTGACACTTCAGGAAGGCATCCAGTGTTACTTCTGGCAATCCCAGTTGCTCTTTTCTGTTTAAATGGAAGCTGGCTCAAACTTGTCCTCAGCCTGCACACAGGCAGTGCAATCCCTGTGTTTGCAGTGTTTTGACTGACTCCCATAGTCCCAGGGTGCTGAGCACCACCAGCTCCCTCTGGAAGACATGGAACTCTGTTTTCCCACAAGATCCCAGCAAGTAGGTGCGGAAGCTAATAGGATCTTCCCTTTATTTTGGAGTTGATGAGAAAGGCTGAAAGATTTTCAGCCAGGTAAGGTTGCAGAATTAAAGATTCTCTGTTTCCTTTTGCTGTCATTCAAAATAACAAGCATAGAAAATTCTGTTTAAAATAGATGAGCCTTTTGACTTAAAGGGTTTTCGTGTTGAAGATTTAAGATGTCAGGTTTAAACATGACAGTGATAGTATTAGGCAAAGTATGAGAGCAGATACTTGTAGCAACTGTCATTTTTTTCTGACTGTTTATTAATGGTCTTTTGTGATTTACAGTGAATGTTGTGAAGGATCTTCAGGTCCATTTATCGCTCAGAGAAGCACCTTTTTTTCCTTAATACCTACGTATGTCATAATTAAGGGTGGATGCTGCTTAAAGATGTGGCTCTGTTCTTAACATGAGAACCATCAAGATGATACTTAATCCTAAGTAGATTTGATACCTTTTTTAAATCCATAGAGCAATGTATTATGTAACTGGCAAAAATCAACAGCATTAAAAGGAGGTTATATTAGACAGAAATATACAGAAGGTTTAGGTTTGCACTCCAACTGTAGCTTTTTACCCCATTTTAAAATAAATTGTAAGGAAGACACCTATGTGTCACCATTCAGTTTTATTAATATTTTACTAGACAGCTTTCCCCTTGTTCAAAAAACAAGTCATGTGTGCTGAAGTACATCTTTATATCCATGAAAGACTCTGGTGGCATGCCATAAATTCATCATGTGCCTCTAGGAATGCTTCTTTTAAAACTATTTCAGGTTAATCATCATTATTAATAATGATGATTCCTTTTTACCATTATGGCAGTAGCAGTGAAACCAAGTGTCTTACTTGTGGGTTTCATTAGTGTCTGTGTACATCTGTGGCCCATGTTATTACAACTTAAATCTGATGAACCTAAATATGCTTGGAGTCTCACAATATTGTATGTATTAATAGCAGGGAAGAAGTGCCAGGAATTCAGTTATTTTGCCAATTGAATCTCAAAAAGAATGGAACCAGTATTCTGAATTGTCAGACTGGTTCTGTTACCACAGGGTTGTCATTCTTTACAGAGGTGCAGGAGTCATCTCCATAGAGGTGGATTATTTGTGCCTTAGTCATCTGAGTCCATGCCTGTGAGCCTCCAGCACCAATCCTGCTGTTGGATGCTTTGTACAGTGGATACTGCATGGAGATTTCTACCAGTCTGTGAGCAGCTGAAGCTCATTTAGTAGAACATTACCCAATTTATTCAGATTGTACTCAGTTTTTACCTCTGCCCTTTCTGTATTGCTTGTTTTACGCATCATGCTCCTTACAATGGCCACAGTTGGAGCAATCTTGGGTCTTTTCTGAATAAGGATGGTTTTAACAACCTGCAACAGGCCTTTTTTCCCTCCTCTGGCTTTCAGAGATTCATGTTCCCAATTCTTCCCCTTTGCTCTGGTCTGGAACTAGTTACACTGCTGATCTGCTCCCAAGGGATTCCCTTGGAGAGGAAATCCTCCAACAGTTTCTTGAGCTCGTGTTGGGATACTTGGACTGTGCACAGGTGTAAATGACTGTGTGTGTGCTGTAAAGCTCTGGAAAATCAGGATATGCGTTTTGGCACCTTTTCAAACTCAGAGGTGTTGTTCTACATGGGGAAAGAAGAAAAATTCCTACTTTCTAATGTTTTCTGACTGCTTGGTTGATCAGGATAGTAAAATTAGCTTTCCTTAGAGAACAGATGAGACTGGAAATGTTGAAGAGTTGGAGGTGTTGTGTAGATCCATCTGCACCAGTGTGATTTGGTCCATTGCTCCGAGTTCTCTTCCCACAGGGTTCTGTGAGCTGGATTCTGTTTGCAGTTCCAACTGAAGCAGAACTGAGTTAGAACAAGCAGGGTAGGGGTAGTTCATTTGCAGTGTTACGTGCCCAAGTTTCTGCCGTACATGGATGGGAAAAAAGACAACACTTTGCTCTTAGAGGTTCACTTTGCATGTTGTTTTTTTTTTCATGACCACACTTGGACTTTCTGCTGCAGTAAATAAAATGAAAGTGTAAATAACTGACTCATTAAAAAACATTTTATGTTAACTTGAAGTTATGAGCAGTAGAGTGGTGAATATGTACTTCTACGCTTTCACAGAAGATTCACAAAGTGCACTGAAAGATGCAGTAGTCCAACATTTCCTTTGTGGAAAATAAAGAAGTTTCTATGTATCAATCCTCATATGTAGCTTGATTTAGTGGGGCAATATTGATATAATAAAATGGTTCCATTTACATCAAATGAGGCCCTTTGGAGTCTCACAGTAAGAGAGAGTGTTCTTGTTCTTCCAGATGCCAGGCAAACAGTAGCACATCAGGGCACAGTACAAATAATGCTCTCTGACACTTGAATCCATTCACTAAAATATTGTACATCAAAAAGCCTACATACATTGCATCCCTTGAATAATATCATGCTCTCAAAATCGTTCCCAAACTCTGAGGTGAGCAGCATGATTCATGCACAAATCATGGATACAGTATTGCTTTTAATATGCAAAATCCCCTTCTCTTCCATGTCGAGTGTGTTTAACAGTGCTGTGATATGGGAAGGAGAGCAATTTCCATACCAATAGTTCAGAAAGTTTTTTATGTGCACTGTTAGGGATGTGCCATTAAAATTTCTCCTCTTCTGTTTGTATTTTATAATGTCACAGGCAGTTTGATATGTTACACCTGTTCTTTGTTGCAGGTGTCATAAAGAGTCAGAACTTACTGAGGCCCAGGAATAAAACCTGGAAAAGAGTCAGAACAGGACAGTAGAAACAGTACTGTGGTTAAAGTCACATTGCAGATGTATATACACAGTTCCAGCTAGGATTTGTGGCTAATGTAATTCTTTATTGGAAGGCTTTGACCTTGTTATGGATTCCTGGCAGCTTTTCCCCACTCTATTCATTACTAATGCAAGCTGTCAATCACTTTAGTTCTGCTTTGACATAGATTGTGGCTCATAGGAGTTAGTTCTGTCATTCTTTTTATTTCTTTCATCTTTACTATCCTTTTTTATGGTCTTTAAAGCGGGAAGTATAAAAGGGTTACGTGTATATGAAAAAAATCTTGGTTCAGTAACTCTATCAACCTTGTTATAAACAGTCTTTGATTAAAACATTTACTTTTGAAAACAGTAAAATGAGACTGTGGCTTTTTACATACAACATCTTGTAAATTACCCTCCCCCTCAAAATAAATCAGTACTTCTATTTGCATTACAGTGTTCAGGATTGATACAGGCAGATCAGCTGCCACATTCTGAATAACATATTAGAGAGGTTTTCCCTTTCCATGTGTTTTGACATGAGAGAGCCATCATAAGTGATGTCTTACTACACGTGCTAATGTTAGCTGAAGTAACAGTTTCCACACCTTATTTCATTTCATTGACCTGGATGCTGATTAATATTTTAAAAGCCTTGATACAGGTTTTCAGCTCCTGTGTCAACCCAATCTTTGAAAGTTTGGATTTGAATCCTACCAACCTGGTGATAAATAATTTAATACTAACCAGTGGAAAGAGAGTGAACAAATCATTCAGAGCAATCCTTTTCTTTAAAAAGCAATCTAATGGTACTCGTATATAGGTTTGAAGATAAAGATATGAACAATTCATTATAAAAAAAAGGGCAGCTCCCTTTCAAATTAGAAGAGAATATTACTTCCTGATAATGGTGTGAGAATAGAAGAGAAATAAAACTTCATTATTGAACAGTTATGGTATTAAATTCTGACACTAAATATTAATCTGCTAGGTGCTGCTCTGTTATTATCTGCTAGAATAATGAAGCAGCCTTTTTTATGCAGAATTCAGTGAGTCCGGTAACTCCTAGTAATGCCCATCAGGTTCACAAGTTTTCTGTAGAAACAGACTCTGAAGGAGAGCCTGGGGTAACTTCTGAACAGCTGGAGAGGGTTTGTTCCTCTGTCTCTTCAAATAAAGTGTAGTGAGGGGGAGAACAACAGTATCCCTACAAGAGTGAGTGTTGCTGGTAGATGTGGTTGAGTGCACAAAAGTCTTACTCAGAGCTGGGTGCCCAATTTTCAGATTGCCCTGTGCAATCAGGCTCTTTGTTCTCAGGAATTTGCATTTTAAATAGACAAGCAAGATTATGGATAGGCCACATAGTCTCTTTTACTCAGCAGGAACCGATGCACAGATGTATTTTCCTCTCAGCCACAAAGCAAAATTCATCCAAGTCCCAATCAAGTGCCTCAACAGGAAGATCAACCACTCTGTCAAGTCTGTAGTCATTTTTCCAACAGAGACCTTGGCCTTTCCAGATTTCATTGGTTGAATTTTCCCTAAATATAAGCCTGTGCAGTAAAGCATCCTTTGTAGGGTGCTGCTTCTAATGGAAGTACATTGCCAGCATTGATGTACTGTTGACTCACTGGTCACTTCCCATCTATAATTTCCCACTGCCCAGCAACGCTCTGCTTTCTCTAAGTTTACATTCTGATTTCTGGGTAGAGCAGTGGAACAAGTGGCCAATTCATCGTTACCCTAAAAAGGAGGGGTTGGAATGAATAAACCTATTGTTGGAGGGCACCATCTATTTGCCAAATTCTCTTCACAGCAATTAACATGACTATATCTAATTGGTTAAAGGTTCAGGGAGATAGCTAAGGACTTGTTAGGAATTTTTGTTCCTTGATGAGTTTTACTGATGAATTATAGATCTTTTTTTTTTGCATCTGTATTTACAAGGCTGAAAGTTTAATATTTTTCTTATTAGAGGTTAATGAGTTTGAGTATTTCACATTATCTTTGTTGTAGCTACCAGGTTTAATCTTGAAGACAGTTTATTACAAAAGTAGAGTAAATTATATGTTGAAAACAATATAATAGTCTGAATGACAACAAGAACAAAAGTTTAAGCAACGTATCAGGCCTTTAGTTCTCTGTGCAGCATAATAATCCAGACACATAATAATGCCGTGTCTGCTTTAGTTGGCTTTGGAAAAAATAAGTTATGAATTAAAAAAAAAAGCTGCAAGGTGACATTTAAATTTAGGCAGGTCACTTGTACCAGTGAACTGCAGTGAAAGGAAGGTGGTTGGTGTATGATGAGCTCGATGCAGTTCCTCACCAGGAGCCATCAGCAGCCACACACCTGCAAGGCTCAGCTGCTCTGTAGTTAAGTTGGAGCTCAACAGGTGTTGAAAACCACTGGTGAACTGGTGTTTGTCCCCTCCTTCAAGGCATTTCTCATCTCATACTTCGTGCCCACACTGTGCACAATCATGTGCCAAGCAGCAAGGGACAGGGGAAGCACTGTGTGCTGCAAAAGCAGAAAAGGGGGAGAGGGGTGAAAGTGCTGCAGAAGAGATTCTTTCCAAATTTCTGCCAGATATGCAGGTAGGTCTCTTCTGTCTGCTTCATTGTTGGGTAGCAGAAAGGAGACCAGCTTACCATTGTGCAGGCAACTAGAGACATCATCACAATGCCTTTGCAAGAGATGGAGGTCTGGTTCCCCTTCCACCTGTGGTATGGGTGTCACTCCAGTGTCTCTCTTCCCCAAGGCACAGGAGAAGCTCCTTGGGAGAGAGGTGAGCAACCACTGATCCATCCAGCCCGACCAGTGTGGTCCTTACTGTCCAGTCACGTGTGCATCTTCCCTCCCAGCCGTGGCCAGGGCTCTGGGTCAGGGCAGGGCACCTCTGGCTGCCCTGCAGGATTCAGCCCAAGTGCTGAGCACAGACCTTGGAAAATGGGGAAAACAAACTTAAAAAGGGGGCAAAACTGATGTTTCTATTAACTGCAGAGAGGCCTTGCACTTAGAGAATGTGACAGGCCTGCACTGGGTATGGGGATGAGTGTAATACCTCTGATGTTTGCTTTATGTGTTTGGATTGCAAGCTCTTTGGCCCAAGGACTGTGTCTCATCATGTATTTACACAGATCCCAGCACAGCAGGTCACTGGTCTCAGTAGGGGCCTCCAATCTCAAGTGATAATAATGAACTGGCTTTCTTCTAAGTGTTATTTACCCAAACAATGCTGTGTGCCATTGTGCAGCATTGTTTTTATTAATTTTTTTTTTCAGTTCACATGAAATAAAAACATTGTCCACCCAAACACTGAGGAACAATGTGAGTGCTCCTCTCCTGCTGGGAAATAAAAATTCAAGAGTTTCAAATATCAGTGCTTCCTGCCCCCTTTAGTCACTTGGAGGACTTGTGTCTGATGATAAAATTCTTTAAATCCATTTTAAACCTTGTCTAGACTGGCATTCCTTGTCTGGATCTTAGCAACATAACAAAGCCTGCTTTGAAAGTCTCTTTGAGAGCCAAGCCCCCAGTTCATGCAGTTGATACCTATGTGAAGAAGCCCAGTTTATTTGTATAACAGCTGCTTGAATGCATGTTTGCAGAATCTAGCCCAACATCTTTTAAAACATGATCGAGCTTTAAAGCTGAAGAAGTCTTTGGGAAGACTGCAAACCAACCAGGTTTTTTTAACTAAGAGATGCATTTTATTTAGGGAAAAAAACCACAGAAGGCAATCCAGAATCTCCCCTAAACTCATTTTATTGGAAGCAAAGATTTTTTTTTTCATGCACTTGTATGTGAAAGGTCTGTGTGTTTTTTTTTCTTCTGTACTGAACAGCATTATAAGAAGTTGATTGTGCTTGCAGCTATGTACAAGATCTCTCTATCTTTAGTATGGTGAGATGCTAGGAAAGGCATTTTTAGTCTTATCTGATTGTTTTGCAAAGCATACACAGTTGCTCTCAACCCAAACTACATGATGAAAATGAATGCTTCTACTTCAGTAATGAGGATCAGGCAATGATGCCTTCAGCATGAAACTGCCCAGTGTAGCCAAGGCATAATTTTATTATCCCAGATGAAAGACAAATATGACCTCATTGTATTTTGTATGAAAAACGTTATTTTGAGCCTGTCTGGTTCCTGCAAGCTTGCTGAGCTGTGTTATTCAGTAATGTTTGGCATATGCTAACTGTTTCTGAGGCTGGTGTGCAGAAAGAAAGAAAAATAAGGCCAGGTTGGAGCTGCCATCTATTTCCATAGTTTTAGTCTTCCCCTTTGAGTTCTTTGTCAAACAGCTGCAATCTGCTACAGTACAACTCCAGTTGTTTTGTAAGCTGCAGAGGGTTGAACATCTCACCTTCACAGCCCTCTCACTGCTTGGATTGTGGGAACTGGAGTTTTCCACATTAATATTGCCATGTTCACTTCCATTTAGGATGAAAACAGAAAGAGAGAAGCTCTCAGGTTTAGGGAAAAAGTTGTCTAAATTACAACTTCAGTTTTCTGATAATCCATAAACAACACCTTTTTCAAGGCTGATGCTTCATTTCGGTATGTTAGAATGGAATTACCATGTTTGTGTCCTGAGTTTTAGAATCCTTATTGTGTTTTCTAATTTTTTGTTATTGTTCTTGGAAATATTTGCAATGAAGTAGGAAAGCTCAGTTTTCATCTACTATTACTGTTTTCCAAATAGAAAATAAAAGACCGAAATTACAATATATTGAATTGAAAGACAAACTCACCTACAAACACTTTCCCTTTTTTTCCACTCTTGTTTCCTTGTTTACTGTAAAAAAAAAAAAAAAAAAAAAAAAAGGAAAAAAAAAGTGAGAAGTGTATTTCCCTACATTTTCTTCAGTTTCACTGTAAAGGAAGGATAAAGGAAGAAATACAAATGCACAAATTATTTCCAAAAATGATCACAGTAAATACAAAATGTAAGATCCATTTTAATTCATCAGTGTTTAATTTTCCAGAATACGTTTGGGAATGCCCATATTTTTTAATCATCTGTTCTTTGAATTACCTGGTAACTTCTACTTGAAATTTTCCAAGTAGCTCTACTTGATTCAGTTGAGTGAGGAGCCTCTAGAAGAATTAAAAAAAAAAAATAAACCAAACTGTATGGACTTAATGAGCAACAAAGTTAGTGATCTGTAGCATTACCCAAGTGAGTAATTTTGTCTCATTAATGCACCCTAAAGCACCAAGCTGTTTTGTCAATGGGCACTGCAGGGCCATTGCAAGGCTCAGAGAGAGAGTTGTGTTACCAACCACGGCGTAAGCAATAGGTTTACCAACAAGGAGGGAGAGAGAAAGTAGCTCAGTGTAGGAAGAAAATTAAAGGCCATCTATTACTGTCACGGAAGTCAGTGGCAATACTTGTAAAGATTCTAGCAAAGCAGGGTCACACATCAGCTTGTTATGGCTTTTCCTACTTGCAGTTTCTTGGTTGCTGTGTTTTTTAAGAGGGCAGCTTGATACAAAGAGCATCGTGGTTTGAAAGGGGAAGGAAAGCATGTACCTGGCTTGCTTGAATCCTTCTTGGAGGAAAGCAGAGAAGCAGACAGCAGAAACAGAGGCAAAGCATTGTAACTTCTAAGCATCTCTGGATCACTCAATATGGGACACACACAGCATATGATATATTAAGGTGAAGTATTGAATATCCATAAAGGACTACTAGCAAATGGTGTCAATTTTCAAACACTTTGCTTTGTCAGCTTCACAAATTTAAAATCAATCATCAAAAAGTCTCTGTATAGATCAGCTAAAGAGACATAAAACCTTATGGTTATCTCTCTGACAAAAAAGTTCAAATTAAAGATCAGTTTATAAAGACTCAGACTGGCAGAATTCTGTAGTGCTAAAATCTGGGGTCATTCAACCTCTCAGATTAGAAATAAATGCTGAGGAAAAACAATGACACCCAGTGCACGGCTAATAAATACATCTTGGAGGACAGTTGAACACGTAGAAAAATAGATTTCACAGAGAGGCTTATTTTCAGCATGAATGCTATTTTCTCACTGCATTATCATAAACATGAGAGGAAAAAAGCTATAAATAAAAAATTCTTGGGCAGTCCCTGGAGACTTGTCAAAAATATGTAGTTTTTGTACACTGCAGTGTAAAAGTATTCATTAAAATTAATTTTTAAAATGCTTTGTCCAGTATTAGTTGCCTGATGTCCTTCCTTTGATCATAAATTATAAATGAACTCACAAAAAATGAAGAAACCGTGATTCCATTAATGAATTATTTAACTGTGATTGTTAGTTTTTGCAATCCTTGGCCTAATAAGTCCAGGCTTGTGATACTGGAGTGTTTCATACTTGAGGGTGATGATGATGGTAATGTTATTAACGTTATCATGTGTCCCATGAATCACAAACCCAGCCAGCTCCTTTGGTGGCTCCACAGCCGCTGGAGCTCTCCCTGGGTCTGCACTGCAGGAGAGGGAGGTGGCGCTGAGGGCAGTCGGTGTGAACAGGGTTCACTGGGGGGCTCCCCCAGGGCAACACTTCCGAAGGGACAGGAGCACATTAAGAGAGGATCTTCTCCCCCCAGCAGCCTGACGGTGCCAGCGGCACACGCCACCGGCTTGGCCCATTCCAGCGGCGGCTCCGGCAGCTCCAGCGAGTCCGAGAGCAGCTCCGAGTCCGACTCCGACAGCGAGAGCAGCTCCAGTGACAGCGAGTGCAACGAGGAGTCGCGCAGTGCCACGCCAGAGGTACAGCCACACTCGGCTCCTCCCCGGTGGGGGCTTGAAGGGGGAAGTGTGGAGGGGAGAGAAATCCTGCTCCCTGTTGGGGAGATGATGGAATTCTGTGCTGTTTGATGCTGTTGACTTTTTTTTTGCCTTTACCGTTTCACATGTGTGACCCACATAACTCATTCTAGCTTTTGGAAGAATCTTTCTGGCCTACATTTGAATTGCTTTTAAGAAATATTTAGATTTTTGCCAGTAGCTAGAGAAGATTTTATTGACACAGTATTCAGCTGGGACTAAGGAAAGGCAACATGACAAAACTATGTCTTCAGGGACTAGCTAAACTTTTTAGTTGTATTAAATTTCTCCAGGGCCACATTGTAAACCAGATAAGGAAGCCTAATTAACCATAAATACTCCATAAATACTCCCATAAAACTAGCAGTCACCCCTAGTTGACTGAAATAAAAGGGTGTGTTAAGAAAGTTCTCTTTTAAAGGGAAAAGCACTGCTTCTGTCTGAGATTTGTTCCTTGTCATTCAACCTGCAGCCTGAACCCCCCTCAACAAACAAATGGCAGCTGGATAAATGGCTAAATAAAGTGAACCCCCACAACAAGACCATCATCAACAATCAAAATGAGCCCCACAGCGAGACCAGCTCCCAGGCCCAGAGCAACCAGCAGGCCGAAGGGCCAAACAAAGGGAAGCTCAGCAGCAGCCTGCCCCCGAGCGATTCCAAAGACCGGGCGATCCTCAGTCCCATCCGAGAGAAAGCCAAACCACGGGTTGCCCAGAAAACCCCAGAGGCAAAAAGCTCCAAGCAGAAGTCACCAGCTCATAATGAGCCAACTTCACAAAGGACTACTGGGAAAAAGCAACCCAAAAAGGTAGAAAGGACTTCCAGTGTAGAAGAGTATAACTGGCCCAAACCAAATAATACCAGCAACACTCCCAAAGAAAAAGACACACAGGAACCCCCCGAGCAGCCAAAGGTTCGAACTAAAGCAGCAGTTGGGAAGACCGCGCCGAGGAAAGAACCACGGACTAGCACAGGTCTCACTTCAGAGAAGAAAAAGTACAGAGGCCCCAGCAAAATTGTCCCTAAGTCCCGGGAATTCATTGAAACGGATTCATCTACTTCTGACTCAAACACAGACCAGGAGGAGAGCTTGCAGGCTAAAGTGTTGCCGGCCTGCGCTGGGTCTGGCAGCAGCGTCAAAGCGAAGGACTCTGGCAGTAACATCCTCAGCGTAAGTAGTTTGACGAGCAATGGCAGCAACACATCCATTGACCAGACCAGCAACGACCTGGAGGAGCAGCTCTTTTCTCCCATCCCAATCGTACAAAACGAACTTCTGTCCCCACTGAGAGAATACGAAGA
>JAWWLV010000158.1:13398713-13429225 GCA_035041135.1 Platyrinchus mystaceus | reverse complement strand
ATTGAGCTAGGGTGTGATGATCTTCATCCCTTAAGAAGGTGTTAAGTTCCATGGTGGATGTTCTCACTCAGTAGCAACCTTAGGTCTCTCCCTTTAGAACTTGATCCCTGGGCCAACAAGCCAAGTTTCACAAGGCAGATTTCCATTGGGCTTTTTTATAGGTACAGGAGTGTTTTGACAGAAAGACCATGATCTCTGGGCCAGAATTTGGAGACATTCAGGAGTCTGGAGGAATCAGGGAAAGAGAGGTCACACCTTTGCTTTTGCAGCTCCTGTTGGCTGCCTTGCTGTGGTTTAGGCATTTGAATACATTTCTCTCCTAATTTTTCCTTAAATATATGGGTTCAATAAAGCAAGCAAAGATGCACAATTAATTTTTAAAGGGTCACATGTCTAATAAGGGCAATTATATGCCTAATTTCCACAAGTTTCTTTGACTACACATACTGTTTGAGTATGGAAATTTCAAATAAGTTGTGAACTTAAAAGGCATTTGCACAACCATAGTTATCTCTCTGTTTGTTCCTCCCCTCACACACTCTAGGGCTGATGCCTTTTCCTAAATCTCACCTGACACTTAAAATATAACTATTCATAGTATTGCCACTGTATTTTCCTTATTTCTGATACTTCCTAGCAAATGAAGAAACAGATGATTCAGTGTTTTGTCCAATTCATGGTAATACCTTGAAACGCTGCTGCAAGGCTGGATTTTTGTCAGATCAGCCGCCTGCTTTGCAGCAGAGGATTATTTATTTATATTTACTTGCTTGCCAGAGCGATTTTAATTTAAGCATTAATTGTATTTGCTGCTGAATACCTTTTATATCTAAATAATTGATCAGTAGACTCAGGCTACACACAGCACTATTCACCAACATTTGCCTGTTTGTAGCAACACAGAGAGTTATTCGGTGATGCAAACTATGAGTCTGAATTTCAAACTGGACTCATACCAGTGAAACATGCCCACCACCTAGCAGGCATGCTGGAAGTCTGTCTGAGGCAAGCATTTCTGCCTGTTTTCCCAAGATTTCCTGTTCCTTTTTGTTTGACCTTTAGCTGAAGATGCACCTGTACTTGGCAATATATATTAGCCGATCCCTTGGGTAGTCAGAGCAGCATCCATTGGGGTTCCTTCGTGGCAGAGGCCGCCTTCACATCTCTGACAATGACTTCAGCTGCACTCAGTTGCTGCCATTTGGTCCAAGCTAATGTGGGAGTGACCTTTCCCTGTGAACCCCCTGCAGAAAGTCAGATCCACCATCAATGTGCAGCATTTCATTGTGGAGCAGGGGAGCAAAGGAAAGCCAAGGGACTGGTATAGATAGTGGCTTTGTCTCACTAACAGGCCAGAGACACCACTGCATACCACGAGGAGTGAATAAAGAAAGAGCAAAGAAAGGCAGCTTGAAATGTGAGAGTAGTTGGAAATCCTCCCTTCTTCATGCACTGACCTCTTATTGCCTGCTTGCTTGCTTTCAAAAAAACAAACCAGAATGAAAAAAAAAACAGATGGGAAACCTTCTACTTCCTTGATAATTGGTCTTTTCAGACACAAAAGATTAAACCCTGCAGCCACAAGACCATCAGTTCTGCTTGTAGTTTTTCCTTGCACTTTTATTGTGTTTCTCCATAGATTTTAAATATATTTTAACTAACAATCATGTCAGCAAATTAAACCATTGAGTCTTGGTAATTATTGCAATAAATTCATTCAAAATTAGCGATTACTGCAATCAAAGACCAGTTTCTTAGGCCATTAACAGCCCAAAGCAAAGTGACAATCTGGTTAACTGCTGGTAACAACCTATTTCATGGAGGTTATTGTTAACATAAATGCTTTAGAGTAAATCTGAGGGAGGTAACATTGCTAAATAAATTATCATCTTAATTCCTGCCAAAACTTATAGGATTAAGTGGGCAATAGGGGAAGAAAAGGAAAAAAAAAAACCAGACCAAATTATAACTGCATTGTTGGAGGGGGGGTGTTAATGTAGAAAAAATATCCTCTAGTGCATTTTCCTTTGTGGTTAAGTCTTCCAACCCACAGAATGACTTGTGTGCTAGAGTTGAGTAGCTGCACCTATGCCTTGGTTTGCCCCATCTTATGTTTGAGTCCAAAGATTAAGTGAACTGGTGAAGTTTTAAGTAGTGAAGTTTTAACCATGGCACCTGCATCCTTAATTTTTTTGTTACACTACCCTCTTAATCCCTCCAGCTCTATGTAGCAGCTGAGGAATGTTGCATCAGTTGCTTTATATGTGTCTTAAATTTCCCCATGCAGTGGTAGATGCTGTGGACAGAGAATTAGCCCCAAAAATAGCCACGGGTGTGCTGAGGAACCACACTCGTGGTGCAGGGTCAGATCCCGAAGGAGACTTGTTCAGTGGCTCCCATTCTGTGTTTCTTCAGGTGAGTTTGAGATAGAGCTGCAGACCCAGTTGTTCTCCCCTTTGCAAAGCTGTCCTGAGGAGAAAGAAGAGCTTCATGCTCATCTGAGCACAGTGGCACAGAAAATGACTTTGCTCTGTGCTCCCACCCATGTATGCATGTTCAGGGTTCCCTGTGAAGGGCGTGTGTTTGGGAGGCAGAGGGTTTGGATTCTGCTCCTGGGTATTTCATTAACTTTGTCTGCTTTGCCTCTGTACAACCCAAGAACACATGCATGCTTTGTCAGGGCAGTGCTTACCCTCCTTTGGAAAACTTTTCCTCTGGAAAGAGTTCAGAGTGTTATTGTGCTATAACTATGGTAACTTGACTGAGTTCCAAAATGCCCTTTGGGGGTCAGAAAGCTAACAGATGGAGCTTTGAGTGAGAACTTTCTGGAGGACATATTGCAGGACCACATGTGCATAAAATCAGTCTCCTCGAAGAACTGCCAGCCTGTTCCAACATGGTGGCTTTCCTTTGATCTTCTTCGGGCCCATGTGTTTTCCAAGCAGGAGAGCATCCATCCCCTTCCTAATGTAAGGCAATATGAATTCTGGGCTCGTTTTATTTCTTCATCTGAAGATCTTTAATATCAGAGACTTTCAAATAAGATATTTTTAACTCTGCTTCAGTTGAATTAAAATAGTTTTGGGTAGACAAGCTATAAAACCTGAAACTTGAAGAGTTTGTTTGATTTCACTCTGTGATTTCACAGACAGGCTAAAATATTTCTGTATTACCAAAGGCCCAGAGTAGGGGAATGACCAAAGCAGGTGTAGATATTGATACTGTCGGTGAAACTGCAGGAGAGGCCAGACTGAAATGAGAGAGAGAGCTCCAAAATAAGGAGTAAGGAAACCTGGGCTGTCTTCTCCTCTTTTCCTGGTTACTGTAAGGCAAAGTAGATCTATAATTCCTGACACTGACTGAAAGTGTGAACAAAACATAAATTCTTGTTGACTTAATTTGTTATTGAAATTTTAGTCAATAATCATGAAAAGTAAATGATCATGTAGTACAATATTAGATGTCTAACAAAAGATTAAAATTCAGGTTATCTTCATTGACTGAGCTAGGACACTACCTGAAATAAAAATCTATGAGTAGATTAACATGTTAAACAGTCAGTGAGGTGTTGGGTTTGGTTTTTTCTTTTTTGATGGATTGGAGTGGAAAAAGGTCTACCAGGGGTTTTTTTGGTTTTTACTGTGTATCACAGCTGCCATTTCTAGCCAGCTAACAATTTCTGTACATAAAACAGACAATAGATTATCGTATTACTTGAGCTTTCATGTCAAAACCACATTCATTTTCTGAATCACGTTCAATTCATCAGCAAATATTTGCTCAAGAGCTTTTGCCAGCTACACTGTATCATTTTAATGTAGTGTTGAACATTGGTTTTATTCTAGAGGTTACATAATTATTATCTTGTTATTGTTACGATTATCATTTTGCAGTTGTTTCTTTTTCTGGTTCTTATGCCGTGTGCTATTTGGGTTTTTTGCAAAGGTTGCTTATGTGGGCCCTAATCCACCTCTTAAAAAGATGCTTGATGTTAAAAACATAAATAGTCATACTTGATGTCAAAGGAAATAACCCTGTGCATAAAACTTTCCAGCACTTTGCTGAGTCAGAACCTCTATGACCTCTCAAATGAAGACTGACTCAAATTAGCATTTAAATTGAGTGCAATTTGTACTAATGCACTGCAAGTTGTCCTCCAAAGCAGAAGGTTTCTGCAGCCATCGAAAAGGCAGAGGCAGCTCTTCTGTCCCCTTGTGACTCACCTCGTAGTGCAGGGGGGACTGCAGGACGGATTTGAGGGCAGAGCTGCCTTCCCAGTAAATATAATCTAGAGCTTTGTTCTGTGGAGGATTAACCAAGGTTCTTGAAGTGCAGCTGGTTTTATCTGTGTCCCAGGAGCAGTGGTAACTCAGTGAAGAAGGTGACAAAGAAAAGAGAAGAGAAGCTGTTCCCTCCTCCGTTATCCCCGCTCTTGGATGAGCCTGTGCACCGGCGGCACAGCAGTGACAACAGCTCCTTCAGCCAAGAGACCACTGTCACAAACACCTCCCAGACCAGCAGCTCTTCCTCCTCTGTCTCTAAACACAGAAAGAATGAAAATAAATCCTCTTCTAACCCCAAAGGAATCTGTGTAAGTAACCAGCCTCAACTGCGGGAAGTGAACAAGATAAAATAAAATTAACTTAGACTTGTTATGTTTGATTTCCCCCCCCCCCCAGTATCTATTTCTAAATGCTTAGGTAGCCACACTCAAGGGCAGTGAGTAGTGGAGCAAGGCATAAGCAACTCTTGCAAGTTCCATTTCTAGGTCAGCATTAGGCATCTGCGTGGTGTTATCTATCACTCCTTGAAACGTCAGGTCCCTGAGCCTCAGAGAAGAGCCTTTGCAGCCACCAATTAGCTGCAATTAGTATTGACTATGTAGCTGCAACACACACATTTTGAAAATAAAACTTTAGGGCTATCACCTGAATAGTTGTCCCAAATTCTCAGCCAGAAATAAGCACTGTGATTCTATTGAATATTAAGGCCTAAACTAAACAGACAAAAAAAAATCTAACAAAAAGCTAATTGTCCATGGCACACTCAGCATGTTAATATCCTCTCTCAGGTTTGCAGGCTCCCAGCAGCAAGGTTTATTTACACCTAATCTCCATGAAGGATGTATAAGCTTTTAGATACCATGTAAATAGGGTTTCCCTCCCCCCAGAAAAACATCATGCTGTTAGGGCCACCTCCCCATCAATGGCTTTCACATAGCCAATTCCTTCCTGCTTGCTTTTCACCAGACTGAGATGGCTTTTTGCTGAAAATACATGAAAAAGAGCCAAAACTGCATAGGAAATTCATTAAAACAAAGTAAAATTTTACATCAGTTTGCCATCCTCTTTTTAGCCTAAACAGGGAAAGATTAGGATTTTGGCCCATTTTAGAAAACAATCCTCCCTCAAAAGTTTCAAACACATCATTTAGTATCAAACTGTATCTTAGTATCGCTGTCAAGATTAAAAGACAAGAAGAGAATTCTGCCACAGAAAAGGACATGCAGAGCCCCATTTTTCACAGTTCACGAGTTTGTGAGAGGTTGTTACCCTGCACTGTAATAGTAAAACTCACAAGCTGCATTGGATCATAGGTGACAAACCGCTTCACCTTATTCATTCATCCCTGTTGCTTTCTGATATCATTGTGTCACTTCAAGCTGTGACAGTAATACACACGCCTTCAACTGAAATCAATGCCAAAATGAACTGCATATGTCAGCAAATAAACAATGCTATGTAAACAGCAGGGCCTCTTCCTCTCATCCCAGCATCTCTAGTCAGATTTATCCTTGGTTATTCTATTACCTTGATACATGAAATATTTTTCCTCTAAATAATTTTCTCCAAATAAATTTCCTCTAAAATTCTTTTCCTAGTTCATTGGCTCGTCTGTAATTTAGTTTATCCGGTTGTGGACCAACCTTGCAAGTTGCAATTGCCTGATTTAAATGCTTCTGTTATGCTTATGGTTTTAATCAAAGTCACAACTCCTGACTTCTGCTTTCCATTCTCCTCTCTGTAGCAAGAGTTCGGGAATCATTCCCTGCTGAAATCTAAGCAGACTCTTCAGTCACCTTAACAGTTACCTCCTAATAATACAGAAAAAAAGGCTATGTTAGTGATACACCTTGAAGGAAGTTGAGGTTGAGTTTACATCCAGCCCTCCTGCATTAGATCTCCTCACCCTTGCTTTAACCAGTATCTCTGGTCAGTAACATTGTGATATCAACCTAAAAATTACACCTAAAAGTGTAAGTTATTGAATTCAGGTGAGGACTCAGGAGTGCAGTCATACTTCCTAATTAACATGTAAGACTCATGTTATGAGGAATGGAAGGGTGGTTTGGTGAGGTAACCTGGATGTAGTTGGGTATCTGTGAGTGCTAATTTGTGTCTTAGCCTTTTGTTTGTTTGTTTGAAGGACTTCTGATTTCATTTGGGGGTGGGAGGGTGTGGGTGTGAGCACTGAAATTGTTGGAAGCTGTTTGAACTGTGAATAACAGTCCTGTGTTCTGTAGGAGGAAGAATCTCACAATACACCAACAGCCAACACTCTTCTTGACACCAGCCATCTAGAACCAGACATCTGGTCTGCAATGCCAACACTTTCCAATGGGAATTCTGAGCCCAGAAGACCCAAAATAACATTTGATGATGTGTAAGTTTTATTGACTCTGTGCTAGCTGCATGTTCTGTAGTTGGGATTTCCATGCAAGCAGAGCTCCCAGGGAAAGAGTTTCTTGATTACAGTGCTGTCATTGGGCACCTGTGTGGATAGTGCTGCACAAAGGCATACACAGTTTTAATCTTTACAAATGGACTGTTGTCACTGATTAATGAAGACTCTGTTGATAAATGTTTTCAGATCATGAATGTTGGTTCACGGTAATTCTTCTTCGTTTTTTTATTTTAGCTCCTCTAATGGAAACTTCTTATACTTAATTAGTTTAAAATATTTTTCCTTTTCCTCTCTTCAGCACATATTAATGGGCCCTTTGGGTAGCCAGTTTCTACAGCTACTTATTTTGCATTCTGGTCACCCATCATATCTTTGCATACAGCAGCTTCAGATTGATACCAGGTTAAGATTTAAAGAGATAAGTGGGAGTATGTGTCAAAATTGTTCTTGAAAGCAGTCAGCAATTTTTTTAAACAATGTTTGACCAATTGCATGAAAGCAAAGACTTGAATTGATTGATTTTGTCTCTTTAGGCTTCACAATGCGGATTATTACATGCAAGAGGCTAAGAAGCTAAAGCATAAAGCAGATGCATTGGTAGGTTATCACTGGAGTTTTTTGTTTCTGTCCACTGTGGAACTCAGTATTGCAAAAATGGACATTGTGCACATGTTCTAAAGCCTCTGAAACCAAGAGGAACCCTGCTGTTGGGCATAAAGTATGCTTCAGACTGTGCTCCATAAACACACTGTGCACAAGTCAAACCGTGAACACCATTCCTAGCCTTTAAGTATTTGTTCCCAAAAAAAGAAGCTCCTTACAATAGCTGGTGTTTCTTCCAAGGAGGAGCAACAATCATGCTGTTTATGAAGGATGCAAGATAATGTCATGAAAGCTGGTGTGTGTTTGAAATTTGTTGCTTCTATTCACTTTGGGCCTAAAGCAGAAGTGTTGAAATATTCCATAGCAGAAAGTCAGGACAAGCAAATCACCTTCCCACCCCATTACCATGTGGTAAAATTGCTGTTTCCAATCCAATTGTATAAAATTTGCAACCATTCATTTTTACGTAGTACATTTGTTTTTGTTGCATGCTTTTAGGTTGGTAAAGAAAGGCTTCCCAAAAAATCTGGCAATGAGGGAGTTCAGTGCTGGGAAAGCTTTTTCTTTCATTTTACTCCAGGTGAAATTCCAATAAGATTGGCCCAATTTTGCAAGGTGTTTTGATTTTGATAAAACTGCATAGTCTGGCAGATTATATTCTGTCAGGGTTTGTTCAATCTGAACTATTGCCAGCCCTGAAGTGCCTTTGCTTTGTAGGTAGGGACTGCTCCTGTAAGCTACATAAGGTGCAAAACATCAGCTCATTTAGGCAGATTTTGTGGAATTTGGCTCCTCTACTTAGTTTAAGTAAGATGAGATGTCTAAAAGGGAGTGTGGCCATCTCTTTGCCCCTCAAAACAGCAACTGAAAAGAAATCGGGTGATTATTCACCTATCACTTTACTATTTGTGGGGATTTTGCATGCATATTCTGTCATTCCACATTGGAGATTTTAGGCTTGGAAATCAGTATTTGTCTAAAAAAAAAAAAAAACAAACAAAAAAAAAAAAAAAAAAAAAAAAAAGATCACATGCTATGTTTTTAAAAAGCAAACCAAACAAACAAAAAAAGAAGTGGCTCTCCCTCTGCTGTCAGTGAGAGCTAACGTGTCAAGCTGCCTGCTTCAGCTCTCTGGGCTCCCTTTGGATTGGGGCACAGTGTTTCCAAGTGTGTGTTCTGTGAGAGGCGGGTTCAGGTTTTTGGCAGCCTGCAATGACTGTCAGTAAGGTAACAGTCATCCCTCCCGACGTGCCCGTTTACAGGAGGTGGCCTGATGGCTTCCAGCCTGGCTCGGCAGAGCTCAGGCAGGAAAGGCTGGCAGGAGCAGGCTGACAACACCTCCCACAGCTGGGTGACCTTTAAGCAAAATACACATGGTTCTGGCACGGGGATACCTGCTCCACACAAGCAAATATTTACAGGCTCTGGCTCCTGATCATCTCAACATGCCATGTCAATCCAGCTCCCTCCACAGCCTGACACACTCAGAAAGTGTCGACCTGTCTCCTGTCCCCTTACCTTTGCTTGTGCCTTGCAGAATCAGGGGTGTTTCTCGAGCAGAGCTGAGAGCAGCAGGCCCAGCACATCCCACAGCTGCCTGCGGGCAGGCCGTGCCTGTCGCGCGCAGTTTGACACCCCGCGTGCCCTGGTGGGACTGTGGGGCCGTCCACTGCAATCAGCTTGTTGGCAGACATAAATACCCATGAACAAAGAATCTGCTTTTTCTTTCTGCTGTTTAGATCTCGACTTTTTTTTTTTTTTTTTTTTCCCACCCAATGCAGCTGCACACAAATTATCTGCATGTAACACATTTGCTGTGCAATCCCGTAGTGTTACTTGTCCTATGGAAACAATTGCTGCTGGTTACTTGGTGCTGACATGACAAAGCACAGGCAGCATTGGAAGATGTGTTGCAGTGGCTAGAAAGATAATGCATGTGACCTCAAAATGTGTCAGCAAATGTTAATGAGATTTGTGGCAATGCTGTTCCTGAGCTTGTACAGAAAATAGATTTCTGGTGAAGGGCAGGACATTTCATGTCTTACGAGGGCAACCCCATGGAAACCTCTCCTTGTCTGGGGCTGCAGTAAGGGATCAACTAATTTGGGTGGGCTGCTGCAGTGGCAACTGACTGTACCATATGGAAGAGATCTTGGAGACCTCACTATGTTCCTGACTGAGATGTGATGAGCTGGAGTCATTCCACCTACCCCACAGGATCGGATCCCATTTCTGGCTTGAACTCTTATGTCTGTACTAAATCTGCTTGCAGCCAGATTCCTTTTTCATACCACAAAAAGTCATCTTTGGAAGGCTTTTTGTCTTCCAAAATGAATGGAAATTCCTTCAAAGTGAAAAAAAAGAATTTGAAGAATATGCTGAGAAGCAGCCATTGGAATAGAGGGAAAGCAGTCAGAAACATTCCCCTTTTCTGATCATGCAGTTAATACCTAACAATTGTACAAAGGCTTTGTATGTAATCAATGCACAAGACCAGAACTTGAAATTAAAGGTGTGCAGAGGGAACTAGCTATAAGGATGGCTTAGAAGGAGCCATAAAGAAAAATATACTGTTATCTTGGGCCAATAACAAATGTTATGCTTAATATGTTGCTAAAATAGGCTTCAGTTTTGTGAATGGAAACATATGCAGATGCATCAAAAATATTTTGATAGAGACATAGAAAGAAATTTTAAAATTATTTAAAGTATATTGGATCTACTATATCAAATGCCACATTAGTAGAATTCTTACATCCAGCTATCAAAAACTGAAAATGTTAAATACTATTATAAAATACGTACTATAAAAATGTCATATATAATATTCATTACACATAAAAAAAGAAATCAGTATGTCTAAGTCAGTTTAATCACAACCATTATGAGGGCTAAAACCTTTTGCAATAAAATCCTAGTAAAATGAAATATTTAGCAGTGCTATATTGTCTCCCTTTTTTTTCTCTGCTCTTTCAGTCATCACATAAGTGATGAGATTTTTTTTTTGGATCAACAGTTAACACAGAATATGACATCAGACAAATGCCATGGAGTTGTTATTTAACCCTTGCATAGTGACATTCAAACTTAGTTCATCTATCAAGGAGCAATATGGATGTGTTCAAACATGCTTAGTGCCTCTCCTTGCCTGTGTAAATCCATGCATGTCAGTGGACATACACTGACTTTCCTCTGTGGAGCATCCAGCCACAAACTGCCTGAAAAGATCTGGTGAAAAAAATAGGCCCTGCCTTAATTACTGTATGAAATCATTCTTAATTACCAGTGTTGCTTTGCTTTCATCCTAATGCTAGTGTTCCTTTGTGTGATGATCTGCCTACCTAGAAATTAAAGCTGAAGGATTTTCTTGACGGTGTCATTCCCATTTCAGCTGGAGAAGTTTGGCAAAGCAGTGAATTATGCTGATGCTGCCCTCTCCTTCATCGAGTGCGGGAACGCTATGGAGCGAGATCCATTAGAAGCTAAATCTCCATACACCATGTACTCAGAGACTGTGGAACTCATCAGGTTAATGTCCTTTCTGTGATCATTTTCTTCATCTCATTTCAGTCATAATTAGAACCTGCTATGTTTTAAAAAATACCATTTCAACGTATTAATGATTTGTCCAAGGCATCTTCATCTCAGAAGTCATCATAATTAGTTCTTGCCATTTTATTAATGTCATGGAAAATTTATAATTGATGGACACTGCTTTTATAAATTATCCCCTTTAGAGGTTATAATGTGAGTGTTATAATTTGCAATATTCATAAAATTAAAATTGAAATGTAGTGGGTGGAAGTAAAGTATAGTAATTTCACTGTTTGGCAATGACACTTGTCTTTTAAAAGGTGTAGTTTTATAATTCAAAACATTAAAGGGAGTCTATCAGGATTTCTATTACAAACCCTGGTTTTAGAGCTTTATAACTTGGCTGTTAAAAAAAAAAAAAAGGAAAAAAGCTGAAATTTGGGACATAAGATCACAGCCAGAGAGGAAGCTTCCATATGTATTGTACTGAAAACAGTGTATTTTTGATGTTAAATGAATGTGAAACAGCTGAATTAATTTTAATACAGTTTTGTAGACTCGTAGGCTAGAATATGGATGAGAGAGCCTTTACTTACTAATAAAATGTCTGAATTATTACTTTAAAATCTGCTATTATTCCTTTTAGCTGTTTCAGTGTTGGCTCCGTAGAAATAATGCTCTCCTGAGTAACTAAGGGCTTGTTTGCTTTACTTGAGCAAATTATCAAAGTGAAATCAAGCAGGATTAAATTTACCTGTAAATAGAACAACAGGATTTTTCCTCTTCACTGTGATGCACCTTTGCTTTCCCCAGTGTATGCTGGGAATATTGCTGTTAATGTCAGTGTAATTATTGGAAGTTTGCACAAGAGAAAGAAAAGGAGGCAAATCAGGCCCTAAATATTTGGTTTTTAATATGACAATGGTGGTTTTTTTAACATGCCAGATTAGCTATTAGGGACTGCCAAGATAATGCATGTTTTACATTTTGAGCAAGTAGGTATTTGCATAATAAAATGTATCAAATCTTAAGAAGCTCTTACTCTCAGGTAAATAATATGCCTGTTAAATATTTAAAAACATGTTTTTGCATTCCACACTTCATAAAGAGAAGAAGAAAATCTAAAGAGATCACTCAAGAAAAAAATTATGTTCACTCAACACTTGATCCATGTGAAACCCTGGGGAGCAGAGGACCTGGAAAAGGAGCAGCCTTCCTCTGCTCTGCCAAGACTTGTCCTGCACTCTGACAGGGGGCAGTTCAGTACTGTGTGTCCTGAACTACACAACTGCAGTTGCATGGCAGGATAAATAGTATTTAAAGAGATATTCTTTAAAAAAAGGCAGTGCTTTTTCATAGTAGCCTGCTTTTGGTTTTTTTAGAAAACCATGGCTGTGTCTTGGAGCAGCTGGCACTCCTCAGCATACACAGCCCCGCTGCCTTGCTGCTCCTGGCACAGTCCTGCTGCAGGCTACATGACAGATAAACCTGGGCATGGAAGCAGCACCTGAACTGCTTTTGGAACTGCTTTCGGCTGTGGAAGAATCTGGAGAACTTTGTTATATTAGATCTCCAATATCTAAATAGCTAAAGTCAAGTGAGATCAATTCCACCACCTACCACCAAAGGTGGAGCTTAACATACCAATTGTTGCATGCAGCATCTCATAGCAGCCAGTGAGGCTGATTTGCTTATTTAATTGCTGTCAGTGGTCAGACATGGACCAAAGGTGATTGCCCAGGTACAGGCTCAGTAAACTCCATGGACAAAGGTATAATTACTGTGGGCTACAGTGTGTGCTGAATGTACAAACCAAGTATGCGGTTGTGCCGTTAATGGCTTGTGGCTGTTAATGTTGACATAGATTTTTACTGTGAGATAACAAATAGAAGGAGATTTTTCTCACCTTTACTCCTCCCTTTATCAGAAACATAGTTTTACCCTTTTGCATTAGCTGTGTTTCTCATGGGTATCTGCATCAGACACCTATTTGTGAAAGCAAGTAGAGCATCGAAAAGATTGGGAATGTCAGAGATCTGACTGTCAGATGTGTTTTAAGTTAATGGTAATTTTAAAATCCCTAACTTAACACTGAAAATCCCAAAGAGACATATATCTTTGTGTTTGATGAGGTTCATTCAGTATGACTAGAACAACAATACCAAGGAGCAGGTGAGGTAGGGTGTGGAGGAAGCACATCAGGTGGTGTTTTTACAGCTGGGAGCTGGGGGCTGATGATGGGGGTGGTGGGAGAAGGCAGAGCCAGAGCAGCACAGCCAGCCTGCTCTCCATTACCTCCTTGTAAATGAAGACTCATCAAGACTGCCTGGATACCTTAAAACTTTCTTATGCAACGCTGAACCCTATTACTTATTCTAACACAAGTACCTGTGAAATTGCATTAGGGCTCAGAACAATGATTTTATGCGATGAATTGATTTTCAAGAGACTAAATGCATGGAATGGAGTGTGCTCAGTTAAAGCAAAAAAAGACAGGGGAGGTAGGAATACTCAGTCTTTGATCATCCAAATGCTGGACAGCAGCAATTAAATAGAGAGGGAAGACCAAGTACACAAGCCTCATAAATTAATGAACCCATGAATTAAAAAAGCTGTGAACGTGACCTTTCCTGTATTTAAAACCATTTTCTGTATAAAATATATTAAAAGCTTTGAAGAAGCATTTATGAGAAGGATTTTCGAGATATTATTCAAGCCCAAAGTATTATATGTAAAACCTTATTATACATTACTTTACGCTTCAGTACATACAGGGCCAAGATCTTATGCTTCTGTCCAACACTCATCACAAATGTTTGCAGGACTCAGCCTAGTTGGCTGGATATAATATCATTAATATATCCAAGAATAGTTCACCTTGTTGGCCCAGAAAATTGGTTGGTGATTTATTTTAGCCCTCCAGATTTTAAGTGGTGCTTTCTGTTGAGTTTTACATTGATCTCATCATTACAGAACACTGTGACCATTAACTGTTGCAGCTGGAGAATAATATCTATGTGTGGCTGTTATTTTTCAGTGCTACTAGTATTCTTGGAAACGTCTTAACACTCAATTTCTTCTCACCTTTCTGACAAGGTATGCAATGAGACTCAAGAATTTCACAGGCTCTTCTGCCACAGAAGGGGACAAGAAATTAGCAGTTTTATGGTAAGTCCCTTTGCAACAATGAGAGAAGCAGCTAAAATCTTAAGGAGGACTTTAAAAGTACTGAATTACTTAAGCAGCTTACAGAAGATCATTATTCTTGTTTTCCATTAAACTATTAAAGGATAACTAATGGATTTCTTCAGCAGCTGACTAAACATTTATTCTTCTAATTTATACTCTTATCAAGATGGGATTTTAATGCTTTTGACCACTTTTTTTTTTCTTTCTCCATTTGCTTGTGTTTCAAAATTTAACCTTAGAACAGAAACTACAAAATATAGGTCAGCTTTTTTTTTTTTCTACAGTTTATAGGTTTCATTAAGCAATGGAATTAACATAATCCTTTCCTAATTACCACAGCTACCGATGCTTATCACTTCTCTACTTGAGAATGTTTAAACTAAAGAAGGACCATGCTATGAAGTACTCCAGATCTCTGATGGAATATTTTAAGGTAATCTTTATTCTGTTTAATTTATTGATGTGAAATGAAACTCATACCAGCACTGAGAGCTCTCACAAGTATAACTGCATGACTTAGAAGTCCCACATTTAACCTCTCCCCTGGGAAATGCAGGCAGGATGGCTGCCAGGGAGTGGGGACAGAAGTGATTTAGGGGATTTTTGGATTAGTCACTTGATTCAAAGGACCATACTCGGTAATTCTACTAAAATAACATTATTCTCAACACCATGTAATGTTTATGCAAGTTTCTGAAAAGGAACCTGATGCTTTCAAGGTTTCAATGTGGAAGTGATTATGAACTGACCCCCAATGAACCATAATAAAGCAATTATTTAGGCTGTAGTTAGTTAAGTTTGGATTTTCAATTCAGTGAGATTTGCTGAAGCTTATTGCAGTCTCAGAGATTTCTCCTTTTATTCCTGTGGAACTTCAAATTGCCTTATCTACATCTTGAAGGTTTGTCTTTACCTTAAATTGAGTGGAGATCTGATTGTCATGACTTGGGGATGTTTTGTTTTACCTTGTCAGATGCTGTTTACCCAGTGTAAGAATGACAAATCCTCACTGTTGCTAGATTAAGAGAGAAATAGAATCTTTCTTCAGCTCTGCCAAGGTTTTGGTATTTGTGTTTTACTGGTTAATGCTGTTTGAAGCATACATTAATTCTTGTACTTTATTACTACATATTATTCTATAATTATGTAATTATACTGCCTTGTCAGCCCATCAGTCTTTTTTTGTTGGTGTTTTCAGCCGCTGTGAATTTGTTCCAGGCTTTGACATATATTGGTACTGCAAACCAGTAAAACCTCTAACACTGCAGTTTTAATATTTTCATGTAAATGGTGATAAAATGTTCCTTCTGCTGTAAAACTCCAGTACTATCATGCAAGCAACCATAGTCCTGACTTCCCATGTGTTTTCTGTGTGTGTGTCTCTGCAACTTCACTAATGTTATTCCTGATCCTGTGCTTAAATGGAGTCTCTGTTGCCACCATTAGTAGTGCCTCTGTTGTGCTCATGGAGTTTTCGGGCAGGGGTTTGCAGAACAAATTAAATTTGAACTAGACACATTTGTAACCTCAGCATTTTCATGAAATGTGTTCCACCCACTTCAGATTTTATCCAGGATGAACGTAGATTTTTCTCTTAAAGAAAAAGGATTATTAGACAAATAGTTTTGATAAACTTTTTCTGCAGAAAGTAATGATAAAAAAAAAAAAAAAGAAGGGAATGCAGGGGGGGTTGTTTTGCCTTAAAACCACTTTACTTGTCTAGCTGTGCAAATAGGTACAATGGAGAATGTGTTAATACTCACAGCATAAGACCATTTTACTGCATCTGCACAGAGAAAAAACTTTAAAATGTAATAAAATAGACAAACCAGAAATGCTGTTTTAGGCATCCAGTTGAAGCTGAGTGTTTCAGCAAATGTTACAATGTGTGTGCTACGGGCACTGTAACTCATTTGCTACAAGTAGTGTTTGAGTGTATACAGATTACAGGTACAGATTATATGTTTTGTAATAAAGGCACAGGAGGAGAGAAGAAAAGAATGGGAGCTGTTAACTACATGTTAGTTTTGTATTGCTGCACTATGTTCTCTGTGTTCACTAGCGAGAATCTGTAATACAAATGAAACAGATTAAGTGTTTGAATAGAGTTGTTATTCAGATTTTTACACAGTTTTAACTGTGAAAAGCAGCCCACTGTTTACAGCAGAGCTGGAGAGGAATTTTTTGGCTGAATTGTTTTTCATATTTTTCCTCACAGATGCCACTTTGTCCAAATTGAAACCATTCGTGGACAGAGCTGGTACTGATTATTTTCCAATTAAAAGCTTCAAGTTGATATTTTGACATTTTAAATACAGAAAATACCCATACATCATGAAAGCAATTTTGAATTTTAGAGACAACTTGAAGTAAAATATAACTAAAGTGATAAATTTTCAAAATTGAATTCAAACCTTTCCGGATTAGAAAAAGTGACATCCTCTGAGGTATTTCACCTGAAAATTTGAGAAAGATTTTTATGTTTTTGAAAATGTGTTTTCAATAGTCATTGAAATACTTTTGCTAAATATTTTCAGTATCAAATAACTCACTCCAATTGAGATCTAGTCTTAATCTTGACAGATCTATAATTTGTCTCCAGGTAATGTTGGGAACAATATCCAGACAGTAGAACCTGACATCAAAGCTTCTTCTTCATGCCTGAAAACTTTCCAGGGCAGTTTAGGATCTCCCTCCTTCCTGCATATGAGCGGGTGGCAAAAATATACATTACATATGTGCTGTGCAGAACACACAGGCCAGGCCAGTGTCGTGGTTTGACAGTGTTTGCTGCTTTGGTCAGGACTGCTGGGCTGTTTGCTGTGTTTTAGAAGTCAAGGGCAGGCTCTGGGCTCCACTGATTCTCTGTGCCTCCCATGCAAAACAGTGATTACAGTAAGTGGATGAGCGTTGTAATAATGGTAATTCTGTGCAGAGAACTTGTAAAATTTGATTGAATTTTCACTGTGTGTGCTGACTTGTAGCAAGGGAGCTGAGTGATTATTTTCAGAGAGCACACGTAGATAGCCTCAGCCCTGATACTGCCACTTTGTATGGAAAATAAAATACCACTCAGTCTGAGCAAGTCTGGAAAAACCTGGGCTTTATTGTTGCTCGGCAATCTTTTTGTACAGGGTTTTACAAGGTGCTACACAGACGTGAAAGGCAGAATGAGTAAGCAGGTAAGGAAAGTCAATTTGTGCAACTAAAATACATAAAAACAAGGGCATTCAAGCAGATCCTTAGTAGAAATGTTATTTATACTCCTATCTGAATCCCAAGCCACCTTCCCTAGCAATTTGGGAGGGATTAATTTCATTAAGGCATCAAGCCAAATTCTTTTTGTTCCTTATTAAAATATTGAAGGTCCCCCTAATGATAAGCAGTCATTTGCACTCTGAAGAACTTACTTTGTAGAATAAGTTTCAGTGGTAATTAAACCACTTCTTCGTGACCTACATCTCCTTTTACTGGAACTTATTCCCTCTTTCATCAAGTGACTTTCAAGCTACTGGTTGGAACCTACCAATCATCCACCAGCCACTTAATTATGGGACCGATGTGCAGAGCTGTTCTGCTATATGCACTGTAGCTCTTGCAGTGAAAACGGGGTGTGTTGAGGCTTCTGTCATCAGTGTTCATGTGCTTGCATCACCTGTATTTACATTTTGGTTTTGTACTTGCAGAACTCTTCAAAAGCCTCACAGGCCCCCTCACCTTGGGGCGGCAATGGAAAGTGAGTATTTGCTGCTGAGTACTTCTGTCTGGGAACAAGTGGTTCCAAAAGGGGGGGGGGGAAGTGTTTTTGTGCCTCTGAAGGCAAAGGACAGGCCATGGGATCAGCTTTTGGGAGCTACAGGTGTCTTAAAAATATGTATTAGGTGAAAAATGTTCTTCTTGCCTACAGAATTGATCGTACAGCTGCCTTGGGCTTGTGGGGGTGAGGGGCTCCCACCTGACTAAATCAGGTACCCATGTGAGCCATCCACTGTGATTGGGAAGGAAGAGCTGAAACACACTTTCATCTGTGCAGAGCCCCCTTAAGTCTAAAAATCACCTGTGGTGGGTCTGTGCTGAATTCTTTGACAGTTTGCTTCTCAAGCCAAATGAAGGCCATAAAAATAGCTGTTAATTAGCTGGAAAGTACCGTGTCATTTTAGGAAGCCAAAGTAAAGTTAACCTTCATTGCAATGATTTTTCAATGATTCGTTCAGCAATGAAAGACCAATGAATATTTCATTGATATATGGTAAGTGCTGTTTAATAAAACTGAAGGTATAATAGTGGTGAAAATGTGAAGGCACTTAGTCAGCCAATTATCAGTGGCTTTATACTAACGTTAAAACACCCTCACCTCAGATATGAAGTCAGGGTAATTCAGTTATGATCTGCTGCTCAATGAAGGTGCGTTGCTGCTGCAACCTTGCCTTTATCTTGCAATCTCTGTTGCCACCTGACACATCTTTCCTGCTCCTTCCTCCCGAATCACACAGATACAGGTAAAACAAAGGTGAAAGACTTTAACTTTCTTTCCATCTTCACTTGAGTGGCCTCAATTCTAGGTGAAAATGATTACTGTTAATGGTGTCTTTCTGGTAGCTCAGAAGAAAGGACTATTAGACACGCCAAGGAAACAAAGTAATAAAGCTGTAGAAGGGGTTGAAGTTTAGCACACAAAGAATTGAAGTTTTCAAGCAGACTTTGTTTTCAATCAGTGCAAAACCAAGAATTCCAACATTTTGCTTAAAGGAAAATACTGTCTTAGGTAATTCAAAATGTTTTGGGGTGTTTGTATATATACATATACACCCCAGATACACAAAGTTATTTTGAATATGTGTGTATATACATATTTAAGTATAGATTATAACACAAAGTGATGAAATACAAAATCACCTTTAAATAAAAGCTGAAAATGTATTTTAACGCTGGAAAAGCAGCTACTAAATTAAATTATTCATTATGTGCCAGTTTTTTGAGGCATTTAAATGTCAGTGAAACCTTGTATTGCAGTAAAAATACATAAATGTTTACATAAAGTTTTAGTGATGAAACAGACCACTGGAGCACTGCATCTCTTTTTTTCTTTTAGCAGTGGCTTGCACATAGACATTTCATGGAGCAGAAGTTATCCTTTTAGTCCTGTCCTATAACAGACAGGATGAAGTGTGTGCTCTGCAGGTGATGACACCTCCCTCGCTATTTAAAGGAGCTATTGGGTGTTCAGGATTTAGAATTCTGACTGGAGGAGAAAATTCTTGTCTGGCCACAAAGTAGGCAGCAGAAACCCAGCCTTCAGGTCAGCATCAGTTCTAATGTAACACCCAGCTGATCAGTCTCTTCCCACTAACTTTGGAGATAAGGAAGCAAAAGCTCTGAAAGTGCACATCTCTGTCTTTTGTTCAGAGAAGGAAGCACTTGACATGTGAGAATAACTGAACATGACAAGGCCGTGTTGTAACAGCGTTATTGTGACACCTGTGACCTGTGACCACAGTCCACACTCAGGTCTTCTATCCCCCCTGTGTGGAGTCTCAGAAGAAGAGCTCTCCAGCTGGCTCAGAGTGGCTGTATATCTCAGGTGTCTCCTGGTGGCCCCCAGTTTGTCACAGGCCTGGTGCTGCCCCTGGCAGCACGTGCTTTGCCTTCCCCAGGACTATTCACTCTACAGTTTCCTCTTTTTCCCTGGAAACTTGTACCAGATGGGAAGAGAATTCACACACCACAGAGATATGGCACCACTGGAGATGGATCAGCAGCCTGGTACAGAACAGGGAAACAGTGGGGCAATCTCAAATATTTTTTTTTTTTTAACAAAGCAAAACTTAATCCATTGCCATGAATGTAAGTGTCCTCAGGATCTCAAAAACATCAAAAATCTCAGTTGGGCTTACTGGAATTTCTGCCTACTCTTGTTTGAAAGGGTTGTGAACCTCTACAAAGTTGGCCTGGGTTCCAGGCTGGCAGTGAAACAAATTTTCCCTGGTTTCATTACAGAAATGTTTCCCACCTCTAGCAATAGAAAGCACAAAATACAGAGATTTAGTAGACTCACCACAGTAATAATGGCTGTGCACAACAGGGAAAATCCAATGAACAATGTGCTTTATTTGGCAGAAGTGCGTCAGCTTGTTCTCAGTGGCTCTAACAAAATGCTCTTGGTATCCTCAAATAGTTATCATTTTTAACTGCTCCCAGATCTAATCTAGTACAGTTCAGCTCTCCTGTGCATTAAAGACACTGTGGTATGTCAGATAACCAGGATGTTTTGAGACTTAAAAATAAAATGTTTGTGCATTAGGATATGCTTACACACTAACACATAAGCTGTGTTAAAAGCTACTAGCTGCCAAATCAACATGGTCTCTAGCTCTGCAAAAAGAATGTATCACGGGAGCCTGTTGTTGAGCAAGGCAGTGCTGAAAAATCTGCAGCAAATCTGTTGCCATCAATGCCTTTCAGCCCAAGGCTGAGCCGTGGTGGCAGTTTGTCCTGCAGCCCTGCATCTCAAGTGTATTCCACAGCAAATAGAATGCTTTTGTTTAGGTAAGTGGTTCCAAATGGAGTTACATCCAGCTGGAGCTGGTCACCAGTGGTGTTCCCCAGGGCTCAGTGCTGGGGCCAGTCCTATTTCATATCTTCATAGATGATCTGGACGAGGGGATCAAGGGCACTCTTAGTCTGTTTATGGAAAACACCAGGTTGGGTGGGAGTGTCGATCTGATGAAGGGTAACTTTTGTTACTTCTCCCACATAACAAGTGATAGGACATGAGGAAATGGCCACAAGTTGCACCAGGGGAGGTTTAGGAATAATTTCTTCACCAAAAGGGTCAGCAAGCACTGGAATAGGCTGCCCAGGGAAGAGGTTGAGCCCTCATCCTTGAAGGTATTAAAAGATAGGAGATATGTAGATGGGGCACCTGGGGACATGGGTTAGTGGGGGACTTGGCAGTGCTGTGTTAGTGTTTGGACTCAATGATCTTAAAGGTATTTTCCAACCTGAACAATTCTATGATTCTATAAATTTTCAAAGAGAACAGCTGTTTTGTGAGCGTTCAGCACTGCACAGCTCTAAACAAGAGCTTGCTGTGCTGACCACAGCACTGCCTGCAGCCAGCAGGTGATTCCTAATTGCTGGTGTTAGAATTAAAGGAAAATCTATATTAGAACATTAGTGCCACACTAAGTAGGTAACTTAAAACACTGCTTTGTACAGAACTGTGCAGATGAAACTGTAGGCAATTAGAACAAATCTCCATGGCCTTAAAGAATCCTATAGAGATCTTCATAATCCTGCAGTACCCTCAGGACCTAATACTGCTCAGCAGGGTGCTTTTAAGACTTGCTCTTTACTTATTGTGGTGACTGTTTTTGTCATTGTGGTTCCCAGAAAATACTTTGATAATAAGCCAATATTGCACATTGAGTGTTTTCTAACTGCCATTGCAGCTTCTGGCAGCAGGTAGAAAAATCATTACAGCTATGAGATGCTTCTTTCTCTGAAAGATTGCTCTATTTTTATGATAGATTTTTGGGTTTTTTTTAAATAACAGGTTCATTTAAAGGGAAAATTAAATCCCTTTTTATTTTCAGTCACCCCCAGTTTATAAGCTCTCCTTTCTCATAAAAATCAGGAGATACCACTGCACATTCTCCCCTGACTGGGGTGCAGAGATAACTTCTGAAGTGCAGTGAAGTGGGGCGTGCGGGGGGGACTCATTCTCCCTTTCCCTCTGGCAGGAGCACAGAAACACCATCGCCCATGTCCCTGAGCCCATCCCCAGTCAGCTCTGCTGGGAGCACCACGGGCAGCGCCGGCTCCTCCTCGGCGGGGACCATCACCATCCCCCAGCGCATCCACCACATGGCCGCCAGCCACGTCAACATCACCAACAACGTCCTGCGGAGCTACGAGCACTGGGACATGGCTGACAAGCTGACCAAGGAGAACAAAGGTGCCCCACTCTCTGCTTTTTTTTTTTGCTTTTTTTTTTTTGTCCCCTTTGGCTCACCAGCTTTAGCTTTCTCTCTGTTCTCTGCGTTTGGACCTGGAGCCACCGCATCTAAGAGCACAACTGTGACAGCTTGAGCAAACAGACCAAATCTGCTTGCTGGTCGCTGTAGCCAATGCGTATCTTCTCTTGTCAAGCACAGAGGGGGATGTGTAACACACTCTGAACATGGGGTTATCAGAGCAGCTGGCAAATAATTTAGCGAACATGAGCCCCAAGTGATGAGAGCTTTTGAGTCTGCAAATTCGTTCACAGTTTCAGCGTCTTGTAGGGCACTGAGATTATTTTCAGACTGCTCTGTCAATGGGTTTAAGACTATTAAAATGCTGGCTAGGATAATAAGCAAACATTAGATGTTATGTTCATGCAGGGAGTCCGATTAGGAGATGTCCACTGAAAGCCATGACCTTGGCTCTCCTATGGCTGGATTGCAAATCTGTTTATTTCTAGCAACAAAACATAAGTCTTGACCACAGCCATTTCAAAGGAGTTTTAGCAAGCAGTTTGTGACTGGGTTATATCAAGTATAGTGGGGTGGCTGAGACATAACTAAAGGACAAATTTGGCGTATTGTTGGCCAGCTGTGAACTTCCCCATGATAATGTAATTATTCACATTCCAGCTTTGGGCTCACACAAATCACTGAGAAAGCTTTCTTTGACACTAGAGGTGCAGAGCCTAACTAGGAAATATTCTCATCATGAGTTGGCTCATTCTCTTAAATTATAGTGAGATTTCAGATGGCTGACTTGTCCTGACAAATGTGCTTGCTGTATGCAGTTTGATCTTACTCCCATTAATGTCAGTGGCAAATTTCCACTGATTTAGAGAAACTGAGCTTGAGATTTATAGAGTTTTATGTCTGAATGGTGGGACATAATGATCTATCCCTGGATGAGGAACAATAATAGAAGTTCTGTCCAGTCCTCCCCACTGCTTCTTGTCTTTGTTCGCATTGATTAATTTAGTAGCAGTGCAGTCATTTTGGATTTTTTCCATAGCTGCATCCATTTTCACAAAATGTGAAAGCGATTCCCTGTCAAATGTACTGCAGAATGTTACAGTGGGAATGCAGAAGGATGCCCTGATAGGAGAAAGAGATGGTGATAATCTTGTAATTAGCTCTGTGTGTTGTGGAGTTGTTAAATGTTCTACTTGGTATTGAATCAAAATAGCTCAGGCATTCAGCCAGCAGACAGAAAATGTACCCAGCCACTGCTGTTATCAGTCCTAGAGCTGGATGAGAAAAAACCTGCTGACTCTCTTTCTGCATTTTCCTCCCTACACTCTCCTTTGTTCTCATTTTGATTTACGATCAAATAAACCCAATTCTGCAAACCCATATAGGAATACTCTTTATTCAGATGAGCAGTCCCTTTGATTTTAGTGGGACTGGATGCATGAATAAGGGCTTCTCACATCAGCAAGACGTGTAGGGTTGTGACCTGTTCTTTCATATCTTGTTTCACAAACTGCAGACACGTTACAGGGAATGGAAAGTTCGTGTTACTTCAAATTTGATTTAAGTATTATAAACCATTGGAGAGAGATCAGAGTTTCATACATACTATACTGTGTCTGTCTTTACATTTTGTCTGGAAATATACCTCATTTCTAATTAAATACATGATTTAAAGATGCATGCTTTAACACAATTAAACTGCAATTTGAAAAATTCATGGTGTAAGAGAAGGTGTATGAGAACTGCTGTGGTTCTCTGCAGGTCTTCATCATATCACATGATGGATTCTCTTTACAGAAGGATGTATTTAAGATACTTTGACATGGGAAATATTGCAGTGTTTTGTGAAACCTAGCTGTAGTTGTTTTAGTAGATGTCATCTGCACCTCTCAAATAATTAAAAGCACCTCTTATCCTACTGGCCTCTCTCTCAGGAGCTTGGGCAGTCAGTTCATTATAAAGAATGAGGTTTCCTCCCCTCCCCTTGAAATAAGAATGATCTCAAAAGCAAACACAAACCCACAAAGAAACAGTGATTAAGATAAAAATTAAATTCCTTTAAAAAAAAAACACACCAAAAAAAAAATCAGAAAAACCAGATCCAGTCATTTTTGTGGGTTTTTTTGTGGTCAGCTCTCGTTGTTTCTGTTGTCTTCTGAATCACAGGGTGTGTCTTGCCTAAGAATATGTCCCTGATGAGAGCTAATAGAGATGGGTATAAAAGTGTGCCCTAACAGCCTTTACCTCTAGGTCTTGCTGCTGTCATAGGTGTTTCTTAGATCATGCCCATGCAGTCACAAGAGATTTCTTCCACATTGTAGGAGCTGTTCAGCCTCCCCTTGTCCATGGCTGTCAACTTAGGTTTTGTGCTCCTCTGAGTATGCCTGCACGCTCCCTGTTTGGACTTGACTCATGTCCAGCTGGCTCAGAGCAGCAGACAGAAGCCTTTCTTTGTCAGCCTGACAAAAGATGTGCCATTAAAATAAAAATGCCTAGCAAGAGGAGAACAGCAGAACTGTGACCTGCCAAGCTGATCTGGTTTGAAAAGGAAAGCAAGAACATACTGCCATGTACTTTTGGTGGAATTTTCCCTGGTCAGTAGGGTTGAGAATGTGTGGGAGAATAGATGGAGTTTGTCATAAATCTGCATCTGTATCAGGCCAGACTAAACTGCAGAATTCCCAAAGCCCATGGGCTGGTTTGTGTTGGATCACCTATCGTGGTGTTCACCATCTATAACATCAAACTCTCAGCTGACTTTACAAGATCAGAACATTTTTTTAAGCTTCCAAAGATAGCAGTGCTTTTTGTCTTCAGTGGAAAAGTAACAGCTCTGTAGTGGGCAAGACCTGTTCTCTCACGCATAAACTTAATAAGTGGCTTCAGTGCATGTAGCTTTTTCAAGAAATGTTAAACTGAAATTAGGCTTTAAGATGAATTTTCAGTGTTTAAAATTTATCTTTAAAATTATTTATCTGAGCCTAAAATGAGATCTCTAGAATGCAAGCAAGATAGTGCGTTCTTTCACTTCTAAATGTATTGATTTTTACACTAGAGGAGGGGAATAAAAGACAGAGGAAGGAAGATTAAAAGCAGCTGCTGGCTGCAGCATCTGAACAGCTCTGGTGCTAGCCCTGAGCTCTCATTATGCTTGCCTGCAGCCAAATCACTTTGTGCTCTGATACTGCTGTAGCTCCCAAGCTGACCAGGGTCAGGCTGTCAATACTTGGATAGAAGACCTCAAAGCAGCACTTACTCGCTGAAGAAAGTACTGATAATGATTTTGTACCCGGCATCTGCTCTCCTGAAGTGCAGCCAATACAGTGCTGGCTGGCTGAGTGCTGGGCACTGGATTTTAGACAGGGTGAGAATGTAAGGGCTCAGCCACTTGTTATTGTGATTGCTGGTTGTTATCTGAGCTCTGAGGGGCTTTAACTGAGAGCAGGCTCCCACTTGCCTATATATAGTGTAAGTGTTGTATGTGTGGGAATGCCTGCGCCCCAGCGAGCATAAAGACAATCTGTGGGAGAATAGAGGACACAATCCAGTTCTCCATTGACAGCAATTAGGAAAGGTCTGTTGGCCCTAACAGGATTAGTCTTTCACCCAGAGAACATCTAACACATGGCATAAAGTAAACTGGTGTGTTGCTTCCTAACTGTGGCTCTCTTGTTTAGTGACCTCCTGTTAACCCTTCCCAACACAGAATCCCAGGGTTGGGATTCTTCCCCCTTATACGTTCCTATCTCCTAGATGCTATTTTCCTGCTGCATTCCCTCTCTCCTCTGCTTCTCCCCTCCCACCCCACACACATCTTCTGGGGCCTGCAGCTGCAGCAGAATGAACACAGGGCCAAAACTTCTTCAGTGGCAGTAACAGAAACTGGGGGGTGGAGAAGAGAGCAAGCAAGGTATTCTGCAGGATCCAGACTAGCCCTTTGTGCCTGGGAGAGGGTACAGCATGGAAAAGCAGATGCTAGATTTCATTGCCAGCTATTGAAATTATGAAGTCAGCAAACCTAATCTCAGAAAACTGATGGTGTAGATCATCAGAGTTAAAGGAATACTACTGGCAACCACTCATACAATGTTGTGGTAGACTTCCAACATGGATAATCTAATTTGGTCTTTTTAAATATACTGTTGTGGTTTAAATTCTTTCATGCTGAGAGTTGTGCTCACGTGCACAACTGCCTTGAGAACTCACTAATTGCACTGACTGGGAAATCATGGTAATATCTGTATTTCTGTGCCATTGCCTGAAACAACTGCCTCTGTTTCTTGTGTGTTGCAGAGTTCTTTGTAGACCTGGACTCAGTGATGGGACCCTTAACACAACACAGCAGTATGACCAATCTGGTTCGTTACGTTCGCCAGGGACTCCACTGGCTCCGCATTGAGGCTCATTTGTTGTAGTGACTGCTGCCCTCTCCATAACATCCCCATTCTTCTACCTCTACCAGCGCAGAGACGATCACTGGTGGAACTCCACTCATTTTTGGAAGTTTATTCATGTAACTTCATTTTTATTGCCTTTTTTAATATCCTATCTATTGGAAGTAGAAGTCACCATAAAAGAAACTTATGACTCGAGAGCAGTATGTGTTGTATCATCTAATCATTTTCGACAATTTTCTATGCCTTGTGTCTCCTGGATCCTGCCATCCTTATGTGCTTTATGGAACGGTACATTCCCTGCAGTATTGTTTTAAGTCCATGCTGCCTTCAAGTGAAAACAAAAAAGCACTTTGAGAAGATATGGATTCCTGAGAAATAGTACAAAGCGTCTTAAATATTTGAGGGTATATATGAGAAGTCCCTTCTGAAATAAATTAGTAGAAGTTATAGCTATTCATTCAAAATCATCTTCTGAACCTGAACCAAGCTTTTCGACGCTTAATTCTGGCATCATTACCTGACTCAGTACATTCCTAAGATTTCATACTTCCTATAGGTTTAATCTCTAAAAGAGAACATTAAATATCTTACAGCTACATAATGTAAGATCACCAAAGGTGTTAAGAGGTAAAAGGTTGAAGGAATGCCTCATTAAAAAATGATGACACACTATGCAATGAGGTTTTGATATTCCATTCTTCCTGTTTATTGTTGGCTTAATAATTTCAGTAGGCAGCAGAATTTATTGCAGTTTTTAGGCAGTTTCAAAATATTAGCTTTCTTAGTCTTATCTACCATTCCTATACTAAATCTGTGAATTTTCTTTCTGTTTTGCTGTTTAGTCTCAAACAAATACTCATCCAAGATTTTTCTTCATAGAACAATCTCTCCTTGCATAGTGACTCACTGAAAGCAGATTTTAACAGGACTGCTGCACTCTAAGCATTGATATTGTATGTAAAAGTCCATTAATAAGTGTATGCAGATTCTTCATGAAAGTATCTAAAAGTTTAACTAACCAGCTACTGTTGAAACATTATAATTCCATGTGGCATCAATTTTCACCTGTTTTGTTCATTTCAGAGCATTAGAAACGAACAGTATTATCTTGCTATCTTGAAAACAATGTCAAATTAAATAAAATCACCAGATTTACCCAAAAGCAATATAACATTTGTTTAATAATGGCCATGAATACTTCAGTCAGATTACCTATTTTCCAAGCTCTGCATCTGTTTACCCATGCTGTCATATTTTGGACCATTCCTCTAATGCGTGAATAATAATGAGACAATTCAGATAGAATTTCAAAGCAATTGTGAATAAATTGCACCATTTCACATTTGCTCTTTCCTCTTATTTTTTTTTCCCTGTTATAAACTGCACTGCTCTTCTGGTGCCACTGCAAGAAGCGCTGGTGCATGAAACAAAACAAAATGAATTTATATCAATAATTCACAAGACTTTAAATGGTCTCATCTCATTCTTGATATAACACCTGCATACCTTACTGAACTGTAAATTCCATTTCTATAAACAGAAAATGCTCATAGCAATGTAAATATTATTCTGTCTCATCTCATTGAAATAATACAATATGTGTATTAAATGCCATCCTGATATTAGTTAATTGCAATTACCTTCTGCTATATAAACCTGTATATCCTTTAATCCGGTGAGTTATTGGATTCTACTCACTGGGTTGTGACCAGATAAATAGGACAAATTTGCATTTAAAAGGTTCAGACTGTTAGGATTTTTAGAGCAGGCCTTGGATATTTGCAGTAAGAGCAGTTTAAGGACTCTGCCCAATGCACATTTAAGACAAACATTTCTGTAGCTGTTGTATATTAGCTCCCTGTAGTACTACCTTTTCTTAAAAATCAATAATTCCTAACATTTTGTTCCGCGAGGCTGTATTGTAAACATAGCCAACGTGCATCATTAGAGAAATCATCCAGTTTAGGGTTTTCTGCAAAGGACATTTGCAGAACATCCACATCCTGTATTATCTGCACATTCCTGTTCCTGAAGTGGTCGATACACCCTTATCTGTTCTCTGAGGGTTTCAGTAACACTGCTGAAACCTGAATCTGACAGCATTTGTCACGCTGATTCTGGCCCCAGTAGCTAATGAATAAAACCACGACAGCGAGAACTATTCAGAACTGTAGATGAAAGGTGGTTGTTGGTTTGTTGTGGGGTTTTTTTTAAAGAAAAAGAAAACAACACTTGAAATATTTTTTTTAGGAGGTTGGGTAGTTGAGATGGAGTAGTGTTGGACTCGTTTTGTCATAAGCCAGAGTTTTCCATTCTTTTTGCAAGTAACTATTTAGTCTAATTAAGTTCATTGTCGTCACTTGTTCCTTTAATGTAGACTGAAATCCTAGACTTCCATGCATTTACGAGGGATAGCTATGCCTTGAAAGACAGTCTTCAGACACAGGACTGTTCAGAGTTAGCTGCAGTCACTCAGTGAAGATAATGTATTATCTTTCTCCTGTTGCTTGTGGTAAACAGGCTCCTATCTCTAAATTTACCCCGTGCTCACAATCTTTTGCTTAAACAGCTTAAGGAATTAGCCCACCTGATTTTGTATCCTGTGACTTAGGTTGAAATGTATGCTGAATCAATGGCATGATTACAGTAAGTCCAGCAGTCAAGTCTAGGATCACAAGCCAACTTACTATTTAGCAGTCTTGTTTCAAAAGCGGCTTAGAAACAAATTAAATATGGAGAGTGAATTACCGTCTTATCCCTGGGGATGATGCTTCTTTTTGGTTAGTTATTAAGGATTATTGCACTTTTACAGGCACTATATTCATCTCATTTCAATTGCCAACATGTCATCTTTGTGGAATCATTTTTACCCCTTAAAATATTACTTCCAGCAGAGTTAATCAAATGAGATTGTTTGTTTGTCTCAGTCCGTGGGGAAGCAGCATGTCTGTGCTTGGGCATTTGCTATGTCTGCACTTAACACTGCCCAGTTCAGGCTCTCAAAACTCATGAACCAAGCACCAAAAATCACAAGATTGGCTTAAAATTGTGTTGTTTTTTTGGGTTTGGGATTTTTTTTTTTTTAAATAAACTCCTTGGTTCTTGTATTGCCTTCTGGATACTGAGCTTTGAGACTGATTTCACGACACATTTTCAGGCATTCTGCAAACATGACAAGGGCTGGAAAACACACATTTGTTTTTAATAGTGATAAACTGGGACAGTGATGTAATCTCCTGATTTCTGCAGCTGGGACTTAAGAAGGACACCAAGCTTCATAAAAAAATTGCCAGAACTGACTGCCATTTGTGACCCATGCTTGAGGAGGTTTGGAGCAATACTGATAGTTCAGCAGTGAGGGGAGCAGGCCAGTTAAGGGCTAAACTCAAGCATTTGGGGAGCTCCATGGGTGCGAGATCCAAGGGCAGCAAAGTGCTAAGTGCTCAGGCGAGGCATTTGCATAGCACTTAACCCCCGTGTCAAGGGCTGCAGCAGCTCCTAAGTGAAGTATTTGACAATGTGCAGGCGGAATATCCTGCTCCGAGTGCAGTATCTCCAGCCATGTGATGTGTTTTGGGTGCTCCAGAGCAGGGATTGGAAGGAAAGCCTTTTTGCAGATAGTGTTGGTGGCAACTTTCACAGCTTGCTTCCAACAGCTTCATTTCACTTTTTCTTACATGTTTCTTTGGACTTTTAATTATTTATACCCTCTCTCTGTGAATATATTGTCTCATTTATAAATGATCTCCTTTGAAAGATAGGGACAGATCTGTTGATAGTCACGTGGACTTTTTAAAAAAATAACATTGGAGATCTTCATTCCTCCTAGAGAAACAAAATCTGAGAATTGAATCTGGACCTTAATTTCCATGCTTTTTTAATTTCACAGGTTTTGTTATGTTCTTTTCTTGTAACAGTTTAGATTCACTGATGTTTTTGGGTACTTTGGACGAAAAGTTTTCATACATTTTTATCAGCATTTAATGCTGTCTAAATCCAGTCCTTAGTTTTGTGAGTGCAACTTAACAGATAGCAAAAATAGGGCTGGTAAGGATTCTGACTTAAGTATTAACATACTTCTTCTCTTTGAGTTCAGGAGGAACTCCACTACACACAGCATTGAAGCAAG
>JAWWLV010000158.1:13340903-13398613 GCA_035041135.1 Platyrinchus mystaceus | reverse complement strand
GATTCTGACTTAAGTATTAACATACTTCTTCTCTTTGAGTTCAGGAGGAACTCCACTACACACAGCATTGAAGCAAGTGAGTGTGTGTGTGTGTGTATTTGCAACAAAAAGTTCTTGTTCATTACTTCATAGCACAGGAAAAAATATATGATAGCTGTAAACAGAAAACACTCGTACAACTGCTGGTGGTAATGGCATTATTCAAGTGTTCCTCTGTAGTATGTGATACTCCTGTTTGCACCTACTGTCTCTTGCAGGCAATGAAGTTGTGGCAGAAAGTAGGAACACTTTGTCATCTTGGTCCTGTGGTCCCTGAGGTCAGTGTCAAAACTGAATGTGCTGTCAACATGCTGTTTTTCAGGTTAATTCATTTGCTGTAGACCAGCATCTTGAAGTTTTAAGAAAGACAAAATATTTCATAAGTCACCAAAGACAATTAATTTGTTGTTCTGAAGCAAGTGTAGAAGTGTCCCATCTCTAGGCAGGCTGCACCAATGAGAGGTCATTGCAAAGGGCCTTTGCCTCTCACAGCATCTCCCTGACCTCACATGAGGGCACTGGGAGTGAGGCAAAGGGGATGAACATGAGAAACCAGTCCCCTGTCCTTATGACATCTTCCAGCTTTATTTTACATACTACTTTATAAATACAAATAAAACAAGCCTTCTTAATGTTGGGAAGGCTCAATTCCTCCTGGACTTCCATGATATAACCAGAGCACTATACTCACCAATGCATATAGGCATTCTCTAATTATATAGATATATAGATATATATATATACAAACACAAGTATGTATATATATGTGTATCTCACTAGATATAGTGGTATATTTCAGTTATATCACTTGATATTTAACCTACAGGTATAGGCTTAAAGCTGTTAGGCTCTCCTTCATTACTGAAACCTCTCACTGAATGCATAATGTTCCTGCCTGACTCAGAGAGCAGTCCTCCTCTCCCTGGTATTCTTATCAGACCTACCTTTCTGATGGACTTGGTGGCTTTACTTAAGTAATTTTGTTTCAGAGATGTTTTGTCTTCCAAGATCAGTGATTCTGATTATCTCACACCAGTTTAAACCCCTAGTGGTAGCTGCTGAAGTCAGGATAGAATGAGTTCAGATCCTGTGTACAGTCAGGGGGATGATGTGGCTCTACAGACGTGAGAGCAAATTCAGGTGCAGATGAGTTACTGCATAAAACTGGTGTCAGATGAGACTCAAACCTGTAATAGAAATACTATGATGATAAGCAGTTCCCAGGACCACAGGGTATGTAGCAACATGTCAGGCAGCTCTTTGGCACTGTGATCATATCAGGCAATTAAAAATATCAAGAGTGATTTAAAGAAACGGGCAAGTTTGTGGGGTCTGGCATTATGAATTTAACCTCTGTGTGCTTCTTGGGAGAGGGGATTCATTACCCTTGATATGTCCTGCAAAATAACACCTATACCATGGTATCCTATGAAACCAGAGTATGGCACCATCCCATCCAATTTTTAATCCCCCTCAGAGTGCCACCACACATCATAGAGACCTAATTCTTGTCACTGCCCTGAACTCACCATACAGTTTAACCATTATTTTTACAACTCCAGCAAGGACCAAGCCCAGGGGCTCAGGGGCTCAAGTAGCCATGTGTGACCTGATGTTGCCCACCACAGGCTGTGGAGCCACGGAGAGCTCCCGGAGCCCTCTGCCTACACTGAGTGCTGGAGTACTACAGGTCTCTGTGGTGTGAAGCCACATAGCCCTGTCCACTGTACTGGGGGACCAGTGCTGTGCCCAGCAGGACTGAGGGACCCCAGCCCCACCACCTGGATGCAGCAGAGCTGTGGCTCTGCTTTGCTTTCAGGTCTTGGTCCTTTGCAGCTGCAGATGGGACTGGGATTTGAGCACTCACTTGTACTTGCACTGCATCTGGAAATGCCAGACGAGTTGACAGAAGCCTTGCTCGCAGTTACAGCACAGAACTCAGGCAATATCCACTGTGTGCACAATTGCAGATTAAATTGTAGTGTCCACAGGACCACTCATGTTTACTGGCCTCGCCTGAGCCCTGCTGATGCCAGTCATAAAAGTTGCATGAGTGGACAATGCAGCTGTGTGAGACTTGCTTTCTTCTTTGGTTTTAAGTGAGTTCCTCTCTATGCAAGTTCCGTAAGCTCTCTGTGCTGGATACAAGTTTACTCACAGTTGTGTGAGTGTCACCCTGTTGTAATACCTTTGAAAGACCCATCAAGTATGGATAGCCCTAATTTCCACTTACTTATCTGCTTCTCTGAATTAAAAGGAAGATCAGATTCTAAAGTGAATTTCATTGTTTTATTGGACAAGAGTGACTACAATAGACCAAACTGTGAGTTAAGCAAATGCAAAATAACTTGGGTCAACTGGTGAAATTCATGGCACCAAATTGTGCTATCATGTGGCAATAATGCAGGTCTTACGGAGCTTGCTGAGTACTGTTTGTCAAAGGAGAAGCTGGTTAACAAAAATGGCATAACATTATTGGAGTTAAGTTTATTAGGCCAGAACTTGAGTTGCATTAACCCAATTAATTAATTGGAATTACAGCCATTTTTGTTCTGGCTGAGCACTCACCTCACTGAAAGTAGTTCGAGGTCTCTGGACTAGTGCTGGAGTAACTGCAAGCAGACTTGCTCTTCGACCAGATCATGTGTTGACTCAGCCCTTGCTCAGGGAAACCACCATTGACTTCAATGACAAGTAACACGGCGTTATGGACATGGAGAAGCTTTGACCCACTGGCAGGAGGCATTTACCCTTTAATTTATGAATGAAGCAACACAAAAGTTTTATTCATAACAGAGGTAGAGTAAAAGTTCCTCAGCTGGTGTAAACTGAGGAGAACTGATTTCAGTGGACTTAATCCAATACAGACACACCAAGGAGCAAACCTTCTAACCCCAGGCTAATTTTTGCCAATATATCTCCATGCAGATAAACTCCCAAAGCTTTTATCATCATGCCTTTTTACTGATCATGCCAATGAAATGATTAATGTACCATAGTCCTTGCCTGTAAGGAAATACTGTACTTTGCAAAGCTATGCAGTATACAGCACATCATAAAACTGCTTTAGACCACACAATCTGGAAAAGCGTTATCAGAAACTAGACTAACAGAGCAGCTTTTTATCTGATGTCGATTGCACTTCACTCTGCACTTCCAGCACGGAGTTTTACATACAGACTGAATGATGGCTGCACGTTTCTGATGACTGTGGGCTGAAGCTTCAGCTGATGCGCCTCTAAGTAGCTCCGTAGATGTCAGTGCTGATTTACACCAGCTGAAAAACTAGTCCTCTTCCTTTTCATACTGTGCTGCACTCCCTAATGCAGCCTTACAGATGCACACTGAAGCTCAGTGTATATTGAACTATTCTGATTCAGCACCAGATAATCCCTGCTAAAAGAACTGGAGGGTGATTTCTGCCTGCCATCTAGGCTTGCATATGTTTTGGTTTTAACTAAAAGGCACGTTGCAATTTCATTACCTCCCAGTTTAAATATTTACTGGCATCAGCATTAGCTTGCATTGAAAAATGGCAAATAAATTCAAACATGTCATAAATGCTCTCAGTCTAGAGATGGAATCTGTTACTTTAGTTCAAAGACACTGCAGCAGGCTAAAGTGGTTTTTCTAAGCCAAATGGGTTTTGTACATTTAAAAGTCATGGGAAATAATTTTCTAGGACCAATTCTGCTGTTCTTCCCCTGAGCATCCTGATCAGCAGGTTGCCCCTCTGAAGTCCACGGAAGTAACTGAGTGACTGAGTGCTCAGCACACAGGTTGCAGAATCAGGCACTGAATATGTTAGGTTAATTTTAGCCATATGTATCATTTGAGGACACTTAAAAATTATGTACATCTTATCCAAGCTGACAGTCCTTGTATTTCCATAAAATATTGTATAATTTATTACTGCCTGTATTTTTGACATCTCTGGATTGCATATCTTCTACTGAATCTTAAATGCTGTTTTTTTTAAAAACCCACATTCAAAAGTTCTAGGACATATCATCCCAGAATATTAAAACAAGTCAAAGATCTGGTGATGTTTTGCTCTGCTTTTGAGCTCTCCTTCAGTTTGTGTTTTGTCTTTGGCTCCCACAATTTTTTAAATGGCTCGCTTCAATTCAAGTTGCTTCCTGTCTTCTGAGAAAAAAAAAAGCAAAATACAACTAAGGTTCAGGAGAAGTGATCCTGGCAAACTCAGTGGGTGTTCGCTTTTTCTTGCTGTCCTGGTTTTTTATCCCTGCCATGTTGGGAGTAGTCATGTGTGTGTTCTCTTACCCACCATTTCTGGCTGTTGTGGCAAATACTTTTTTTGTTTGTTTCATTTTTTTTCTTTTGTCTGTGTGTGTATGTGCGCATGTATAATTAACCAAAATATCAGGAAAATTTATATATGCTTTCCTCTGGTTCCTGGAAATAGAGCAACATTATGACCTTATGGTCTTCCAGCAAAAGTCAGATTTAATTTCTGCATTGCAGTGCAACTTAATTAGCTATTGGAATTAGATTATGGTTTACTAAATGGCCTTTTACCTTATGTTCTTATGTTCTTACTTTTTATTTACTATTGAAGTAGCCTTTTTTTTTTCTCATGTGTGCAAGTATCACATCAATAATCATTGCAATTCCACAAGGTGTCTTTGAACAAGCATGTTATTCTTGTAAAGTTTTAAGTATAAGTTAAGATGTTTTGTACAGACCAAGGTAACTGTTAAAATGTCAAGCAATTACTGAAATGTTGTATAGTTATAAAAGTTTGATTTCTTTTGCTTTATATGTATAAACTTGTATCTTGCCTGTTTTGCTTTGTATTTCCAACGTGTTGCACAATTATGCATTTTGTTTACATTTGTTCCTTCTTCAGAAAAAAAAATAACAGTAATACTTTATGTACAAACATTTTAAATGTACTTTTGTTGTTTTTAAACACAATGTCTCTGTATAAATAATATTGGTTGAACTGGTACATTCGTGTCTCTCATAGAGGGATTAATTATACTGCCAGTGCATTGAATTATTTAAAAAAAAAAAAGTAAAATAAAATTTTTATGAAAATGTAACCCATTTTATCACTATAAATTATTCTGTCTTCTGCTATTTTCTCATTCTCCTCCCAGGATACAATAAGCATGGTACAGTAAGTACTGTTTGTGGGAGAGCTGTCATGGGTTTTAATTTTTAATCAATGTGTTTGTGTCACTGTGGCGACTTAAAATGACTCGATGTTAGAAAATAATGCAGTGCTGATACCGGCTGTGAGGTAACGGGATCAATAGTGTGCTTTCCCCGTCCCTGAGGGGCCTCAGCAGCCTAAACCCTGTCTGTCCCAAAACCAGCCTGGAGAGCAAAGGGGCCAGGCTTCGAAGGAGGGTGTTTTTGGGTGCTGGCCGAGGAGCAGCCCAGGGCTCCGGTGTGAACGGAGCAGTTCGGCCGCGCAGGGCTGCGTCCGTCCCCGGGGCCTTCCCCAAACTGGAGACGACAGGTTTGATGTCATCGCTGCAGAAATAGCTCTAAGAGGCCGTGCCAAGAATCCCAGCTCCAAGGAGATGTAACAGGCTCTCAGGAGAGGCCGAGCAGCGTGTGATGATGTGGCTGCCCGGCCTGCAAGGCTGAGCACTCAGCGCGGAGCAGCTGAGGTCGAGGTGCCCGCCGGGGAGAGACGAACTGCGGCGCTGCCGGCACGGAGTCCATCCCGGGCCGCTGTCTCCAAGATAAAGGAGCCATCGCTGTGTTTTGCTCTGTGGCCCCTCACACTTAACAGTCCTTCTTAAAACAATTTTATCTTAGCCTGGAGAGTTGCGTGTGCTGGAGGTGCTGCAGGGAGGCACGGCTGGGAGGCGGCTGTGGGGACAGCTTAGCCCAGGCAGTGGCAGGGAGGGGAGCGGTGAGCCCAGAACACAAATGGTGTCACAGAAGGATGCCTGGAGAGCCACAGCAATAGGTGTTAGTCTGGAGTTGAGCCTCAGTATCTATTGGAACGTCCTGCTTGGAGCAAAGGGCCGGTAGCTGATATCATCCAGTTTCTGCACCGCTCTGACCACATGAGCAGTGTAAAGCTGTCTGGTCTGACCAGGCTACAGCTTTTGCAGTGTTCACCATCCCACTTGTGTGAATGGTTACCTGTAAAGCAGATGCTAGAGCCCCTAGACGTAAGTCACTTCAGAAGGAAATCTGGAATGGTGTCGTAGGTGCCCATTTTGTGCTCAAGGAGACAGCAAACTTGAGAGAGAGATGTCTTTTGGGTCAGTAGGAGGAAGGGCAGGTCTGATGCTGCGTGTGCCATTTGCTCTCTGAGTCCTTTGCATCCTCTGGGTGTGCCCAAAAACCAGCCTGAAGCTTGACTTCAGACTGGCAGCTCATGTCATTCCCTGCATGTGTAACCTTGTAATCGTCTGTGAAGTGTTCTGTGATCCCAGCTATGAATGATGAATGGCTCCACATAAACCTGTGCTGTACAGTGCTGTTAGTGTGACTTCTGAATTCAGGGGAAAAAAATCTCTGGAAAAAAAAAAAAAAGGGGGGGACAATTATTCCTACAGCCAGTACATGGAATTCCCACAGTACCAAAAAATGCTGAGTAGAGGGGGGAATGTCTCCTCCAAGTATGGCCATCAGGGGTAATAGAAGATGGGCTTTTGGATGCTCATTTTCATACACAATTTCACAACAACCTCAGGCAAGGTACTGTGGCCCTATTCCCCAGCCAAGGAGACGTCTTCCCTCCCTCCCTGGTTGAGGCTGAGGCAGTGCATGTTGGTAGGAGCTGTGTAAGGCTCAAGTGAGAGATGGAAGCACTACAGTTTGGCAGCCAATTAAGATGATTTAACTGCACAACTCCCTCAAGAATGAATTTGGCCCATGACAAGCTGCTCTAGACCACAGGATGTTTCATTGCCAGCACGAAAGACGAAGAGCTTGTGAAGCCTTATTTATATCTGAAAAGTCTGGCTGGAGCTTCCCAAGGTCCACAGAGCTAAGGAGTAGAAACAAAGCCTAAATACTGTCACTAAAAGACTGAGACTCCCCAGCCTCTCCTACGCACATGGTCCAGAAGGAAAGCAATGCAGTGTCAGCTCCATATGATAGAGAGGGATTTCATTCACCAGCTGCATTTCAAAGTGACTTTAGATATCTTTATTGGAAAAGGCACATGCATATAGGGGGATCCTTTCCCTCCGTACTGTGTCCATGCAGTTGGAAGGACTTTATTATAGCTAATGCAAATGTGTTCAGCACACAAACCACATGTGAAGCTCATGTTAAACAGCAGTTCATGGTGATATGAGCTACACAAGAGCCCCTGTTGATATTTTTAGGCATGTAGGTAGATTGGCCTTAGTAAAGAGACATTCTCTCTTTTGAGAACCTGTTCGCCTGAGCACATGAGGGATGGATTATTAGGTCAGCCCTCAGAAAGTGGACTGCAGGAGAAAAGATACCATGTGACATTGGCCTTCTTAGGCCAGAAATATTTGGCAAATTTGGGCAATAACATTAGGATCAGTTTTCCTCAAGTTACTTGTCATTTATCTGTTAAACCAACTTTGGAGTTTTCTCAGCTGCTTTCTGGTTGTTTCTCCTCCATGAGGTTGTCCACCGCCCCTGAGAACCTTGTCTGTTTTGCCAGCCTCAGCCATGATTTGCAGCTGCCTAGAAATGTGGCTGCTGCTGTTTGCAGGATTGCATGAAGATTCGTTCAGGACTTTACATTTTGAAAGGAAAAAGTGAAAAGGTAAGAACAGCCATCACTACCACCACCATTTGCTCCCCTTTCTCAGCCACCTCCAGGCCAACAAGGTTCATCCTTTTGGCAAGGGGGTACTGTGAGAATTATGAGTGGCTGGAGGTGATGAAGCCACATGAAAAATGCTCCTTTTTCTGCTTCCTAAGAGAGCTGAGTCATGCTGCCAGCTCCCCTCTGGGCTGCCACCTTTGGTGAAACCTCAGTGCCAACTGCTCTCTTTCAGCATGCCAGCTCTAATCTGCTGGGGAAATGAAGCCCCTGACAAATGACTGCTGCATTTGAAGGGCAATTCCCACCTGCAGCAGGGGCTGCTGGAAAACTCAGCACACCCCGAGTACCCCTTAGTGCTGACTGCAGACATTTGGCAGCATCAGAACCCTTGTTTAACTCTCCATTGCAAGTCATTTCATCCTCAGAGAGATGTAACAGAGAGCAAATTCTGCAGCTCTTTTTTTTTTTTTTTCTTTTTTTTTTTTTTTTTGGCAACTCCACATTCCCTGCCTATCAATCAGGAACTAAATAAAAAGGCGGTTATTGTGCTTCGAGCCATCAATTTAATAGCAATCACCTATGTGTTCAGGATATGCTGGCAGGGAATTATCTGCAATGAGAAGCTGCTTGCCAATCAGCCTTGTGAAACTCCATTGGCTTTATCTGTACCTGGAAGCGGATGCAACTTCTTCAGTTAAGTGCTGCACTCAGATCTCTAATGCCCTCTATGGTCTGGGAGCTGATTAGCCAAGAGAAGCCCCCTCCAGATGGGTGTCCAGGGCATTCCCTGTGCCCCAGCCACCTCCAGTGCTGCCCAAGCCCTGAGCCTGAGCTGCTGTTCCCCAGTGTGGTCCTACCTGGCTCCACAGAGACACAGTGGGAGGCAGCAGATTTGCTGGGGTATTTTTTTGCACTGAGGCTGAAAAAACATGACTGGGACAGGACATGTCAGAGGAGCAATATGGCTGGGAAACTCTGACATGGCATTGAGGAACCAGAGAGAACCTTGGAGGAAATACTTCAATATGAAATGTTCCCCAGCCAAGATGACATGATGTCTCTGGCTTGGACCAAGCTGTGTTCGATGAGCCTCTGCCAGCCCCAGGCAGAGAGATGAGTTTTTCCCTAAGGGCTCCTATGACTGAGGGTCTCTTGGGTGTCCAGAGACTGGATACAGACATTCTGGCAGCAGGCTCTTTTCCACACTGGTCAAATAAATCCCTTCTAGGCTCCACCGAGCTGGTGTTGGTTCAAGCACAGACCCAGATCCTCCAGACTGCCCCAATGTGATGGTGATGAGGGGCTGGCCTTGCAAACCATCTAATTAGTTCTGTTCTAGGCAGGAGAGGCCTCCTTCACTGCTCAGCATAGCAGACTGCTCACTTTGATATCACTGTTCTTATGGCCAGTGGCATTGGGGATTTGCAGATCCCCCATGGCCAGGGCTGTCCCTGGTTTTATCCCAGCATCTGCTGCCCTGCTGAAGGAATAGCTTGTTCAGCCAGTAAAGGCAAGCTTGAACCAGGACTTCCCAGGTGAAGTTGGTGGTCTCTTGGTATTCAGAACATTAACATAAGATGACAACAATGACTGAAAATCTATCAGTTTATTAAACGGGTCACCTGATCTCACCAAAGTGTCTTTGGGAGAGAGACACAGCCTGAGCCTAAATCCAGGTTATTTCACACTAACTTAGCATGTCAAATCCCAGGGTAAGTGAAATCAGGCTCGGGCCTTCAGTTTTGTAACACCAGCACGAAAAACAATGCAGCTGCATTGACCACTCAGGGTTTACACGGGCGTAACTATGATTTCTCTGTCAAAACTGGCATCTCCTGTGGTGAACTGGACTCCAGACCAACGGAAATGTCACCTCCGTGTCTCAAGGAGGCATTTCAATCTCAATCACCTCTGAATCAATCAATGAAAAAAGCACATCTATGTTAATAATGAAGCACCATGGGCCAGCACACAAAGCTCCCAGTGCCTGGCGCTGGGGCTGCTGGTGTGTTGCCAGCCCATGGCTCAGACCCCAGCTCTCTAATTGCCTCGGCCAGTGCTATCAACCCCCCAAAGTTGCTGTTCGTGTGTGATTCCAGGAGGGTAATTTATTACCCTGAAGAGCCCGAGTCTTCTCTCCCATCCATCTATATCCCCGTGTTACGTTGTTTCTGTTAGCATAATCATTTCTCATGGAGAATGTCAATAAATGCTGGAGACAAAAGCAACACCAACACCACCAACAACAAAAGGCCCAACTGCTAAATAATTCCTAGAATGAGTTGTCAGAAACCTTTTATTTACTGATTCCGCGCATTTCATTTATTCCTGGCAGCGGGCCAACCTTTCTGACAGTTAAGATTTATTGATTTAATTGCCTAGGGTAACCATGCAATAAAATCATCTCAAAGATAAATTTTCATGGCACTGTGCAGCACTGAAGTAATTTTTCAAGTGCTATGGCTATATTTCTGCAGGTTACAGGTGCAAAATTTGCTTAAAGCAGAAATGTCTCATTATTGTAACCCCAGCACATCAGTGTGGTCCCTCCTGTGAACCTCTCCTTTTCTTTTCTCCCTCTCCTTTCCCTTTCTTTCTCTGTCACTGGCTCTTTCTGTATCTCCCACTGCTCTTTTTTTTTTTTTTTAAGAGGTACAGCACAGGTCTCTCAGAAAAGAAATTATATTTTCTTAATTGGTTCATATATTCAATGCCCAGGAGAAGCGAAGCTTCAGTTTAATTAGTAGTGGGCTTAGAGGTTATTTACAATGTTATACAGAAGCATTTGTTTCCAGCTGTGAGATGCTTTTTAACACAGAGGCCTCACAATGTAGCTGATTGCTGTTTGTGACATTATAGTTTATTGAATCTTTAGATCTTTTTATTTACACTGTTAAAGGGCTCATTATAGTTCAGAACAAGGAGCAAATGAAAATCCCTGATTAAATCCCAGGTTAATGGCAACATGTCTGAAGTCAGAGACAGTCTAAACTTTCAACAATGTGAAATATTTTCTTCTCTCTTATTATTTATTTGGGGAGGGGGGTGCTGTTCAGTGTCAGTGTAAGATTTAATGGCCTGTTCCTCTGCCAGCCTTGGCAGCTTCCCTTGCCAGACCTGGATGTTTAATTCACTCTCCTGCCCCGTTGAGGACATTTGGCCAAAGGCAGCTCCAAGGTGGTGCCAGCAGAACTCAGGCTCCCAGCCCGGCCGCGGCTGCCGTGGCCTCTGTGAGCTGTGCCAGGGCTGAGTCCAGCAGCCCAAATGTCACAGGATAAACTAGGACACACAGGAGAGGCTTTGCTCTGCCAGCCTGGCACAACTGCACAGCGAGGGCAGGAGGCAGCTGTGCTGTGGAGACACTGAGCTCCCAGGCACCTCCCCAGGGTGCCACTGTCCCTTGGGATGCACTCTGCCACCACACCCGTGCTGCTGAGGGTCAGTGGAGCTTCCCCAGCACCTCTGAAGGTTCCCAGAGCCTTTGGCAGGGCTGCTGCCAGGTTTGCCCTGCTGAGCTTATCTTGAATGACTCTTAGTCCCATGTGCCAGTGGACTTTCACCCACCCTGATCTCATTCTGCAGCTTTCTCCTCCTCTTCACTGCGAAGTACAGACCTGACTCCTGTCCCTCGGCACCTTCCTGGGCACTCACCACCACCCTGCAGCGTGGGCTTCTCCAGCTCCCAACTGCAGCTGGAGAGCTGTGCTGTGCACAGAGGCTGCCCAGTAAGTCAGTCACAGAAAAACCCTATATATAGAAAATGTATAAATTATCTATTAAAGCTGAGTTTAATTTACAAGCAAGACAACTACATCTTTGGTCTGTTCATTTGGATTAGCTCCAAGACAAATATGTGAGACATGTTCCTACCTATAAGGGATAATTTTCTCCTTGTTACCAAAATCATACAGTCTGAGATGGGCAGAGTAGGCTCTGTGTTATCATTGTTGAGCCATAAAATGGATCATATGAAGCCGTTTGCAAAAATGACCTTATTTCAAATTATTAGTACTAAAATGTGAAATTGACTTCACGGTTTATATTTTCTGGTGGACTTGCAGATTTGCTCCACTGACAAGCTTGTGGATCTCACATAGCAAAGACTGCCTTTAAAGCCTAGGACCTTTATGCTTGCAGTTTAACCTCTTCGACCTCTACTCCTCTGACTTCAGCCTTTCATTAGGTGAAATACGAAGGCAGGTTGGATACATTAAAAAGAGTATTAGTGAGAAGAGAGGCAGTTGAATCGATAATGTCACTAAAGGTAGACCTATTTATAGAGAAACAATGTCAGCATATGATAAACCTGTGAGTAAATTGGCCAAAAGCCCAGAGCTTTGTACTGGTTTGGAGAGCTTGCAGGGATCTGAGCAGCAATAAGAACAATCAGTAGTCCCGAGGCTCAAATGTCAGCCATGCCAAATGGGAATCAGAGAACCCAAAAAAGTGTTCTGAGGTGGGAGAGGAAGGATGGAAGGACAAAGAAAAATTGGCACAGTTCCAAGTGTTGCCAAAGGACAATGCCAAGTCCTTAAGGCTGGGCAGTGACAGGGAAAGCTGAGGTCCATGATTTCTCTCTTTAAGACAGGGAGCTGATCAGGCTGAGCAGACCTCCCACCCTCATACCACACATGAGCCTCCAGGCACCTAAAATCAACAGGCACCTCCAAATTCAAGACAAAACCTGTCCAAATATTCAGAAAAAACATCCCACATTTACTGACTGGATACACAAGTCGTTCCATTGATTACCAAGAGAAGAAACTTGGCAGATTCAGAGAATCTGGTTCACCCTGACCAGTCTGATACTTGAGCTTGGCTTTTTTGTTTTTAAGGTAAGAGACCACAAAGCAATCAGAGTACAGTCTGGAGTCTATACTCAGGTCTATAAATAACTAATATTGACTAAATGTAACATTCTATTTCTTTTCATTGACTCTACAGAAAGTCAAGGGATGTGAGTTTTATTTAAGTTAATGTTGTAGACACGAATCCTAAGGGTCTTTGGGGCCTACTGTGACAAGTCACATGCTGAACGTACTCTTGCTAATTACCATTAGTTGGGAAATTTTAAAAGAATACAATTTCTCTTCCATGTAAACACTTGAGCAACTCCTGTTCTAGTTGCAAAGCATTTCTTTTTCTCAATTATCGAAATTTTCCTTCTCTTCACTCTGACTCCAAAAATTCCAATTTTGGGATAACTTCTCTGGGTTCTTCCCAGGGCACTCAGAAAACCTGAGTTACAGCGTGTCCTTTGTTCTGTTTCCTTAGGTTCTGAGTTGTCTTCAGTGAAGTAGGACACACCAGATGAGGTGGGTGGTTACATTTCTGCTTAACTAACTCTTTCTGCTATTTTTTTTTTCCTTTTGCAATTCACTGCTGCTCTGGGCAGGCTGACAACCCAGGAATGTGAGAGCACATGAAACCAGATAGACTCATGTTTGTGGGGGGAGCTCAGAAATTGCAATCAAATTGAGAAGCCTTCAAGTGAATGAAAACTCATTCAAAAATGAAATTAGTGAAAAAGAAAAAAAGCCCCTGCCCTGAGTGGTAGGTACATAGATCCAGACGTGTTCCATATAAAGTGTCTGTTCCCAATAAGCTAACATGGGAGGAGATGGTCCCACAGCAGCACACACAAATCACTTAAGCCCTACCAAAAATCCACAGTATTGAGCCCTTCCAGGAATCTCAGTTATCCTCATCTGAAGTAAGTGATCAAGTAAGACAACGCTATCAGGTGGCCAGGTTGTGTCTTGTGAGTGGTGGGCTCTGGGAGACACATCCTAAACCATGCTGGGGCTGCTGGTTTTGCTGCAGTAGACTCAGTGTTCAGTCTGGAGCCACACTGGCCCAGCTCTTGGCACCCAGTGAGCGCATGCTAGATGTCCCAAATGGAATTTGGGAATTAAATTAAAAGGGAAAGGGCTATCAATCATGTTAAGACCCCTACTGGCACATACTGTGCTCACACACATAGCATAAACATCTCTAAAAAGCACATTTTTAAAGAACCAGAATTACAAGCTGTTTCAAAACCTCTGCACTTTATTAACACTGAAAATGTGTCCTTTGATATAAACTCATCTAGAAATGATTCAGATGAATTAGCACAGGAAAATCTTGCTGAGTTGGAGAGCGCTGAATCGGAAGCAGTGCAGTCAGTGAATAATGAAAGTAAACCATCATTCTGAAGTATGACTAATGGTGACATGGCCTGCCTAGAAGAACAAATAACCAAGACATACTACTTGGCCCCAAATCTGGGCTGAACATCTCTTGAAATGACTTCACTGCTGTATGAAGACTATTAACAAAACAGGAAACCCTGCCAACTTGTGGGCTAAAAGTCCAATGAGGGAGAATTCCACTTGTCCACAGGAGAGACAGATGATTCACTTCATGAAGGAGTGGGACTTATTACTCTTAGAGGCAATATTAATAGATGCATCCAAAATCGCCCATGGAACAGATCTATTGATGTTGCCAAGATACTTAGCTGAAAAATGTGCAGAGAAACTTGAATCTGCAATGTAGAATGCTGCCGTGAAGTGATTACATTTTGTGGCACCCAAAATGCTTTTATCAAAGGATGACTTGACGAGACATCAAGATAGCTAAATGCTTAAGACTGCATGTCAATCAAAAACTTACATGTATTATTCAAGGTGCAGACTGAGCTTCAGTGAGGCAAAGGGAAAATACTAAACTGAGGCTTATGGAGAGTGTGTTTGTGTAAAGATAGGAGATATCTTTTGCAATCTAAGTACATTCATTCTGCTTCTTGGGCTACACGCATTGGGTGTGACTTAGACAACTGCATGGGGAATTAATTTAACCCATAGTGTCTCATTCAGGAGGTGGAGGAAATACATTGTCTCAGCCTGGTGTGGTTCCAGGACCCAGTTAGGACTGCAGAGGTTGTCAGCTCTGTGCTGGTAGCCCAGCAGCTCATGGCTGCCAGTTGTAGTATGAAGTAAAAGAAATAGCTGCCATCAAGAAAATGCCTTTTCTTTCCAACAATAGGGGCAAGAACAACTCAGCTGCAATGCAGAGTTAGCAAAATGACCCACCATTTGAGTGCTCTCACAACAAAGGAAGGTACTCCTCTACCGCCATATTTTGGAGCCCTAACACCGTTACTTACCCATTCAGCATCTCAGTGCATGTCCTGATCCCCACCTCCTTTGGGATGGCCAGGAAACAGAGAACTCACATTTTCACTGATCCCCAAAGACCTGGTGAAGCTTGTTTCTGTGACTAGCTCTGTGCACAGACAGCTGCTGAGCACAGCAGTGGTTGTCCAGAACACAGGCATCCTGCTTGGGAGAAGGACGTGCAGCTGAAACCATCGCTGATCATGTTTCCATCATCAGAGCTGTACAAAAGGCATGAGCCATATTGTCTGTCTTGTAAAACACCAGAATCAGACAATCTGACTCCAGCAAAGCAGCAAAAGCAGCCTTTCTACAACAAATGAACAACTAAGAGACAATGTATCTCTAAGCCTTTATGCATGTACACATATATATGCTTTTTAACTGTGTCAGTGTCCTAAGGGTTGCCTAAGAAGTCAAGGAGATATGCATTATACAGTCCAGAGCTGGCCTTTATAAAATTCCCTGTCATTCCATTGATGTTGTCTCCTGCAGACCTCCCAGAGCATCTGACACAAGATTATTTTTACTATGGAAGTGACCGAAATAGTGGCAAAAATAATGTGACAAAGAATCAGGGAAATAATCAATGACAGCAGAGTCCAAGCTTGGGAATAACCCATCACCAGTCACACAAAGAGGAAGAACAAATACTTTAACTCCTTCCCTTTGTGTGGCACAACTGAAATATGGGGCATCACCTGAGAAAAGGACAGGGTCAGATTACTGCACTATTAAAACCAGGAGTGAAACAAAGGTAAACACAGCTCATGTTTGAATTGCTGTTGCCTTGCAACTGTCTAATTGTGCCTATACCCAAAGGGTTTGCAAGGCAAGAGTGGGAGCAGAATGACAGGGAACTGCCTTAAAAATGTTAAATATTCAGGGGGAAAAAAGCAAATTTTCTTATAGGGCACATGTATCAATTAAACCTTCCAATGGGGACACCTCCCTTGTGCTCCCAACATTTGCACAGCCTATGTTACACCACTCTATTTACACCTTTAGTTGATATGAATGAGCAGTTACCATACCAATTATTACTTTTTACAGTGTACATAAAGTTCTTGATTCAGTTAAGAGACAGGGTCAGTGTTTAAGCTGAGCTCAGCATTTAGCAAGCTTTCTTTCCTAGATGTTTTGATTACTTAGGAATGCTTTAACCTCTACAGTGTAATGAAGGACTGGAAAGTTGTAGGGTAATTTGTAGGAGAAAGGGTGTGCATGAGGATATATGCACTATTATAAAGCTCAATAAATAATCATGTGAAATTGCTGGCATTTAGGACCCTCTAGAGGGGAGCTTTCCCAGCCGGCTGCTGATCCCTCATACCCTGAGTAATTCCAGATTAAATCCACTGACTTTGTGGAAGTGTATGTGACATCAGAAACCTACCATGTATTTCCAAAATGCATGTTAATTGGCTCCAGACAGTGGCAAGGGGGTTGTACACGGCTACAACCATAGGGCTTCAGCTCCTCCATCCCCAGGGTGGCTCAGAGGGAAAGTGGAGCAGAGCTCAAACGGTCAGAGCTGTGGGAATGATGCAAGATGTCTTCCACTTGCATTTCATTGAGAGAGCCCATAAAATCCAAAATCCAGCTGTGTGGGTTGGTTCAGTCTGCCCATTAAAAGGGCGGCATTTTCTCCTGCCTGTGATTGATATGGTTTAGGCACATCTGTGTACTCGCTTAACCCCCTTCCCTCCACCCTCTCCATCTCAAACCACTGCGTAGACATGGAAAGTGGGAATTTGTCTTTTGTACGTGAGGGTATAAAACGCATCCTGACTTCCACTGAAGAACAATAATTGCTGGTTGGCTTTGATTCCCTCTCAATGCTAATTTTCCCTGGTTTTACCCAGGGAAAACATGGAAGCCCACACCAGGGTAATCAGACTTTTTTCTTTCTTCACCTCTAAGGCGTAGGAAAGGGGCAGCTTGGTAAAGTGACCCGGACACATGTTACAACAGATAATCAATGGCTCTAGCAAAATGCACATGAAGGCATTTCAAGCCCATGTTTCAGTAAACATTCTCCAGAATCTGTGGCTATTTATCAAATATGAATGCACTCTTCAGGATGAGGATCTCATTTCCCCCGGTGTTTTTGTTCCAAAAATAATTGGAAGTGACAATACAGAGAAAGATGATGTTTCAACTTCATGTTTAAAATAAATATAAGGCTGCCATCAGAGCTGAGCTGTCTTGTGAAGATCCCTCTCACAGGAGTCAACAGGCAGCTCTACTGATAGAGAATCGTGTTCCATTATTGATTAGCTTTTAAGTTCTTGTTACATATTAGATTAGGATCGCTGTATGCATAGGGAATGAATAGCCCAATTACAGTTTAAAATAGCTCATCTCAAAGTGGTTTAGAATTTTGATATTATAGGAAGAATTTTAAGGAAATTACAGGGTTTATTAAAAAAGCCTTTAAGGGAGATATTTACATTTTTATTGCATGGCTTTTCAGGATGGGGAGGGCAAACTATCCCTCCTTATATTACATGCCAGGCTGGTATTAGCTCCCTCCCAATTAGCTTTTTAAATCTTTGTGAGTTAGGAGTTTGCTATATGGGGAGTAGGTTTCCTGCACAGAAAGTACCAGGCTAAGCAACCCCAGAGTTACATTAGCAGATTCCCCCAGTTTAAATGAGAGCATCCTACACTGAAACCTGCACCAGGCTCTGCTCTGAGTGCATCTGCTGAGACTCCAGGGATGAGACTTGTTTTGGAGTCAGTGATGGTTCCCAGCAAAAGTTGGCATTGAGATGCTCTGCTACTTCTTACTCTTTTGTGCAGGAGGGAAAAAATCTATAAATGGTGCTAAAAGAGTCACAGATTCCTGCCCTGGCCCTCAAGGGCACTGAGCATTGACCACAAGTAACTTGGAGTAAATTCAGGGCTGATCAAGCACATCCCAGTTCTCAGCAGTGTTGGCAATTTTTTAAGACTGGAGTAATTCTAGGGATTTATTCTTAATTTTCAAAAACAAGTAATGTTTTTGCTAAAATCTAGCAATCTTGAGGACAAGACATTTTCAAGATTAGGTAAGCAAAGCCATAGCTGAGGGGGTACAGAAGCCCAAACTCAAACCTCAGCTCCCCATATCCACTCATCACAGCACTGACAATATCATATTTCACAGGTTTTGTTCCCTATAACCACCCTGGATATTTTGGTATAGAAAGCAACCACCCTCTTTCTACAGAGAATTTCTATCCTTTGGTAAGGTGGAACAGCTTTAAAAATAGATCTGACTTTCCCTCAAATTTGCCTAATTAATCATTCCCTTCACAGGTTAATTCGAGGGTAACATTGACCACATCTCCAACAAAGCATGGAAAAGGTCACCAGAAATAGATTGCCAAGGCCTTGAAGGGACTCTGTGGACAAATGGTTGCCACTATCCAGCACTATAAAGTGTGATTAAAGGTAAAAGGAAGAACCAGGTGGGAGAGTTGCATGACCCCAGGATTGTTGCCAATGAAAAACCACAGTGAAAAGATTTAGTAAGGACTCCAGTCCCACTGACTCACCCCTTTTGGAAGGTAATATATGAAATCTATAAGGAAAACTTCTGCTCACTGAGTTGTACAGCACTGATAGATCCAAAACATTCATATTAAGTCTGCCACATAAGAAGTTCCCTTATTTTTCCACAGCTGCAAGCAATGCAAGCACATGGAAAGCTTCCCTTCAGGAATGAAAGTCTGAGTCCTCATACAGGTGTGCACACAGGGTCACACTGGCCACTCAGGTCAGACATCTCTCTTCTTCACCCCTCCAGAACTGTATGCTAAGATATCCCACATGAATTTACAGTGCCTTTCTAAATAAGGACCAATTCTGTGAGGTGCTCAGTACAGCAGTTTAATCCACAGAAGTATTTTTTTAACTGAGGCTGCTCACACATGTTTAAAATTAAACAGGCTCAGGACAAATTGCCTTATGCCCTACAGATGAACACTTGCTGGCTGTGAAATCCAAAATACAGACTTAATAGGTGTCTGCTCCATTTTATGTATATCTGCAACTTAATAGGGAAATCTACAGCTTCATGCAGGAAAAGTAGAGGTGGACTTAGAAGGAAAACAGGTTGTCTTGAGCCCAGCTATTTTTTGAGCTTGGGGACACTCATATCTCAAGTGCCCAGGTACAGCTGCAGATCCCAATTAATGGATGGTGGACATGCCTGGTGGGCATTCAGAAGGAGGGAAAATAAGTTACATGGGCTAAATGAGAGATGAGTTGCTGCACCAACTACTCGTTCTTTGGTTCTGTAAGTTCAAAGTGACCCTTGGCCCAGGACACTCTGTGAGGAAGTGCCTTCAGAAATTCACTGGGTTTGCATCCTGCTCCTGGGAATTTCACCATTTGGTCCATGAGGACAGGCCCAGGGCCAGGGACGTGCTCCTGCCACACTGGTGTCCTGCACAATGACCTGTGTGGGGACTGGGCAAAGCTCCCGTGCCTTGGTCTCCTCCAGGAGCTGCTCCCTCACTCAGCAGCTCCGTTAGTCCCTCCAGATTCTTATGTCTAAATATCCGTTTTCTCAGCCTACAATGAGGATCATTTCTGTTAGACAACAAAATATTTAGAAGCAAACAGACCAAGCTGACAAAAAAAAAATAATTATTTTTATCATTATCATTATTATTATCATTATCACTGCTATTGCTAACATTACCTTATGCTTAGAAATGGTCCTTTGCTTTCCTTTACTTCAGTAAAGCAAGAGAAATTATGTAGCTTCATCCATTTCTCTAAAGGGCTGTGCGAAAAAAGTGTTGCTTTCAAGAAAAAAAAATGATAATTTTTTACAAATACATAAAATAAAATACTCAAGGCATTTTTGAGAGGCATTTTCACATATTGCTGAAATTACACGCAATGTGTGAAAATTTGCATAACAAATGTGACAAGATGGTTACTTAAGGGACTGAAACAGAAGGAATAAAATATATATTAGATACCTCAGCTCTCATTAATTATTATTCTGAATGAGAAATAATGCCAGGAGCAAGAGGGGTGCCAGAAGAAGCAATGGGTAAATATATTATCATGTATCTAAAAACCTTTAAAAGGTGTAATAATAATTAGGAAATTATTGCACTACTGATCTTTTTTAGTAGCAGAGGAACCACCTGTTCACACTTTTATTAATTGGTTGCTTGCCTCTTCCTTAAAGATGGTCTGTGAAGATTGTTAAAGGAAAAGCTACCTGAGAAGAAAGGAGGGGAAAAAATTCATGTTATGCAAGCAAAAAAAAAAATCCGTATAAAATTCATAACTTTAATTAAGAGTCACATGTGGAAAGGCAGTACTACTTTGAGACTGGTTTATAGCAAAATGTAATTTGGCTTCAAACAATAGCAATGGAAGAGAGAGAGTGTTATTAATGCTGATTTTGTTAATTTGCTCCAAATGTCCTGCCTCTCCCAGGTTTTCTTCCCAGTGCTCCCCAAGGTGTCAGTGGTGCAGACAAGGAGCTAAGGCAGCTCTGTGCCAGTGCTGGGGCCAGACGAGGTGGTGGCCAGAGGAGCCCCGGGCTGATCCAGCCGTGGCCTGGGGTGACCCACAGCAGCACATGGCCTCAGGCAACATCCCCCGGGTGAAGCTGCTGCTAAGCTGGAAAACTGCAGCCTTCCTATTTTGGGGCATAATGCCAGTTAATGTATGTTTGTTGTCTGACATTCTTCTCCTGAATCACAGAGCTACGTGCTGCTCAGGCCCCCACTGCTCTCCTCATTCCTGCTGGCCCACGGATGGAGGTGTCCTGTTGCTGCATCGATCCCTTTCCCTGCCACTGCTGTGGGAAGTGGCACAGCTACAGCAGAGTCACTGTGGGTGTTTGTGCCCACCGTGCTCCATAATTATGGCAGGCAATTTTGCAAGCACTTCTCATTATTCCCTCCTTTAGACTTTGAAATGTTTATGCTTTATCTCTCCTAAAACAGAGAAATCCTTTTATTCTATCAACCTCTTTCCTTCAAACCTCCTGTGGAAGCAGCACAGAATTTCCTGTTTGCTCCTTGCTGCAGCCAAATCTTGTCTTAGGTTTCTCCAGAGCTTTTGTCTTGGCCTTCCCTGGAATCACCATCTCCCACAGACAGCAGCTTTGCTTAAAAGCAAAAGTGCGTGTCCATTTTCCCTCTTAATCTCCCTTATGTTTCTTTTTTTCTATTCCCTTGCTTGAACCTCTTCTCTCTCAGCTCCAGTGTTTGAAGGCTATATCCTCACTGTTTGCCCTGCATCTCGTTGGAATGTGCTCCTCTGCCTCTGTGCTCCATCCAGGAGCTGCTGAACTCAAAACCGAGTCCAGCCAGTCTCACTTCCACCACTCCCATCCCATTCTCACAGTCCACCCTCCCATGGGAGAGGAGAAAGTAAGCTCAGTACAGTCAGAAATAGGTGAGAGCAAAACACCTGCTGTGCCATGTCACTCCTAACTTCCCAAATACCTGTTACCTCATCGTTCTGGAAACAACTCCTTGCCCTGACATCCCTTTGGAGCCCAACAGCTGGGGCAGGCAAACCGGAGGGGGAAGGAGGTGGAGAGGGAGGCAAAACACTTGTACCAAGGGTCCTCTGCTGGTAAAAGACAGATGGTGCCAGTTTGTTGTGCCATTGCCTGCTCCAGCTGTGAGAGGACCCCTGTGTTCCCTGTGGGCTCTGTGTGCCCTCCCCTCTGCACAGCCCTCCCCGACATTGGCACCTACACCAGGACAAGCATCAGCAGTGGTTCATGTGCAGGGAGGGGCCCCACGGCTCTGTATCAGGGGGCTGGAAGTGTAGTTTCACTGCACCCACCTCCCATGCTGAAGGTGAGTGCAGCAGATAGCAAAAGCTAAATCCATTTAATTTTAAGAGGGAAAATAAGGCCCTTTCTGGGGATATTATTTCTAAGTCATGTTTTACTCTGCCATTAATATACTTTTGGAATGCATGAGAGCTCCCTGCACCCAAGGCAGGTAATAAAGGTCTATTAAAAGACACCATCTCTGTTTCCTAATGCTCTATCGAAGGTTCATTGATGAAAATGGCCATCTGGCTGCTCTCATCAGCTTTAAGGAATTCCATAAAAGAATGAAATATGATTTCCTCATAATTGCTTTTCTGTAAGATTTATGACAATGTGAGTAACGAATAAACTGGGCACTTGCTGAACAAGACTCAGATTTAAGATGTGCTGATGCAAACGAGGAAGTGTCCAACTAGAAGATGCATTTCTTGGGAGAAATTTGAAAGTGTTTGCAAAAGCCACAAGTTACCACAAACACCTGGCTACATTCAGTGCTGGTATAAACACATACAGCTCCAGAGAGGCCAAAGGCACTGCATTGGCGTGCTCTAGCAATAAATTTGGGTCTTAGACACCAGTTACATGAATAGCTCACAGCTGAGAGGAGGACCTTGACAGCATCTGGAAGATGTCCTGGGTATAGCTATGCAGCTGATTAAGCAGCAGCATGTTCTTCTGCCACCTGCATCTGATGATGTTGTATGTGCAAAGAACATCACATGCTTGGGGGATAAAAAATAGGCCCTTAATGCCTGGCAGCACTGTTCACACTCCTGCCAACAGTAAAAGTGGGAATGGACTGTGTGATTAGTGCTGTGGGATAATTAAATCCCATTTGCCAGCTATTCATCTGTCAGAGTGCAATGGTCATTGCTGTGCCTTTTTACTATTATGTCAATTATATGGCCCTATGATCTTTTGACTTCAGAATCACCTAAAGCATAGGACTGACACTTTATCTATTTCCAACTCTGATATGGTTTTTAGTGTCACTTAACTTTTTTGTCATCTTTTCAATCTCCAGAACAAGACTAATCAGACAGTCATCTAGGTTGGGAAAGACCTTTAATGATTCCTTGCCCAATTTCATTGCCCTTTAGGAAGCAATCACACACTACAGATGTAAGTGCCACTTAAATACTTGTAAACATGCCTGTCTCACTCTGTAGAAAAGGCAGTCACGACACTCTCATTCAATGCAGACAAACTATTTAGTCCTGTGCAGTGAGGGCCTAAAATTGCTAATGGATGCCCATTTCTGAGGGTGCTCCACCTCTGTGAGTGTCTGACATGCCCAGGTACGTGTCCCCAGCAAGCTCAGGGGTAGCCCAGCCCCACACAGAAGTTGAGAGGAGGTGGTGGGCATCAGCTGGTCAGTGCTAGAAGATGTGAATTATGTGAGGGTAGATGCTTTTCTGAGTTATTAATCTAAAATTTTTGACTCTGCCAAAATTTGAGTCTGTACAAATACACGTCTCTCAAGCACCCTCTCCCAAGCACTCACTCTCGACACTTTCTCTTCACAAACACATGCATTTTAAGACTTTCAGCATGCATATATTTGGGCATTATTTATACCCAGAAAAGCTAGTAACCAGCATCAAAAATTTTACTACATTTTTTAACTAAAATTTACTAAAGATTTGAAAATCTCAACAGCTATAAGTGAGAGCAGAGTATGAGAGGGGAAGAGCCAGACATTCTGTTAAGAATCAGTATTACAGCCACACTTTTAACACCCCAGTTATTCATTCTGCTGCCTCTTTTTTTTTTTCCCCAGCTAATTACATCAATAAGACTTTATGAAAACCGTTGCCAAATGTTTAAAATTAGAGCAGTTCAGTTGTTATTTCAGTCCCAGGTTACTGAGGCAAATTGTACACGCTCACCTCGTGCATTCATTTGTGAACATTGGGCATATCAGTGATTAATTAATATTAATGGCAGAAATCACTAAAAACTTGCTTTATGCTAGAAATCACACACAATCTTGACTCTAATCACTCGGCACATAAAGAAACTTTAATTGATAACCCGGGTTTAATATCCATCAGGAATGGATTCTGTAGGAGGAACAGAGCAATGTTCCCTGTAATCATCCTAGAGGAGATAGAAAGCTTGTTCTACCAACATCAAAGAAGATTAGACAGCAGAAGCCTGATAGTAAAGTAGCAATTATGGAGGGTTTTTTTTAATTCTGTGCACCTGCTTCATCAAAATAATAGGCATCTTTTAGCAAAATAACCTGAAACTCAGTTCACTGACTTTCAATTATCTGATGCTGGGAAATGCATCTGGAGAGACATGAAAAAAGGTGATAGACACAGAGAGAAATAAAGAGAAGGGGGAAATTAGAATGAGGAAAAATATGAGGGCCTAAGTAAGTGGGTGTTATAAATATCCTGTGCCTCGGGCTGAATATAGAACAGGAATACTTTTGCTGAATTATGACTGTGGCATCAGGCACATCTGACCAAATCAGTCCCTGGTGGAGCACCTGTGACTACAGCAAACAGCTTACCCTAGGGACAGATTTGGCTGATTGCTTTTAAGGGGAATTTTAGATATCAAACCTTAATGCAAGCTAAAGAAGCACATGGTAACTTCCCACAAACACTTCAGGCTGTGTAACTTAGAGCAAAAATTACTATCCTCAAACTCCCCTGTATCAGGTGGTCTTGCTATGCAAAGCTAGGAATGACCACATAAGTTTCTTTCAAAAGGTGAGTCTAAAGTTAGACTAGAGCCTATCTTCCCTGGAGGTGAGAAGGGGAAGAAAGCCCATACACAGTCCTGGTTTTCTTAAGGAACTGCATCCCCATTTTTGGAAAAGCACAAAGGGGCAGACCCTCAGAACCAGATTTAAGAAGCCTGCCTGGGGCTTGGTACCCTTCCTTGTTAAGCTCTAAGGGTGTTGCTTGTTTTTCAATACATCCCCATCTTTCCTGAAAACACTTTTTCGGAGATCAGTGGGTAATTCACTTCAACATCTCAAGATCTGTCACCCTGGTGCCTCCAAAGGCAGAGCATAGCAGAGTTCTAAACAGAGAAAAGCTGCTTTACCAGTCCCATTACCAAGTGGAGTTCTTGCCAGGGTTGGGTCAAAACCAAAGACAGCACTTTTCCATCTTTCTTTCCAGCTTTACATCCCACATTTACTGTGCCCTCTTACACACATCTCAGTCTCTCCTCCATTACATACAATCACCCACACCTCATTCTGACTCAGAAATGATCCCCACGCGGATGCTGGTCAGGAGAGCTGCTCTCCCTTTTATCTCCTGAACTCCTATCTCCCTGCACACATCCAGCAGATTCTGCTCCGTATACCGGAGGCTGAAGCACAGGAGATTATGATGCAACAACCATGACTGGCAGAGGCTGATCCTTCAGCAAGAATCACAGCCACATCCCACTTCATGTGAATGAAATACAAGTAATTCCATTGTAATTAAATAGGAATTTTTGTGTGAAGTCCAAATGAACCTTTGTAACATTTTCATTAGTCCTCAATACACCTCTTATTTTACCTCATTAGAATTATTGGTAATAAATGGTAGTAACTGAATTGTAATTAAATAGGAATTAAAATTTGACTTCCTAATGAACTACAGCAAAGCAATCACTATTTCAATATACATTAATTGCTGTTCTGTTAGGAATACAGGCAACTTATTTTTATTGAATTGCTACAAATTATAATGAATATATGGCCTGAGCCTACAGAATGGTCTCACATCAGTAAGTGTGCCTGGTAGATGTCAGACAGCTGTGCAGCAAGCAGATCTACCCAAGGAACTTGGGACTTGCAGCATGCTAATGCCAGTAGAGAATACACTGGATTATGACATTCCCAGAACAAACTTTCATTTCAGAATCTCTCTATTAATTTACGAACAGAACAGACAAGATGCCATTGGGGCTGCCATTGGGGAAGTGGACTAAAAGGTGTGAGAAACCAATAGCAATCATACCGGACTAGTGCATTTTTATATTATTGGCTGATGCTTGATTATAATAAAAGTGCTTTGTAATATATCCTGGGGTGGTAAACTGCATGTAGAAAACCCCATTTTATTATTTATACATTCTCTCTCTGCATCTAGAAATATATATAATATATGAATGAATAAAATTTTACTTCTGTGGCTGTTCTAGGTTTAAAAGCCACAGATTGCTGTTTCCTTGTGTCACTGCTGTGGATATAGCAGGTGTTTGGTGTAAGAAGTGTAAGCTATGACAGGCATGTCTGTAAAAGGGAGTGCTGACTGTTTAGCAGGGCCTGGTACCCACATTCAGGGCAGACATTCTGATTTAGTGTGATGGGTGGGGGAGAGAACCCAAAGCTTTCTGTTGCCACTTTGAAAGCTGGCAGCATGTGCCCCACTGAGCAGCCTTTCATCTCCAAAGTGATGGACTCTGGACTGAATTCTCCAGGCTTTAACAGGGTGTAAACTCCCCCATTAACTACTGAGGAGTTTTTTTCCATCCAGGCTCCTCATTTCTGGCCCATCATATCATGCTGTTGATTTCTAGGGGACAGCAGCAGCTGGCCATCACAAACATGGGACAGCGCAGTTTCCTTGGCATGGCGTGAGCTGAACACACTGATGTGGTCACAGGGTCTGTCTCAACATGGTTTTACATGCCCTGAAATATCCTTGTCTCCATTTTTTCACCATTGCTATCATTTTACCTCTCCTCCTACTGCAAAGTGAGTGTCGGACTGACATTTACAATCCCTCTGGATTTCCAGACCCAGCAGGTGAAATTCAGACCCAGGCTATGGGATAGGAACTATGAGAGCCAGTCACACGTGTGGGCTTGGGAGAGGGCAGCTCACTGCTTAGGCATCCTTGTTATACTGAAATTTAAATCACAGAGATTGAACAGGGAAAGCAAACTCACTTTTTCAATTTTGTTACCTAATCAAAACTCTGAAGCTTTCTAGTGCTGGAGAGTGTTCACATATCATCCACTTTCCATATCCAATGCTGACAAAACAATAAGGCAGGAATAACGTAAGTCATGAGAAAACTAGTCTGTCTCATAAATCTTCACAGGAAAGTGGCTGCTGTTTTATGTTATTGCAGTGTGTTGTTTCCAATGAAGTGATTACTGTTAGATGTATTTTTAAATTGCTTTTGGTATTTTTAAAAATACATGACTTGGAGAGTGATAGAAATGAGATTGAGTGGCAGTAGGCAGTGCCTACAATATGATTAACTTTTTCCCAGACCAGCTACTTTGGAAATTAAGGTTACCAACACAGCTGTTGTCAACTTTCCCCTGGCTGAAAAGGACTCATTGGAGTCTGTTTGATGTGTGCAATTATCCGACAGCCCACCCAAATCCTTCTCCTGCTTCAGACACTACGCGGGCTTGCGTTCTGCTTCGAGTTGTTTGATTAATATTTGCTAGTGTTATTTTAAAGTGTGAATGTGCATGTTTATGCACTAAAGCCCTGTAACACAGAGTCTCAAGTTACATCCTGTTGTGACTGACAAGTTGTGGTTTCTGTCCATGGAGGGGAGGAACTGCTTTGTGTGTTAACAGCTTCAACCAAGGCACACATGCTTCCAAAAGGGCTGAGCTACGTTTTAGATAAAGTTCATTTGGAAGACATTCAAGGCAATAAATATCAAGTGAGAGGTTTTCTCAGGGCTTTACAAGTCATTAAAACTCCAGGTAGATTTTACCTACCAAAGGCTTCATTTGTGGCTTGCTGAGTTCACAGTCCTTTTCCTGCATATCATCATATCCCTTCCAGTGGCTAATGAAGCCTGTAACCATCCCAGGGCCCACCTACAGTGTCCCTGTGTGCTCCACAGACCAGGCACTACAGGGTTAAGCTTACTCAGACAAGAGGAGACTCAATAAGAGGCAAAAGGAAAATGAATTAGAGGAAAATCAACAGGCAGCAAAGGAAAAACTAAATTACATTTCATGTACACACATGCACTCTTTTGGCTGGAGGGGCAGAAAACATAGCCAAAACCAGGCTGTTTTTATTCTAAACAGTGCATCAATCCATTGATTAATTTTACACTTTGTTCCTTATGAACCTGGGCTGGGGCCATGAATGCTGCTATGAAAAGAAGAATATAGCCAAAAAGGAACTCTTAAAAAGTTGGCAGCCGTTTCAAGGCAATGTGTCTGGCCAGCAGGAAGGAGATGGCTCCTCCAGGGAAGTGTATAGAGCTGTAAAACCATTTGTGAACTGGCCCAGTTCAGTTTATAAGGTGTGTGACTGACTTAAAGTCAAGTTTCTTGCACAAATTTGTGACTTGTAAATCGAATTATAAAAGCAGTCTGAAGTATCATTTTTCCAAAAGGGCATTACAAGATTGGTTAAGAATGACTGTATTTCCTCACTAATACCATTAACTTCAGAATTGTTTCCATCCATTACTGAGTAGAACAAGGACAGTTTACTGTAAATTGCTCCATGCTGTGTGGTTCAACTGGTCAGCTGCATGGTATAAGAAACATAAATAAAACAAAACCAAATAAAGGAATACAATAAAACACCATGGACCAACTTCAGTCTTGGTGTAATCAAATGCAAATGGAAATGAATGGAGTTGCACTCACTCACACCAAGGCTGACACATCCCTTGGCCACAGAGCAGAGGGAGGCAAATGTCACCTCTCTGTGTTGCTTCCCAGGAACAGCCTTGGTGAGCAGGTGCCGGCTATGAGCTCAACATTTTCCAGTTACCTGCTATCTGCTGCCAAGGTGTTTTCTGGAAAGCTTAATTTAGTCAGGATTCCTCTTTTGTAAGTGTGTATTCCTTTCAGCAAGTTAGGAGTTTAAGGAATGATTTGGGAAATACCCTTAAAATCTCTCCAGGGTAAGCCAAGAGTGACTTTCAGTAGGTGGAGATCTGTGTAAGATCTCAAGAAAATCAGACAGCAGGAGGGGGGAATTCTGTCCATGATATATCTTACTTGTCATCCAGACCACATTGCTTAGTGCAGGAGAGGGAAGTGAGTTTCCATTTACAGGAGGTTCAGAAATCCCAGGACACTGCTTATCTTGTCTGTATGAAGCAAGGGATAGCACGAATCCCACTTACTGACAGAGAAACTCACCTTCTGTAGAAAAACTAACACAAAACCAGGAAAACACTTAACTGCCTTAAAATAGGGATCAGCAGAGGCCCAGGACAGCAGGGGTTTATTCATTCCCTGGATGAACACACAGCACTCCATGGCCACACACCTTCTGGCATCTGCCCGGGAGTTTGGCTCTGTGGTGAATGCGACTTGTGATCAAATTTGGCAACTGCAATGAAAAAACACAGTATTTAGGTGACTTTCTAAACCATTGCTCATCTAAGCCACAAAGCAACTGCTGCTTTGGTTGTTCCACTATTCAATTTTCACACCTTCCTCGTGCCTACAACCTCAACATAAACACTTCCGAGCAAACAGGGGATCCAAAATCTCAGCACAGAACCACCAATTCTTTCCCTTCTCACTGCATTTCAGTGCTACTAATTGCTAATTAATCACAGACTTTACCCATCCTCCCTCTTGCCCAAGTTTTATGGTTGAAGTTTTGTTTGAACTATGCTTCTCCCAGCTGAGCAGTGCTTGAGGGTCAACAGAGCTGTGCCATGTACTGCGAAAAGTGATGCTTCTTTTAAGAGGCCTCGTTATTGAAATAATTTTTGAGTTAATGTTTGGAAATAACTTTGAAATGAGGACTTGCACAGATTTGTTTTCTTAGTGCAGCAATTAGCTCCTTGAGCAGTGACTGGCTGCAGTACCTTCTGCCATGTCTGACACATTAAATAAATTATCCACTCAGTTCATTAGTTGGAAATACACTTTGTAATACCTGCCGAGTTACAGGACATGCAGCAAAGCCACAGTTCACTTCAACTAGAAAAATGAAGTCAGGTTTTGCTGCTCCTGCATAAACAAACAAAACAAAACAAAAAAAAAGGATGGGGGAAAATAAGGTAAATAAGATACTGTTTTTCCTACTGATTGGCTCAGTCCGTTTCCTTCAGAACACTGCCCCTCCGCCTTGCTCCCTTTTAATTATAAGGTTGTGATTCTCTCCTTCCCATCAACTTGGACCACCTCAGCAAAACCTCCCATTGCTTCTGGTGGAAAAACACAGCATTGGTTACTTTTTAATGAAACTACAAAATCAAGCCTCAAGAAACAGTTAGTATTTTTCCTGTCAGTCCGGCTCACTGTTGCAAAGAAGACTGTTCCAAGTGGTCTGCTTGTCAGGCTTTCCCTGGGCAGGCAGCAGCCACCAGACACCTCTGTTGAAAGGTGGAAGCTGGGGCAAGGAAAAGTGTGGGTTGCCCTTCATGCTTGCTGGGTTCCAGTCAGTGCACGTGGACAGACTCACAGCACTGACTGTGCCCATGGGAGATGGGATGAGCTGTGGAGGCAGCATCTCTTGATCCAACAGCATTTCACCCACCCGTGTGGACACAGGACCACAGCTGGGTCTGCAGCTGTGCAGTGTGGATGCAGGCACAGCTGCTGCTGCCCTGGATGCAGAAGGTGGAGCTGGACCCAACACTGGGGCTTTCCATGAGTGGGTGTGTGGTGAGCACGTTACTGTCCAGCAGCCAGTGCAGTCCCAGGCCTGGGGCAATACAACATCCAGGATCTTACCATGCAGGGCATGACATTTAAAGAGAGAAGGGGACTTTAAATACCAGTTAGCAGTTGAGCTTAACAAGAGATGGCAGGACAGGAGGATGAGGGGACCTTTGGAGCCTTACCCTGCTCTTCCAGCCTCATCATTCAAAGCAGCCCTAAAAACAAAGCCCAGAGCCAGCCAACCTCAAGTACATCCTTGAGCTCAAGATTTCTTCATCCAAAGGACAGTCCTCCTTTCTTCAAAGATGCTGGAGCCAGTCACTAAAGGTAACTAGTCAGGAAGCACTGTGGGATTCGGTCCAGAATGCAAGGATGCATTTTGCAGAGAAAAACACCTGTAATTAAAATCCTAAATACATATTCAAGCATCAAAATTGGTTACATGCTTTTGCAGAAGTGAGAAGCAGTGATGTCAGTGGAGGCACCAAGAACCCGGGTACAGAGCTGCCACCCCTGGAACAGGCCTTGGGCAGCTTACTCCATTTTTTTTGTTCAATCAGATTCCCCAAAGTAGGATTAAAAGGTTTAGCCACTTGCAGGCCAGCTGCACTCTTCCCAGTCAACATACCATGGATGACATAGGTCTGCTATGCAAAAAACGTAGTGTGTAAAGAAGAGGATAAAGGAGAGAAGAAATCTAATAAATACTCCGTTATCTCCAGTGTATATTATGCAAAATTTGGCATGAAATCTTTATCTCACATAAACATGAAGGTCACTTATTTGTTCATTAAATTCTCCTCAGTCTACATCATTATGCTCATAGTTTTTCTTATACTTAATGTAGTAGGGGCCTGCCAAACTCATTAGACATTAGCTGATAAATGGATTTGAACTCACAATCTGTTAAAAATCACATAGGCACATTAGAGCAATATTTTCATGGCTTAGAGACTGTATACATTTAAATCTTCCCAGAGAGGATTTTGAGCATTTTTGATCCAGTGCAGCAGACTCAACACATAATTCAAGTCTGCTTGCTGTAAAAATTTACAGGCTGGGATCTTAGCATCACTAGTCATAAATCAAAGCTGTGCACTTAAAAATGTGATAGTGGCAAAACTGTTGGATAGGGTGTAAACATCATCAAGCTCATTGCCATGCAGCACTTGCATTGGAATAATGGGGGAGATATTGTTAAATGTTGCATATATTTTCACTCTTCTGGCAGAATTTGTACACAAAATATATAACCCTGTGTAATATCCAGCCTGGGCAAATCTCTGGATGAGGAAGAGCTTCTGAAGTTGTCCTGGATTCTCACCCCAGTGTCACGACTTCAAATAAACTCTTACATGAAATGTGGACAGAAGGAACATGGGGCATGTTTATGCCATAGTTTATGTTTCACTTACTTATTGCTCTTTACTGTAATTTCCCCCAACTGATGATAAAATGCTTATAAAGCATCGGGCTGATAATTTGCAGGCTCTCCCGCTGCTCTGTTTGTTATAAAGCTACTCATGTCTCCAGGAGAGTCTTTCTTCCTTTTGGATTTATGAGCCTAATGAACCACTGTTATTCTCCATCACAGGAGCCAGTGATGCTGTGACATTATAGCAGGAAGATTTGAAAACTTACAAGAAAGCACTTGAAACAAACTGCTGCTCTTAATAAGTGCCTCTTGTCTTCAGTGTGGTCGGAGGGAGATCTAAGTGAGCTAATGAATGATAAGAACAAACCAAGTCCTGCAGTAACCCTGCAAGCTCTGCTGCAGGGCAGGCAGTGCTAGTGAGACAAATCTTCTGCTGGGATGAACACTATTTATCAGTGGCAGGATGCTGATACACAGCTCCACTGACAGGACCACTCTGCACACAAGGAGCCTGAGTCCTCAGATCTGCTTAGATTCTCCAGATGAGAGTTGTTGGATGTATAAGAGTAAATACAATTAAATTTACCTGCAATTAAATTTAACTTTTACCTTACTGAAAGGCCTTTCACTGGAGCTCACATGGCTGACTAGGCAACCTTTTGCCCCCTAGGCACTCTAGATTCACTTAACATATCTTTTTCCAGGGCCATTCTTGACAGTCACCAAATTCATATAATTTCAAACCAAAGAAGTGGAGGTGGGGAAAAAGGGACCAGTTACTGAAGACCAGCTGCAGACTGCTGGTCACCTTGTTATTTCCATAAAGGAGCACATTTCTGCCTACCAGAGCAGGACACAATGCAGAGAAAGGGTGTACCATGGCTAGGCCAGCCCCAGGTTATTTATAGGTCATAACCCACTCCTTCATCTCCACTCAGAGACCACTAAGAAGGCCATGTAAAACCTTGAACACATGTTGCATTGGCTCCCAGTGAGAAGCCCACAGTTAAAAGCATGTTCTGTTCAGAGCCCCATTGTATAACCTGCTGGTATCAAAGAGACACTTCTTGGACCCAAACATTTACTTCAGCTCAGAAAGCATGGAGAGCAGAACAGAAGCAAGTTGCCCAGTGCTCAGCAATAAGTCAACAGCAGTGCTAGACGTGGAACCCAGGAGTCTTGGCTGGGAGTGCAAGTGAGACACCAGAATGCTCTGGCAAGGCTTCTGCTGCCTTTGGCTGTTCTGCTGGATTCCCAGAGACAAGTGGGTTGAGCCAGTTGAGCCATGCTGAGTGCTGGGGCAGAACTTGAGAGGATGCCAGTCCCTCCCCACCCTAAATGTCCCTGCCTGCAGAGCCAGCTGGCTCCCACAAGGCTCCAAGCAGTGTCAGACATGGCTGGTCAGGGCTCACCTGTAGGGCCACCCTGCAGCATGGGCTTCTCTGACAGTCTTGACATACCCATTGTTGTCCAGGGTGGATGCTAGAGGTGGCTGGAACTTACGTCTGCAGGTGAGCAATCTTGCCAAAACAACGAGACCTTCCACCACACACGATGCTTGAGCATGTTGTCAACTCTCTGTATTATCCATAAAAGCTCTGCTGTCTCCAGTTACTCTGCAATCATCACATCTTTCATCATGGCACACATATCTCAGCAATTGTACCCATTACAAAACCAACACAGCATAATGGGAAACAATGACATGCTCCTTCTTTTTTTTTTTTTCTGTGATTCATTGGGATTGGGAACTCAGTGCAATACAGATCATTTAGCCAGCAAAACACCAGTGGAAGATGTATGGCGACATGCCAATCAGTGCTTTGAAAAGCTCAACCTAGGTGACTCTGTCTGTTAAAAAGTATTCAAAAGCCCCAATTACAATCAGTTAAAAGCAATAAGCATGCAAATTATTTTAAAACAAACTTTAATTAATTTCAGCACATGTTTCACTTAGGCTGATTAGTCAAATCTGATTTTCTGAAAAGAAAAAATAAACATCTGCTAATGATGATTTACATATTACCATTCACATGGCCTACAGTGTGTTCTGAGGTTCTGCACAGCACAGGGGAAGCGACAACATGCTGTGCCAGAGACCCCCAGCCCGCAGCCACCAGGTACAGAGAGCAACAGAAATAATTCTTTGATAAAATGCCAAGACATGCCCTAAAAGAACATGATGGTGTTGGTATGAACAGCTGTCCCAGTAAGGGCTTTCTTTTTTGTTAAGGGCTCTTTGGGTGAAAAACAGGTAAAGCAGCTTGAAGTCTGGGCTGGGGGGACCCCAAACTGAAGCTCTGCACAGCCTGACCTTGGTACAGACCAGAACCTCGAGATGCCAAGACTGAAGCTGTTCAGGCAGCTGCATTCAGAACAAGAAGGGCTTAACCTATTGTTCAGACCCTGCTTCCCTCTAAAACCAGGGGTAAAAAATTATCATTTGCAATAAACACATAACTTACCCACCACAATCACTTATTCTCTGTTCATTATGTAGGGAGACAGGATGTGATAATCCTGCATAGGCTAAACCCTCTTTATGCCCAAGAGCCCATCGTGGGAGGCCTGAATACAGCCCCCTCATACCTTTGGGCCTGAACCTCACAGTAATGTAAATATTTAAAAGTCCATGGCATTTTATATTCACAAGGCTGATAATGGAATAGCTTTAATATACTTACAATGCCAAATCCAGATTAACACAATAATAGTGGCTCCCAAGCAGTTTATTAGCACTCATAACCAATATGTAGAAATCCTGGAGGGGGAAAAAATGGAAAAAAATAAGTGCTGCCAACATATACTGCACACAGAGCTCCAAGATGTTGTATTGCAAGAGTTATTTCAGTTGTAGAAGCCACGTGGCACCATTACTTTGGCATGAAGAGAGGATAAAGAGAGAAGGGTCTATGACAGGTGTTGCTTTAAATATTTTGAAGATATGCATCAGGAATAGTTCATAAAAGTACTTCCAAAGTAGCTCTTACACCCACTGGGCTTGGCAGTCCTCACTCTTAAAAAACATGAACTTGGCGCAGTAGTCCCCTAAATCTTTTAAACTAGCTTAATCCTCCCAGTAATGAAACATGCAGTCAGCTAGATGGGTGAATTTATCTGAAACTCACTTATTTACAAGCAACTAAAACATGAAATTAGCTGGTCCCAGAAGGCAGCTTTGTACTTCCCAACTCCTCTGCTATCATAAATCAACCCGTTCAAGAGGGTGCCACATTTGTTTTTCCCATTCTCACATTCTGTATGAACAATCATTCCCCATTTAATGCCAAAGATGATCCTCTAGAGATGTCTCTGCATGATTCATTGATTTCTGGCTTCTGTGGGACTAAAAGTGCGCGTGTGTTGGCAGACACGGGGAGGTTTGCAAAATCAGGAGTTCTGGGAACGTTTCAAAGGAGGTTCCTGCACGAAACAGTGCTACTGTGGTGCAGACATCCAATGTGAGTGGTAGGATCACCATTTCCACCAGTCCCTCTCTGCAAAGAGCAATCCAGTGAGCAGGAGATTGAGCTGTACTCCACATGTTTGCTCCCCTTGTACCCACAGCACCGTGGAGGCTCCAGTGCCCACACTGACACCTAGATGCCCTCATCACAACCACTCCATGCTTTCTGGGAATACTAATCCTGCAGAAGATTCTGGTATCTCCTCCATGGGGAGAGAGCGAGCATCCTTAACCTACTAGATATAAAAAATTCACCCCCCAACCTTCTGCCCAGCTTGGTGAAATAAAGGATTTTTCAGGATTCCTCACTAGGATATTCCCTGGTGGAGTGCTTAGCAGTCAAGTAGCACCAATATATAAGAGATTTTCAATTTAAAGATTCAAAATTAGTATTGGATTTTCCCTTTAGGGAATTCCTTCCAGAAATTACACTGCCACAGCAGGGATCACTGGTTCATGACTGCAGACAATAACACACCTTGGAAAGAGGGAACAGCAGAGCAACAGGAGATCAAGGCTCACAACTGGTAGCTGAAAACTCCATCACTAAGCCAGCCAGGCCCTGGGCCATCACAGAGCTTCTCCACGCTTCATTTCTGACTGGAAGATTATGCTGGTTGGCTTCTATCAGAAAAAGTAAGCAGCTCTTGCAAGGTTAAAACCTGGAGATCAGAATATTGTCCTTTTATAATGTGGCACATAAGACATTTTAAAATAAAAAAAATTAAAAGGGTTGCTTTTCTCACTGTCTGAGAGAATGGCATATTCATAAATACACTTTTACTTGCCTTTTTACACCAAATTATCACCTGTCAACCGATCATTTCGTCTGCACAACTACTACAAGTATTTCCCTTTATTCTGGAACATTTTCAAGTACTGGATTTAAAACAGCACCAAGAGCAGCATCAGGCTTGAAAATGCAATCAGGACCACAGAAATAGGAAAGAATCTGTTTCCCCATAAACTTTTAGAAAAGAAACAGCAGCTCTTCATTCATTCCTGTATCTTCTTTGAGGTCTGGAGTAAAGATTTGCTGGAAAAATGAGTTACATGTGAATATACCATATGATGAGTCAGAAAAGCTCTGGGCAAGAATTCAGCAAACCTCAGTTTTACCACTGTTCATATGCTTCTAAAACAAGATCCCAAGGAGCCTGTTGTCAGGCATGGGAGAAACTGGGCACGCTGGATATGCGGCTTCTGTCAGCCAGCAAACTGGATGCATGTGTGAGATGGAGGTGGCTTCTCACAAATTTTACTCTCCCCTAAATACAGAGGTCCTCAAATTTTATTTTTTTTTTTTTTGGCCTGGGAACAACTGTTAACAAAAAACACTCTTCCAGAATCTCAGACTGTTCTCATCTTGCTTGCATCAATTTGAATGTTTTAACTCCCTGATGGAACAAGCAACACTGGAGGGTCTCAGAGGCAACACAAGAAGCCTACGCTGTAAGAGATGGGCTCTTTTCTGACAGGTATCAAATAACACCTCCAATCTCCTCTGGAAAAAGTGAAAGGGTGGAACAGAATAAAATATACAACGTGATAGCAAAGCTCCTTGTCTTCGAGAGTGAAACCCCCATCCTGTGTGAAGAATATGAAGGAAACAGATGTTCCCATATGGAGTTTAACGGGTAGATTGTAAAAGGGATAACATAATTTCTCCTATCTGCATGTCCCTTGCTCAGATTAGTAGAGCAAAACTTTTTCCTCCTGACAAAATGATTCTTGATTAAGGACCAGATTCTGACCAGTTCCAAGGTAAGTGAGCAGAAATATTCTGATGGCACTTCCTCCATAAGTGCCCAGAGTTAGCAGCTGCAAAATTAGTCCATGTGCCTAGGAGAGCACAGACACCTTCCTCTGTGAATTTTTGGAAGTAGGCATTTCTTGGAAAGAATAATCCTACCAAGGGCAGGACAGAGGTGAAGGGGTTTCTGGACAGCTTCACTTCCCAGCTAGTGACTATAAGTAGTTATGTTTTGTGGTCTACATCAGTTGCAAACCCCAGCTATGCAATGGAGTTTCCACCAAAGTCCTGACCACAGACAGGGTTCCAGCCCTCAGTTACAAGAGCCAACCAAGGCTGCAAGTCTCTCAGATCCCCTAAAAGAGAAGGGGCACACCACTAAACCCTCTGTGCTATTCCACGCTTCCTCAGTAATCTTGAGGCATTGATGCACAGAATGTGCCCTCTAGAAGGCGACAATGCAGATTGTACTGCCAGCCCATACACACACCATCAGTTTTTCATGTTAGCTTTTGAGCAATCATATCTGGAACTTTTCAGGTCATCTCCTTTACTCTTAAGTGAACCCTGATTTATTTACAAACAAAAGCAGAGAACGTTGAGTACATTGCTGGGAAATGAGTAGTTAAGAATCATCTGCATGACCATGCTATGACCACGAGAGCTCCTAGAAAAAAGGTCACCACGTATTTATCCAGCTGCATGCTCGGTAGGAGTGTGCTCTGTAAGAAGTGCTTTTAGCAACAGTTAACATTTTCAAGACAATATGTCAGCTAACGTAACCTTTGAGAGGAGGGTTCGAAGAAAGGTTAAGGGAAGTTAACCTAAATAGCTTAGAGAAATAAAGAGAAGTGTTGGAGGTAATTAATACTTGAGAGGAAATAATGTAAAGGAGAAGAAAGACTTATTTAAGGTTGGCCAAGTGCAATGTACTACAAGAGGTAATGGCTTTAAATTAAAGAAGGGCAAGTTTAGATTAGATAACAAGAAAAAACTTTCCAACAGGAACAGTAATTCAACAGTGGAGCCCTCTGAAGAGAGAAGCAGCACGAGCATTATCAACAGACACATTCCAGCCGACGCCAGCGAGCTCTCTCAGAGGGAAAATACCTGGGGTAAACCGCAAGAGATCCCAGTGACTTGACTCAACAGTCTATAAAGACCACTCCAAACCCAACATCTATGATCCTGTAATTAACACACACATCACCTATTAATCTTACATGTTCCAATGGCTACCCCTTCCCATTTAAAGCATACTCACCTGACAAAGATGGATGGGGGATTGCAGAACCATAATGTAGCCCTACCCTGGATTATTGGTCTGATCCTCCCCTCAGCCATGCATCACATCTCACCTCATATATGTTATGTTACAGTAAATTTTCAAAGACCAGCACCCTCCCACAGAAGAGCCAGATGCAAGAACCAAGTTGGAAAAGCTAAAAAAAGTGTTTCAGGTATTGATTTAGCAGCATGTTGAGCTGACCACAGTTTGTAAATGTGCTGAAATGTTTCAAAATTAAAATGACTGGATATTCTAACAGCATGGCAACAGCTCCAGTTTTATGAGTATTTGCCATGATCTTTATAATTCTGATAGATTTGTATTTTCTTCCTCAATCTCATAATTTTCCTTCAGCCTATTATATCATCTGCTAACCTCTTCTTTGCAAGGACAGTTGTTCGACTGAATTTCAAAAAGATCTGATGGCTTCTGGCAGGGAATAGAAAATACATAGACGTCGCATAGTATGAAGGAGGAAACAGCATAAGATCTCCTCTATCACACAGTGCACAACATAATTAACAGAAGTATTGCTCCACTCTGATTAAAACCATATTCTTCGCAGCATAGTTGTTCTGCTGAGCATGTCTCTAAAACCCAGACACTCCCTCAAGATTAAAACTTCTCAGAAAAATACAGGGAAGTTGAAGACATCCCACAGGAAACTAGAAATTGGCTCCAAAAGTACAGTGAGGGTATCAGTGGGGCAAAGAACTGTGGGATTAGGGCCAGATGAGCTGTGATATTCCTGAGCTTAGCCACCAGTGAAATCTGAGAGACACTGTCCTGTGCTGGGCTAGAATGACAGCCAGGAACACAGCCACGAAATTAGGGCTCCTGGCTTTTCTTCCCAGCTTCACCATTTGCTACCAACAAGGTTGTGTACATAGCAAATTCAGTGCAGGCTTGCAAAGGTTAATTTATGGACTTTGAACCACTTGATTTAAGGCTGGGTTATGCCTCCCTCTGCAGCTGTGAGATGAGGTAGAATGAAGCCTTAAAGGGTCTGCCTGGGGGACTTGGAAGCAAAATGTGCAGCCTTGGCTCTCAGCTGAGGGTTGAAACCCTGGCTAGCTCCAGAACCACAAACCTTCTCACAGGCTAATGTTGCCTGCTGAAAGTAGAGGCTGCTCCTCTGAAGCAGACAGTGACAAAATCATCAGCTGGTAACAAAATCTGAGCTTCTGATATCCACCCATCCTCAGGTGCTTTCTCTGTGACTGGATAAGTCATCTCACAGGGAACGTCTGTGTCATGTCTTTCTCCTCATGGGCTGTTCCCCAAGCCCTAATGGGTGCAGATTGCCTGATTCCAGGCAAGTTCCTGTGATGGGGTAGAAGGGTCTGCTTCAGACTGGGCTCTGATGGGAAGAGTTGGAGCCTTCTTACTAAGAAAAATTCTGCTCAAAAAGTCAACAATACTAAAACTTCATATCTCCAGAAAAGGAAGCAAAATTTATGCTTTATTACTGTTCTATTTCCCTGGGTGACTTTAATTATATTTGCTACTGTACATACATTATTCTACAGTCACATGAATGGCATCACAGACATGGACAACTATATGTGGCCTGCAAATCCATATCCATCCTAAGTCTGGGCTGGATAAAGAAACAGGAAGAGAACTGGACATTCAAGTAATGGACGTTAAATTCAACACAGAAAGAAGATTATCCCCGTTCATATGCAAGTTTCCTACATAACATCCTATTGTTACCTATAGATACAAGAAGTTTGGACAGTAAGTGGTCAAATATAATTCTGCTATTTTGCAGCCATAGTATTCTCTTAACATAGATTATAGAGGTGACACCCCTAAATCATGTGTATCCTCCAAAAGTTGCCAAATACACAATCAAAAACAGTTCCTCCTAATGTATTTATCACCCTGTCTTCTTACTTCTCTGCTTACCAGATCTAAACATGATTTCCATCCCTGAAAGGTTTGGGTAGTATATCTAGCTATATTAGTCAGAGCAAAAGATTAGTGGCACAAAATTGTCCAGGGTTCAATGGGAGCATTTAATCTTGTACCTGCAATGTGAGGTTCTGCCATCCCTCCTCTCAGCAGGTTAATGCATGAAGGGTTGTCAATGGCCACAGTGCCAGTGGGCTCGGGCGAGGCACTACGATAAAAAGAGAAAATCACTGATCTATTATGCAGACCCTCAGATAGATCCAGGTCTAAATGAACTGAACTCAGCTCACAAAAAGAAAAATTTAAGCTGAACAAAGTTGAGCAAAAAGTAAGTTTCGTTTCTGCAGAGAGACTCATGGATCACTGCAACTGGCCAAGACTATCTCAACACAGCACCTCATCACGTCTCTGCTAAAGAAATTGCTGCCTTTACAACTTCTGTTGCCTTCGAACAGGTGTCACATTCTGCCCCAGCTCTGTCACTCTCTGTGGAGTATTTCACATGTTCCTGTTCGTCCTGAGAGTAACAAGAATCCTTCAGAGGAAAATGAAAGAGAAAAGCCCAAGTTTCCATGGCAGGACAGACACACTCACTGCTCTGCTCACGGATTCAGAAACCTGTGCTAAAGCATAAAATTCGCTCTGTAAGTTAAATTACCTTTCCTCTGAGGAAAAAAAGCTGCAAGGAGTTGTATTAAATATGGCTGTCTTCAAAGACCATATGACCATACATTTGCCAAAAAATTTAATGGAGCTAAGTTGGCTATAAAGTATGAACTGGATATTTGAAGGGGTTTCGGCTCATCAAAGGAATAAGATATTTAGAACAGCTGTCTGACAGGAACAAGAAACCAAATCCACATTAAGGTGGAGCTCAATAAATGAATTGGAGAAATTGCAGGATTGACCTATGTGCAACAAGATCATACTTGGGAAAATAAAGTGTTCTTGTAAGTCATTGATTTGCTTCCTGGCATCAGTTTCAGTGATTTTTAGCAAAGTCACAAAACGAGCTGTGATTTCCAAGTTTAAGTTAAAGGTTACAGATAACATGGTCTTCCAGAATAAAAGCTGCATTTGTGGTTATAACCAGCTTAGACTTTGCCTATCCTTTTTTTTTAGTTCTTGTTCCATCATCTACCTCAGATGCTAAATGCCTTACACAGCACGTGTGAAAGGCAGGAGTCAAACAAGCATTAGTTGGTGACCTTTCAGGTTTCTTCAGGAACTATCCCAGCACTCACAGCCTACTCACCGTGCCTTGGTTTTCCAGCCGTCCACTCCACACTTTCCTACATCCATACCCTCCAACAACAGCGTTCACCCTGTTGCTCCCAGATGGCTGAAGCTGATGACACTTTCTCCATGACTACATTAGGCATTGGTTTCAGCTCTTCCTTCCCAGCAAAACAGTGGGAGTGACATGAGTAATTTGTCTGCTATTCCCACAGCACAGCCTGTGTTTGGGTGCACCCGCTGCCTGCCCAGCCCCAGGGCCTCCAGCAGAGCATGGCATGTGTGGCTCTGTGCCCCAGAGCACGGCTGGGGCACTGCTGTGGTCTGTGCAAGGGAGGAAAATGAGCACCAAGACTCCTCTGTAGCTGTTGGCAGTGACTGTACATCACACATCTGCATGTATTGTTTTTCTACATGAGTGTGATACTTCCCCACACAGCCACAGCAGCCCCTGCCACTGCCACTCACGTCCCAAGAAACTGCTTGCAGGAGTCTGGAGATCAAAACTCAGCCCCTGCCTTGAGTGCCTCATCAGACACCAAAGGCATTCACACTCCAGAACAGGTTTCTATGAGCCTTTTATTAATACTGTACATTCCTTTGCAGACTGAAATTACTCAGTTTCTAGCTTGCTGTCTTACAGCTCACAGGGGCTTATTATTAATGGCCCAGTAAAACAATATACAGCCTGTTGTATCTTAATTCAGTAGTCAGTAATGACCAACTTAGAGAAATCATTTTAGACCTATGGGTTTTCTAAGGCCTTTTGAAGGTAATGGCAGTAAAATATGCATATATTAATGTTACTTGCAGAAGGCAGAATATAGTGGCAGTATAAGCAATAATGCAGCACTGTGTAATAAAAATTGAAAATTCTTTTCCCTAAGTGTAAATATAAAATACCTCTGGGGGACATATCTAAAGGAAGAGTGTTTCAATAACACATAGTTAAACTCAAAATTATATTTTTCAAAGCTATCCAAGTATAGTCTAATAAATAAACCATAAAATAAAACAACATTTTACAAGGAAGACTCATACTGTATTTCAAGCTTTTTGCCACTCTTAAAATCATTATTTAATACAGACAGTTTTAGTCACAAAATTTCAAGAGTTTATTCAATATCTTTTATGTGCTTTACAAGGTTATTAGAGAATTTATTTTCTCTTTCCCTTACAGATTGGAAGGTGGGCAGTGATATATGAGCTTTCACATTTTATTTATTCACCAAACTGTTCCAGATGTGATCCCATCATTTATCCACTGACACATCAAACCTGCTGCGTGACCTTTACAGTGACCTCTTTACAACATTTGCTTTCATGCTCTTAAAGTTATAGCAGCTTAACAGTGCTTGCTTCAGTGGGAAGACAAGAGAACTGATATTTGGGGGGGGGAGCTATAATTTTAAAAGAATAAAAATTTAATTACTCTCCTACAATATGAAAACTAAGTCCAGGTGGTGAACCAGCCAGTGGAGTTATATTTCCAGAAATGTTTCCACCATATTTTATTCCAAACAGTATTTCACTCCATGGATTTGGAATGTACTGGATTTGCACAGGCTACATTTAGCAGGCACTGTCTTACTCCCCTTCTTGTGATTTGTCACAGCAATAGGATTCTTGGGGTGATACACCTTTCCTTATTACATATCAGCAAATAGAATGAGAGTCCATCTGCAGTTTTCCTTCTTAAAAGGAAAAATTGCTTACACTGCATCCAAAATTTCCATTAACTAAAAAATACCTACATCATCATGACCTTAGCATTATGCAAAAAAACCAGTTTTGGCATCCTATCTTAGAAAGTCAGTGAGTACACAAAATTATTCCAGGTACAGATCATTCATTCTAGGCAGCTCCCAAAGCCCAGACCTGGCCAGCTGGGAGTTTCCAAGTCTGGTGAACTTTTCCTTAGTACTTTCTTGTTTTATGTACTTCCACACTTGGGCTGATACCAGCAGTAGACCTGCCTCTGTTGTGGTTCACACAATATTTATGGCCCAAGAGGTAGCAGAGAATACCAAGAAGCAAACACACACACACACACACACACATATATACATGTACATACCTACACAGAGCCTGAATCCAGGAGAGGTCCAGCCAAGGGATGAAGCTTTGATAGCATTGAAAAGATTCTGCACATCTTCTGGGTAACAACTTCCCACTCTTTAATTTCACTAAGAAAAATTCCCACTGACTTAGAAGTATTCAAGTAATGTGCAAGTAAGAAACAAGTAAAACCTGGGAAAAGCTGTAGTGTGAACTTCTGGATAGCCTTTTGGTTTTCATGTCATCACCTGTTTGCTCTACCCACACCCATTGCAGATTCATTTCACAAGAATGTTTGGATTTTTGAATTCATATCAAAGCAAAACCTGAACTGTGAAGCACTGAGGAACCCCACAACCTTTTCACAGGTCCTCCTCTCCCTTCCTTCTCTCCTGATCACAAAGATGATCACAAAGGTGATCAGGACATACACCACTGCAGGACAGACATCTGGCCAGTCAAGGCACCAAGTCACCTGGGCCCACGCTGCAGAATCCTGGTGTAAAAAAAGAGAAACAGAATAATCCCAGTAAACCCTCCCAGAGCTATACACAGACACCTGTGGTTAACCCAAACACAGGCTTCTATTTCGATGACTTTAAGCACAGACCTAAAAACTGAGCAGAGGTTGAGCCTGTATGATGTGCTTGAAGTAGGAAATCAGATTCACTCCTGCCAAAATGTTCCGAGACTGGGGTTTACTTTTTCATTATTTGGTAGAAATAACAAGGTTCCTGAGTAAGATCTTAAAAAGCCTTGGCTTTGTAATATTGGTTCATCAATAATAGAAAAATTACATCAAAGAAAATACACTTGTTTCTTTAGGTGTAAATCAAAACACAAAGCAAAGCTGGTAGAAAATGAATGCATTATCCTCATGTGCTGCGAAAACAGATGAATGGTACAAACAGCAGATCTGAAGATGCCAGCAGGAGAATATCACGAAGCTCTCTGGAAGTACCACTTCCAGGTTAAGTGATCACAGGAAGATTACAGTAACACACCACCACTAAGTGATTAATTCTCAGAAAAGAAAGGAAGGTGAGGTCCTGTTTTGATCATTTCTCTAGTTCACAGACTTACATTTCAGCTGGAGTCCTACTTTAAATAAACAGAGCTGAGATTTGAAACTTTTTAAATAACACTCAGAAATAAAATTCCAGTGAGCTCCCCTGCTCGCTTTCTATCGCTTATCCCTGCTGGCAAAGGAAATGCAACTGTTGGCTTTTGAAAGCCACAAATTTGCAAGGGTCTGGGGCGTGAGCTGGCAGGAGGCTCAGACTCCTTGATGTTTGTAATTGAAAAGGACATGAAGTAATGAAGTAATTTCCCTGTCCCTATTCTCCATGTTTATCAGAGGCCTGTCTGCAGTGGAGGAAGGGTGACAGGGTAATCTGAGCCTCCACAGAAAACCTGCTTTTTCTCCAAAGTTATTTAGATTTCCATGAGCGCTGGCAGAATTTTGGAAGGAGTCCAGGCGAATGAAGGAATTTGGCTGCTCTGAAAATATCATACAGGAACTTTAAAAATTGAACTGATTTATGCCCTGTAATGTTTTCAATACTGTATAAATTAAGTTTGAGTTCCTAGCCTGGATTTTAAGGGGAAATTTTATATGTTATGAGCCATGAAAGAACTAGAGGAAAAAATATCTTATTGTATGATAATTCCACCTCTCCTATAAGAAGTGCTAGACTTTGCATATATAATGTGTTCAAAGGAATAATATGGAAAACGCATTACTTCGTAACATCAAAGGATGTTCCAGAATACCTTGAGGTCCTGACAGCTATTTGGAGTTTGCTAATATCACACAGCCCTGTGAAATATATTAGCAATAGAAAGTGTGTATGTTCTGTTCACCACTGTCTGACTGGAGAGCTGGGCTTTGGAAGAGTGCAGGTTTCTGAGGTGCAGCATCTAGAAAGTGTGACCTAATTGAGGGAGAAAATTATCTCCTGCAGAGGACTGCTTGGAGCCACCTTTAGTCTTTCATGTGCAGATGGCAATGCCTGGGCGTTTTTCCCTGGCGGACGTGCCAGCCTGTGTCAAACACTCCAAGCAGCGATGGCCATGGCACAGTCTCGGGAAGTCCTCTAGCGTCAATAAACAGCCCTGTGCTTTCTGAGGCTTTATGATAAACTGTGAGGTTTTCAAAGGAACCACAATTTGCACATCTAACAAACATAAATATGTTTATCCATGGTGCCTTGTCCTCTTTCAGAGGGAGATACAGCTGTAAATAGCTAAATATATTTTCCTCTTTTAATCAGCCGTGGACACAACCTCAGCTGGGGATCTAAAGGTTGAGTCACAGTTGATCCCCGATTTGATTAATCACCAGTCTCTTCTGAGGTTTGAATCTTGTTTCTGGTTCAGAGGTCAGCACATACAAAAGGCCATTACCAGTGAGCTTCCTCTGTGCCAACAAACACCCAGTGCAGCCCACGCCACAGCTGTACACCCGAGAGCTGCAGAACAGACACCCGGGCCTCAAGCTGGTCCCCAGCTTTGAGCCCTGAGGAGGAGCATCAGGAGGCTGAGATGAGGAAGCTGCCACTCAGAAGTGTGAAAACAGAAGCTTAGGAGGAGATCGCTTTCATCTGGAGCCTGAAAGAATAATTGTGAAGTTAGAAGAAACCAAGAGAGACACCAGAGAAGTGAAATTACAGAATTAAAGCTGTGCTGGCTGCCAAACTCCCCTCCAAGAAATTAGGAGAGTGAAGCAGGTGAGGAGCCACTCACCAGGCAGACAGGAAAGAACAAAAGTTATTCATCAGGCAACTCTTTCAGAAGCAATGTGTACCTTCAGCATGCAGATACGTGTGGGGTTGTCACTGACATTCCCCATGAAGTGGAAGGGAGCAGAACCTATTGTCCATAACAGCTGTTATGCACCACTGTTTTTCCATCCCTGCACTTCGAGTCATCTTTTCAAAAAAGAGCTCTGAATTTTCTGGTTGCAATCTTCAGTCCATGATTACTTGTAACCAGTGTCATCACCTGGCACATATTTGTGTGGAAGCATCCAACTCAATGCCTTTCCAAATGCAAATGAGACAACTATTATACAAAAGATTTGGTACTAATGAATGTGTATGGCCAGATCAAATAATTTTTTTAAATCAATAAAATAAATTTAAAAAAGAAAAAAAGAATCCTCTTCCAGGACAGATGTTTCTCTCTCTCTATGGTGTGCCATTCAGAGTATTTTAAGATATAAATTGTCACACAATTCTTTGAATCAAGGCAACAACCCCTCTCATCCTGCCTTTTGTGACATTAATAATTTCAACCCCTTTTTGCCTGTTGGGAAATGCAACAATCCCACTCTTTCAGCAAACCATCACACTAAGCATACACCTTTCTCTTTTTTCAAAGTGCAGAATTTCTCCCCCCACCACATGTCCACCATCCAGGCATGCTTAAAGCATGAACCACAACTAACCCTGGGCAAAACCCCCACCTTTCATACCTGTGAAAATGAAACAGTGATAAAATCCAAAGCTGTTCTTAGTTCTGTGGAGAAACCTAGAAATTTAACCTATTGGGAGTGGGTGTTTCCACAGACACTCCCAGCAGAGTGGGGAGAGCCCCAGATTTACAGTGTGATTAAAAATGCATTTTTACATTTTATTTTCCACTATGTGGCTTTTTTCCCCCCTCTGCTATAGTATTCTGCAGGCCTTAAAGAAGTGTCCCTGTATCTTAGTACACAGAGGTCTTGGGATATTACTTGAAAACAGTACACCAGGAGGAAATTGTGCAATCAATTCCATGAGAATGCCTCCCTCAGCAATAAACACTGCCTGTGCCAAATAAATGGGTGATGTGCGTCATAAATTTCCTTTTCCTGTCAGGGCAGCCACAAGAAATGGATGAAGTTATGCACATTTGTATAAAAATAAAAATGTGTTATTTGCTCTCGAGCGCGCTGCGGACGGGACGCCGGAGCTGCACCGTGCCTGCCCGGGCTCCCAGCACCGCCCAGCCCAAGGCACAGCTCCTCACACACAAAGGAAAGCAAAGCCAGTTTTTCTCCCAGTCATATCATGCCAGTTCCAGCCTAACTGTTCACAAACAATGAAGGAATGCCTTAATTTTTATATTTTTTTTGCATTCAACTTAAGCCCCTGTCAGAGATCACTTGTTATCAAAGAGGAGGTGTTTACCACTTGCTGCAAATCAAACCTAGGCACACAGTGCTGGCTGAACAGCCCAATCTTGACAGTCCAAAACCACTAGCTGCTGCACTGAAAAGTCAGGATCTTTTATTCTTTTTTTTTCTAGATAGTATTTCTCCCACTGACTGAGCCTACAGAGTGAGAAACTTGCTTTGCATTTACATCCAAAGGACGTAACCCACCACCCTTACGCAGTGGGCTCGTCTGGTATAGATAAACACAGGACACCAATTTAATGCTCCTCAGAAAGCTCACTCCAAATGGGCATACAGACTATGGCAACAACACAATTTTGGATTATTTTATTCTATTTATTTTACTATTCTTTATTCTACCCTGTTATGTTGTTGTTCCTAAATGCAGATGAGTGTTAATCACTGCAACCAACAGCAAGAGCCTCTGACCTGATCCCCTCCATGTGCTGTGCAGTGACATCTCCACATGCCCTCACACATCTCCAAAGGCTGTTCCTGCCCAGGACACTCACCAACACAAAGCAGTATCATCTCTGCCTCTCCATTGCCTCTGCTCACATCCCTCCTTGTCTCTTCTTTACCAGCCACTTCTGTAAGATTCCTGGCTCAACTGGGGGACAGAGCGAGCTGTCAACACTGATATATTAGAAATACAATTCAAGCAGCTGCTATTTGTGGTTTATTTTTATACGACTTTATTTTTTCCCCTCAGACTGATCTCCATTTCTATAATATTATTCTTTCTCCTAGGTCAAACAACATCTGTTGTATAAAAAGGAAAGTAAACTCATTTGGATTATCAAGTTTACATCTTTCCATTTATATTTTACTTTAGTTGCCTCACCAGGAATTGCCCTGCTCTGCCCTCTGATACTTTATGAACTACTGGGTCCATAGGAAGATCTTGGCATTACTTTAGCATTCATAACCACTCCACAGGCCTTAACCTTGACGAACCACAACCGCTCCACACAGGCCATGTCTATACTGCCCTGAGAAGTGGGCATCAGAGCAGACCCTCCTCCCACCCTTGCTGCCTGCTCTGTAGGTGCAAGGGGCTGCACCAACAACCTACAGTCCCTGCTGCTGCACAGAGCTTGCTCTGGTCACAACAGAAGTCACCAGTGACTGTCTTTAACAGTCAGTGTAGGCACAACTATAATGTGTCAAAAAACATAGAGAGACATAACATAGGCAATTGTAACCTGGCATAACTCTCTAAGGTATGTGGTCACCTTCACCAGCTGGGCATCTGGCCCTGGGCTGGCTGCAGCTCTGGTCCCAGCAAACAAGAGCACTCTGTCCTGTTAGGGCTCACAAACAGTGAACCAAAACAACCCAAAAAGTGAAAATCAAGTTCCTACAGCCAAACCTGATTTAGTCCAGCGAGAGTGAAGCTATTCAAACTTGTGGAGGGCTCTGTAGCTCTGGCTCTGGCCTCTGTGCCTGAGGACCACTGGCAGCATTCAGTGTCTTTGTTTCACTCTTCTAGTTCTCAAAGAATAGAGCTACAGGAAAAAAAAAATTAAAAGGAAAAGTCCCAGCTCTTTGGAGGAGCAAGATGAAATCAATGCTATTGATTTGATCCCAGCTGGCATTTCATACACTGAAACGCCAATCTGCCCCCCTCCAAGTCAAGAGTTAGAGCAAGCAGGACAGAGGAAGATGACAGCAGTTGCCCAGATGTGATCCTCGTGAGCAAAGCTGTTATTCTCATGTTTGGTCACTGCTGAGAAGAGCAATTTGTTCAGCCATCAGAGAACAGATCCACACAGGAGCCAATGAAGAAAGGACTCTCTTGAGGACAGGTAGGGACATCAGGAAGCCAAAGAAAAACTCTGATGAGGCCACATCATTTTTCCTGTGGCTCATAGCTGACCTTTAGCGCTTACTTTCCTCTTCTGCTGCTACCTCTATTTTTTCTAGCAATAGCGAGGATCAGAGCTGTAATAGTTTCCATCACGTCTTCCATAAAAAAAACACTTGACTTTTCCATAAGGCTTTGCTCTAAGAAAATGACAATTTACAAACATGAAAATCTTTGCTGGTACTTCCTAAGGTTAAGAAAAAAAAAGGCTATCTCCATATGTTCGCATTTGTTCTTTTAGGTAAGTAAGCATGTTCCCTCTAATTCTTCTAAATTGCCAGGACATGATGGATTTCCACAGCAGACTTTCTCCCCCTGAAGAAAGTACAAAGAGCCCACAGTGTGAACAACCACGTGTAGGCCTGATTTTCATTCTGATCTGAACCTTCAGTATATTTCCGAACAGCAGCAGAACCTCTACTGCTGATCATGAGAGCAGTAGTTTTGCTGTCACACAGCTGGCCACAGGAACATCCCCCCAGTTGTGCATGCTTTCTGTTAAGGATGCAATCCCAGAAGAGCACAAGAATGTCCCTGCGTGCCCTCCTCCCACACACAGTTGAGGTAGGAACATGAAAGCAGCCTAACTTCAGTTCTAGAGGCAACATGAAGGACACCTTCCTGCTCCTCACAACGGGATTCCTGTTTTGACACCGAACTCAGATGTGTCCTGTGGGTGAGGGTTGCAACACGCCTGACATCCCCCTGCAGCTCAGGTGGGAGGATGGAAGCAGCTGCACCATCTCTCATGCTCAAGGGATGTTACAAAACCCACTGAGGGGCTTACAGCCAGACAAGTGAAGTCTTGCAGGCCTTCAGTCAACACACAAAGACCAAATATCTACAGAAGAGAAATGTTCCCAACATTATCTCTTTCACCTAGATTTTCTTGTTGAAACTTCACAGGAAACAAGCACTTTTGCTGCAGCTGGTAACAATCAGCCTCCTGCACCCAGCACCTGCCCCTTTTCTCTGCTGTCAGCAAGGCATGGACCTCCAGGCCCTGTTGTATCCAAACACCCTCTGCCAAGAAACCCAAGAAATCAAGGGGTAAGTTTTGGAGCAAAATTGTGGACTTCCATCTATAGCTTAGAATTATAGTGCTCCTTGTCTAGAAAAACTGCTGGGAGTTGCAAAAGAGCAGGATTTTGTACAACGGTTTGAATAGCTGATGATTCCAGTCCAGTCCAAGAGCCTCACAAGAAGGGCCTGACTTTGGAGCCTGAAGTATTTCTGTTCCCAAGGGCACGAGGGTATGGAGAATCGTGCCATGTTTTTTATGGTTAACTGAATATTTCTTTTCAATCTCTGAAGGGCTTGGGGTTTGTTTGAATTGTGAATGATGGCTCCTGTCCCAGCTCTGTGTGTGACACAGTCCTCCAGTGACAAAGTTCACACACTGAGCCTCAGTCAAGAATCCACACGTACCCTGAAAGTTGCTGGCACCCACAGCGTATAATTAAGATCATATGAGACTCGTCACTTCTTTCCCTTGCCCAGCTACTTTCAAGAAAAGGGCCAAATAAATTTCTTTGCCCTTAAGAACTGGAAGGTAAATCCTGTAATTTGACTTTTCCTTCCATGCTGTAATTTCTAGCTGTAATTTCTATTTAAATGTTTCTTTACACTCCTCACAACCACCATTGTCATGGTACATTATGGCATGGTCTTTTCCTGCAAGATAGCAAGGCAGTATTTTCAAAAGCAGATAAAAGGGTTAAAAGCAAAAAGTCCCCAGTCAAAATCTTTCCAGGATGAACGGTTCTATGAGCAGGGAAGCTACGTGAGCATCACAATGTGGATTCTCACCTCAGTGGTGCCAAGAGATTATTTTGGCAAGTTACTCTAAAGATCTGAATTTAAAGGGATAAAAGGTTGGTTTGGCAAGTTGAAATAGCAAGGATAATTCCACTGATTTTATAGCAATAGCCAATGCTGCTTCAGGGGATTTAAACGCAAGAATAATAGGTTTTCCTTTTCTTATTAGAGGCTTATTTTATCATTTTGTGCATCAGTCAGTTGATTGCTGTATCAGTCAATGAAAGGGGGAAAAGCCCTCATTCTGAGAAATACTAATTGCTGTCATTTAAGGTGCTATCAGGATTGTGACTTATACCTTACAGCTTAACATACATACAGACCTAAAATTCTCAGTCTTCCTTCAGTGTTCAGGGCTGGTTAAGAGAAGAGCAGAAGAAATGGGTATTTTGACAGTTTGACAAGTGCATTTCTTACCTGGCACAACTGTGTTGTATGGACTGTCCCTGGGCATTGATTGACAAGCTTACCATAATCCAAGGGAAAGCAAAATAAGATTGCCTCTTGTACAGCTCAAATGAAATCAGCTGTCCTCTATAGCTGTGTAAATTCAGAGCAACGTGCTGAACTTGCTCTGAATATACACCAGGGGGAAAAAAGGAAGATTTTAGTACTGACTTTTTATGATTGGAAACAGCCATGGCATTGTGAACTCCTTTGAGTGTAGAAGGAAAGCCACATCTGAGAGTTTCAATGGTCAGTTTGAGTAATATTCCATGCCCTGCCTTCAGTTTGATTGCTGAGCTTCTCTTCTTCAAAAGCAATGACTTTGATTTCTTTTCATCCAAATCTATGTGGAAAAAAGTATTTTTCACCCTGCTGCACAGCCTGTAAGTAACAACCCCTTCACTGGAGATGGGGCTCCTTCAGGAGCCAGAAGTGAGTTGACTTTTCCCGGGCAGGGATGGAGGAGAAGCAACGTAAGAGGGAACAAGAAACCAACCCCCTGGCTTGGGGTAGGACAGAAAGAAGAAAAGAGGAAACCATAAAAGAAAAGAATAAATGGGTGGAAGGGAACAAGAGAAAGACAGAGAGAAATAAATACTCGGGAAAAAAACTCTCAACATCTGTTAGAGTTAAAGGGAAACCCTTTGTGCTCCTCAGATTTCCTCTTTAGATGATGAATGGATGCAGTGGGAAGAAGCCTATGGAGGAAAATCCAGCCCTCTCACCTTTGTGCACAGGTTCTGCAAGGCTACTCTTTGTTGCCTTATGCTACAACACACTGGTGCAGTGGCCAACACTGCTGACAACATTCCAGGTGGGAGCTAATGCCTTTACCAGCAACAGACACACCGCCTCTTTTGGTTTTTATCCTTTCCCTCCATTAGTGCAGCCTTCTGTCTTGCTTGCCCTTTTGCTACAGATGTGATCTAGGCAGACAGTTTCAAGAATTTTTCCAAACCCCCACACACATCAAATCCCTCTCTTCACTGCTCTGCTGAATGGTTGCTCTGTTCAGGCATATTCCCCAGACCGATTCGCTGCTTGCAGATTAATTACTCTACATTTCTCCACATTTAATTCCATTTTGTCATTTGTTAGAAGAGTCACTGAAGAGATTTTGGCCCTGGTGAATCTGCTTAGGTTGTGCCCAGACTTGGGGAGACCTTACACCAAATTATCCCTTCCCTCAACCCAGTGCAAAGCTGGAGCAACTTCTCGGACCTCGGCAGCTTCACATGCACACAGTGTTTCTGAGGAGCAGGCTCAGTGTTTCCAAGGTCCAGCAAATAGATTACTCGGTGCAGCAGGGCTGGCAGCCCCTTGACATGGCCCCAGAGGAACCAGTGACTCCAGAGCATGACAACTGCTCCCACCCAACAGAGATATGAAAGGACTCCTGGCTGATCAGGCTGGGAAGTCAGAAGGGGTTCTAGCTAGGATGCTTTGCTGCTGGTGGTGCCAAACCCAGGCTGCCTTAGAGACATGAGCATGGTGGGGCACCTTTGTGCTGTCTGGATTACACATCACAGAGATCCTGAAACAGTCCCAAGAACAGCCTTCTGCCAGCTTGAAAAGTTTTCATCTGTGCTTATTGTCTCATACCTGCCCTCGAGCTGGTTTTGATCCAACAGCCTCTATTACCTCCTCTTCCTTTACCTTTTGCCTTAGCTATTAATCTCTGATGTGGAACTTTGTGAAATGCTCTTTGAAACTCTAAGCACACTGCTGAATTCCCCTTATCTAGCCTGGCAGTAATATCTTCAAAGAACTCCAGGAGGTTAGTTAAGTATGACCTCCTCTAGCTTCAAGCTCAGCTTCCCAGCAAGCCCTTCACTCCTTTGCTAGAGATGAGAGGAAGAGGACGGGGAACTCTGGGACAAAGAGGCACATCACTGTTACAATACAGCCAGCAGCAGACACAGCACCACTCCTGCTGCCCAGCACATTTTTAAATTACCTTGGCAACACCAGGCTCTCTGACTGCACCTTCTGTTTCACCAGGACCCAAATGCAAATCACGTCTCCAAGGCAAGCTGCCATCACCCACTCAGGGGAGGACTTCCAGAGGGACACCAGGGATTTCTGAAATAATGTTGGGGACCCAGCTGCACATCCTGCATCTCTGGATACCCCCTCTAGTCCCTTTAATTTCTACCCTTTGTCAGGTTCTCGTCTTTCATGCCCTCCAACCGTGGAGCCATTTTAGACTTACGTAATGCTACAGCAAATGTTTTCACCAGGAAGTTGTTCAAACACCAGAATAAGCTTCCTCAGAGAGGTATCTCTGTCCTCAGAGACACCTGAAAATCAGACAGTCAAAGTCCTCAGCAACAATGCCTAACTTCAAAGCCAGCCCTAACTTGAGCAGGAAGGTGGACCATAGAATATATTAGAATAACGCATATTAGTGATTTTTATCTTCTCTTTGGACCCAGTCCCATATTCCAGCTCTTAACTGGTGATCCCAGGAACCCAAGCCTAATGGTAACCTATCCACTGCCCTGCCAGAACCTTGGCTGGAGTTAGGCACAGCTTAGTGAGCTCCCTCCCTTCTGCATCAGCCCAAGTAGTATTTAAAGTTTATCTCTACAATGAAATGAGTGCAGGGTTTAATTTTACCTCCACTTGCAATGTGCAGAATTTCCCCTTGCACTGTGCTTCCTGCTCCCTCAGAGCACCTTGCTGCGTTTCCATTCACACATCATTTCTTGCTGGTTTCTCATTTACATCATAATACTAAAGTTGCTGTTTACACTGAGCTGCACAAAGGTATGTTTTACATCTTACTGTGGTGTGATCATTAACATCACACTGCTGGCCCCAGGGAGTTTCATGACTGGATTCAGATCCATCTGTCCTGTGTTCCCAACAGGGGTTCCCCCTGCAGGCCTGAATATTTTGGCAGGAGACAATTCAAAATGTGCAAAACACTACATGTCAGGCAGAATGTGTTACCTTAAATGATGATCTCTTATATGAATGTGCTTGTTGCTTTGTATCTTATCTCTTTAAAGAGCAGCCTCTTCAGAAATCATGGTGCAATCTATGCTCCATCACAATAAAAGTGCTAGGTACACCTGCAGTGAGGTAAACTCCCTTAACACTCTCAACCTATAGATAAAATCCCCTCAAAAGAATAAAAAAAGACATGAGATACCATTCCTTATTTACAACTGATGCAAGGTTACAAGATTTTGGTGTATTCCCTTTATAGGTGTGCATCTCAAAGGTGTATATATAAAGGTTCTACTGCATGTATCTGCATAGGAAACTAAAATAAAGACACACATGGCAATGCTGCAGATTTCACCCACATAGCCACAGACTGATAGAGCTCTGATCATCAATCATGGGGGGAGCCAGGTGTTTCAGTGTGCCAGCAGCCACGCTGTCCACAGCCAGTGGGATCCAGGCAGGGGGAAGGAGACATCTGCTTTGGAAGTAAACATCCACCTGGCAACCCAGGTGAAAACATGAGCTACAGAGAAAAATGAGGATGGTGAACACATCTTTTCCTTATAGGAAGTCCTGTAGAGGTTCTCTCACTTTGGGGGTTGGCTCCAGTAGGAGATCATCCTTTCTTTATTTCTCCTCAGTTGTATTTACACCTAGGGCTTACTGCAGCTGCCCTTGAACTCCCTCCCACTGTGTCCATCTACTGTTTGCTCAAGTACATTAGAACAGACACCTCAAGATTAAATTTTAAGGAGCATGTGAGGATGGACAAAATCTGGCAACATTTTACCTTCAAGTGTGAAAACTTGAACTTAGCTCACTTTCTGCCCTCTCCTCCTCTATGTCCTTGGAGGGACGAGACACGTTCATCTGGTGGGAAATGTCTCCTCGGAATGGAGGACAAAAAGTCATTCCTGACACTTGGCACAGAGTAGGCTCAAAACTACAGCCTGAAAGTGGCTGGGTTCTCTGAAGGAAATATGAAAAAAAATTACTGAATAATAAATTTGACAGAACTTATCCTAAACAATAGCAATCTCTGTAGGCTTCTCAGAAGTTGCAAGGCACACACTTGCAAACAGAGGTGCCCTCAGGAGAGATTCACAACACAAACTGGGCCCCTAGGCTGGCTTTGGGCTGCATCCTTTCATCTGTAATACACAGCTCAGGCTGACCTTTAACTAGGAAAAATAAAAAAGGGAGGTGACTGTTACTGAGTCACACAGAGGGGAAAAAAATAAGGTGTGAATTACGATGGGGATGAATAGAGAATATTTAGAAAATCCTAGGAGGCAGAGTATTTTGAGAAGGCTTCTGGATGGGGCAGACACACTGGGTTTGCAGAAGTAGTTGCTCTGGTGCGGGTTTGCCATCAGGTTTCCCTTGGATTTCTCAGGATAGATGTCTGAAGTCTGAGATTTCAAAATCCACAGGCACTTTTGAAAATCTTGGTTCCTTATATATTCCCACAGTGATCCAATGACTGTGTAGTCTTGAATTTACTTAGCACTAAGTGCTGCTACAAGGGTCAGGACAGGTATCTGCCTAGGAAGCTGCTGGGTCCAGATCCAGCAGATGCAGCCCCAAGATATGGCAGGGAAACTCCACCTCACTATCCCCCACTGCAAGTAACAAGCTCAAAGAGAAAGGGAGAATCCTCAACATCTGTCCAATGCTCACAGATGAAAAAGAAGAAAAAAAAAAATCTCAGGATCACTCTTTTTCCTCCAGTGCAGGGCTACAAAGTCAATATAATAGTGTTGCACAGATACCAACCTGGCTTTAACAAGCTATGGTACAGTCAGCAACACCATGATGATGGAAGCATATTATCCATCATAGGCTGGATAATAACCATCACCAATTCATTCACTCTTTTGAGAGAGCTTTGCAACCAGTGGTGGCCACTCTATCTTTTGCTACAGTGCTCACCCCACACAGAGTAGGCGGCCTGAAGCAAGTTCAGTCACACTCATGGCTACAGGAGGAACAGAAGGACCCTCCTGGCTAACTTACCTCCACATGGACCATCCACATCACGAACTCCTGCCTTTCCTTGGGGCTGGAGGGGAGAACCCAGAGACTGTGCCTGCTGCAATGCGACCTCATGCCAGTCAGAAGAGTCGTGCGGAGGAAGGTGCAGAAAAAAGAAATCACCGAGAATTAATCAAGCCATCATCAGTGGCTCCAGGTGCAATAGCTGTACAAGAAAAACAAATAAATCAACCCATGGTTAAAAATAGCCTTTTTGATTACTGTCTTCAGTCTTCGTCTAAGGACATCGTAACGACATATTGTTCTCTCAGGAACTAACCCTTAGCCCATACTTTACAGCTCCTGCCCTTAGAGCCAGTCGATACTCACAGAAGATGGAGAGGCAGGTTGATCAGAGCTAAAAGATACCTGTACTGCACACATTTGCTCCTGCTGGACCCCTGGATGCTGCCCACGGGGGAGGAATGTCCAGCACCTTCATGGCCAAAAACCCATCAGCCAAAGGCCACGAGTGGTCACTTTGGGCGGCTGACCTCGTAGGAAACGCTTATATGGATGCCCATGTGTCCCAACAGGGGCTGCAGCGCTGCACCTCCGGAACTGGAACCCACCTGGGTCTGCAAGGACACCCCCAGCACAGCCGCGTCCCTCCCCCCGGGGCTGCCGTCGGTCCCAGGCGGCTCCGCTGACGCTCGGCGTTCACAGAACGGGAGATGGATAAAACACGCAAAGCAGGGATACGAGTAACGCGTTGCTAATTTTAACTCCTTTAGACTAATTTTTTAAGCGTCGCCGCACCCTTAGGAGAAAAACCCACTGTCACCAGTGTCACCGTTGCCAAGCAGGTTCTGGCCGAGGGTTCTCTGGGGAAGGGTAAAATCTCGAGTTTCAGGCTCAGCCCCGACCCCCGCAGCAGCCCCGGCCGCGGACCCGCGGGGAGCGGCGCCACCTGCTGCCCCCGCCGGGCACTGCGGGCCGCGGGGCCCTCGCGTCAAACCCGCCGCCCCGGCCGCCCCTCACGGGCACACGGCGGGCGCTCCCGCCGCCCTCCCGA
>JAWWLV010000158.1:13291555-13340803 GCA_035041135.1 Platyrinchus mystaceus | reverse complement strand
GCGGGGCCCTCGCGTCAAACCCGCCGCCCCGGCCGCCCCTCACGGGCACACGGCGGGCGCTCCCGCCGCCCTCCCGAGCGGCCCGTCCTTCCCGCAGCCCCGCCGAGCCCTCGGCCACGGCCTGAGCCGGGAAACGCGGCCGCCGAGTCACGGTGCTTGTGTTTGAACCCCCAGGTGGCCTCAGCTGATCTTAACTCGTGGCGTCTTCCCGTGCCAATGTCCTGTGGGGAAAGGGCAAAGGGGAGAAAGCAGCGCCCGTGTCCATCTCTCCTATTTTGATACAGTCTCTGTTATATTTCCTTTATCGATCATCACAGTTACTAGTCATAGAATCACAGAATATCCTGAGCTGGAAGGGACCTACAAGGACCATCAAAGTCCAACTCCTGGCCCTGCACAGGACAGCCCCAGGAATCCCATTATATGCCGGAGAGCATTTTTTTCCAAACACTTCTTGAAGTCTGTCAGGCCTTGGGGCCGTGCCCACTGTCCTGGGGAGCCTGCTCCAGTGCCCAGCCACCCTCTGGGTGAAGAACCTTTTCCCTAATAGACACAACCTAGACCTCCCCGATACAGCTTCGTGCCGTTCACGTCACTGATGACCAGAGAGAAGAGATCAGTGCTGCCCCTCCACTGCCCCTCCTGAGGAAGCTGCAGACCCCGATGAGGTCTCCCCTCAGTCTCCACAGCTGGCCCAGACTTTTCAGTCTCTCCTCACACCAAAGTTTCCCCCTGCATCCAGCTGGTGCATAATAAACCCCCACATTATTACATGAAGCGTCCATCATATGTAAACCAGTGCTGGGCATCACAGTGAGGCACCTCAGCCCTACTGCCCCCAACATGCACTGCTGGCCCCTATGTATCCCATAGGGTCTGCTCGGATGTGCAGCCCTTCCTTTCCTGCCTTTGCTCAAGCAATATTCATTGCACCACTACCCCAAATTAAACACCGTTTGAAGTGTAGTGCCAGCTACTCCTTCTATTTAAAGAGGAAAAATCACTCTGATTATGCTCCTTGGTTGCAGTTTCTGTTTGCTTGCTCCAGCATTCATCTGCAGCTCGGTGTTTACATAGGATACGCAACCTGTAAGTCTAAGATTTGATTATATAGAAAGATGTTCCAGGAACGTTACGCATAAATACAAGGCCTCAGTGCAGTCTGATTCATCCAGACTAATTTTTTCAGACTTCTGACCTCACATCATTTGCCCAAGAATGTTCTCATTTGTCCAAATACCATCAACTCTGACAGCAACAAGTCCTCACCACATAACTATGTGTCCTCCTGCTCGCATCTGGCTCAAGGAGTCTCTGATAATTACGAAGAATGAAAGTTGGAGCTTTTCTGAGCTTACAGTGAGAAGGTACAGGGTCCCTACCAGAAAACCCTGAAAACCAGGTAGTTCTTCTTTAATCATGCTCGAAAATAGATCTTCTGACTCACTAAATACTGAGTCACTGACCTGGCTCCATAGGAAGAACCACAATCCTGCACAGTCCAGACCTCCTTCGTTGGCTCAACACACCACAGCCACTCAACATCAGCAACCACATCCAGCCAGAAACTCACTGCCCAAAAGCCTCAGGATCTGCACAGTGCAGTCTTCTCCCTTACACCGGGTGAATCACAGCTATGAATGGTGTTGTACTTTCCCCCATCCTCCATTCATCGAGAACAGTGTACTGTCCTGGCAAAAGTGCCAAATTTGGTACTAGGATAATAGAAGAAATTCAAGCAGCACTGAGATGTTACCACAGTATAGTAATCCATGGTGTTTGGGTATCTCAACCACCTTGTAAACAAGCAGCAATAAACATGAAGTTTGACATGAGCATGACAACAAAATTCTAACGTCTCTGGGTTATTTCTTGCTTTTTAATCAATATAGGTTGATATAACCCACCTCTGCTGTACATATCTACCAGGATGGCACATCCATCTAGCTGTTTGTGGGACTGGCATCTCTACACACTTCTACTGTTGACATAGAGACAAGAAAGGAAGGGGATTGGAAACATGATTCAAATCTTAAACATAACTTGACAACTACTGAACAAAAGATAACAGGGTGACATTTCCACAAACTTATACATGATATAGGTGTATGTGAATTAAACCAGCAAAGGGACATGGCTCAGATCTTTTGTGTCCTCTCAGAGGTCTTTAATGTCATTTATTGGGCCTCATTGAAAAGATTGGGCCAACAGTTAGAAATGTAACCACAGCCTTGCAAAAGCTTGGTTCAAACTCATAACCTGCTAAGCATAGCTAGTGTAGTGGGGAAGTCATTAGACTCCAGAGTTTTCAGGTAGTCAGTGGTGCAGCTATGGAATTTGCAAAAGTATTAAGGAAATTGTTGGGAAAAAATATATCTCTTCTCAGTGGCTGCATTTTCCAATGGAAAAAAAGAAAAACATCTCACATTGTTGCTGTGAAAAGAAACTCACTGAAATCTGTGATGCCATGGTAATGAAGATTCTTTTGATTTTTGGCCACTTCCTTCATCAATAGGCTTATTACTGTAAAAAAAATTAAAGAAGGAAAGAAAATACAAATATTTATCAGTGTGTTCCATTAAAAATTCAGAATATTACCATTATTTTCAGCTATGTTAAAAAAGCATGTTATTTCTGAGACAGATCACTTATCCATCTTTATTAATAATTCCCTATTGTGAAAAAGACAAGTATCATTTTCCTTACACCTTTAGGGAACAAACAATTTTCCCATTTTCTACGACACTAATACACTTTTAATGGCTGTAAATTGTACACACATAAGTAGTGAAAGATTCCTATCATTTCAATCTATATGAAAGTTTCAGCTGCAGCGTTTACCGTATTCTGGCTCACTGATTTTAAAATTACAGGAATGCCCCCACAGATCTTTTGAATTAAAACAAGACACAGCTTCTGGTTTAAAGTGTTAGCCTCCTGAGGTAGGCAAAGTAATACTGTACAAATCTAGATTCCAGCATTTTTTCGCCATCAAATGAGCATTTCTTGAGAAAATTTGACTGGTGCCCACAGCCCATGTGTATCAAATGACCTGATCTGGAGCAGGATGTTGATTCATCACCACATCAGGCAACGAATTTCCTTGGGCCACACCAGCAGCAAGGGTAGCTGAAACAGAGGGAGGGTTGAACAAACCCTTCAACCTGCAGCAGAGGAGAAAGCAGCAGCTGTGATGAGATTCGAGGATTCGAAAATCCATGTAAGACCACTCATGTTGCAGCATAAAATCCACACTCTTTGTCAGAATTTATGCTGCAGTCAGAGGCCAATTTGGTGTTACCTTTCTTGTGACAGTAGATCTACTGCTGCAGTCCACAATACACCATTAGCACATTTCTCTCTCTGCTGGCTTTCTGCAACCTAATGGTGAGACATCAACAGTTACTAATCAAATTATTAGTGGCTGGACTAAATGCACAGGAATGGCCCATCCTAGAATCCTTCTGTTAGCAAGACCTTGTTGGAGACGAGAATGGGCAGCTGTGTGAGAAATTACAACATTGCAAACAGTGTGCCACTGCTGAGCCTCAAACCCCCGGTTTCCAAAACTTCTGCCAGTACCCTCTTCCAGCCTCCACGTTGTGGAGTAACAGGCACCCAACATGAAGAAAGCAGGCACGGGCTATTTGCACTCAGTGCTTGAGGAGTGTGTTTCTGCACTGAACCTGTGTCCTTTTATCAAAGGTCACTCATCAGGTGCAGTGTCAAAATACAACTTGTCTTCTAAACTGGTGGTACAAAATGTCTCAGATGTAACTAGGAGGGAAGAGCATGCTCCATTTTGGAGGGGAGGAAGGGATGAAAGAGAGAGAGACAGAGCCGGAGGTCACCACAGAGCAGATAAACTCAGAAGATACGGCTTCTGGAGGAGAACAATACATTCGTAATACAATTATGGCAGAATGGGAAAAAAGACTGATAAACTAAATAGCCTTAACTCACTCTCCAAGTTCTAAGTGGTGATGTGTTCACTGGTTTTAACTTTCCACCAAGATTACAGCTGTGTGACACTGGAGCCTATGAATTTAGATAGCTCATTGGTTGTAGGAGACTAAACACGTACCCGTATCAAGTATGTTTTCAGATCCTTCAAACATGAGGAGAATTCAGGTAGAGTATCGTGCTACTGCCGCCTGGAGTCTCTGACACAGCTCTGAATTTCTATTACAGCTTTTATACATAACTTTCAGACTTCATTAATTCTGGTGGAATTATGATTCGTCTTTCACTTTTTTTAAGGTTATGTGTGACAAAAAAATTATGCTTTCAATTTGTAAAACCAAATACCTACGTGGGACCTGTCGCCACCAACAGAAGCTCCAAACAATCACACTGATGGGGTTAATTGGCATTTTAAAATAAATCACTGCCTCCAGATTGATTTATTTCCCCCCTTCTCTTTACACAACATTACAGCGTTTCTCTATAATTATTCAATGCTAAGTTCATGGGTTTGAAGCAGACGACTGCCGACTTAGGAAATGGTGTTTGATTTGTTGCCATGGAAACATCTTGCTGTAGATGTACTCTAATCCCATGACAACTCTGTCTCTCAAGAACCATTTTTTCTGACATAATAAAAATCTGATCAAGGTCAGATTTAATAACAATCTCAGTTCCCAGACTTTATTTCACAAAGCTTTAGCAGAGGGTTGTTTTTTTTTTTTTCTGACGGGATTCTCTGGAAACTTTGTTTATTTTCTTAGCCAGACTGGAATTTATTCCCTAAAATATATAAACCTGGTGTGGTGTCATGTAAATTTACAGTGCACCTTTTGTTATGGTATAATTGCATCATTAAAAGAAAGTTACTTATAATTGTTTATATTGTCTTGACAGATGTTAACATTTTACATAACGTTGTTCCCCCTAATACATACATTTGGGATATCAATAGTGCTTATCATTTCCTAACAACTGGTGTTTACATAGTAGCAAATGCCAGCATAGCTTAACTTTTCATTGAGCTACATGTTTCATACTATAATGTTTTTCTGAACTATTTATCACAGGCACATTCAAACCTGGAGGACTGGAGACAAGCGCCAGGGCTTTATGTGTTCTACCAAAAAATAAAACCAACATATGTGCAGAAGAGTCATATTAACAGAAAAAAAAAGGGGTTTTGGAAATAAGGAACTTGTCAAGAACTCAGGCACAATTTTGGGAATTTTTTTTCCTTCCTTGGCACAACTGTATTTGTCCTTCGGCAGTTCAGTACCCACTGAACTGCCTTTGAACAGTACCAGCTCCCTGAGAAGAGAGACTTGGCTAAATCAGCTCAGCTGCACACTTAAGGCTGGGCTTTCACAAGACAGTTACCACCTGAAAATGCTGAGAGACAAGAAGGTTTCAGAAACACCTTTTCATCAACTCCAGCTCAGCCCCTGGGCAACTGAGCCCTTAGGATTATATGGTTCCGACAGGTGGGGGAGGAACCAAACATGGATAACCATTAGGGACTTCTCCATTCGTGCTGCTTGTCCAGTAGGACTTTAGAGCCCCTAGAGAGAGATTTTACATGTTCATCTCACCCTGAAGCACATAGCGAAAGGAGATCAAGTAAAAATCACAGCCTAAAAAACACATGATCTCTATTGATTGTAAAAGGAATCCAAACTAATTCAGTCAAATATCTCAGATCTGTCCCAAAAGCACCATCTGCAAACCAGGTCTGCAACAGTGAAGAGAATGGGAAGAATACACCTTTCCTACAGCAAAAATTTATTTATCCATATCTATTTAGCCTCAAGCCTATCAATGTTTCTGTCAAAGAAAATATATAATTGACTTCCTTCTGTCAATGCAAATAGTGATCCTGTAACTCCTTAATACATCACATGGCAATATTTTGTATCACAACTACCCATATTTCTTCTTATTCCCCCAAGCACAGCTTCACACATACAGATGACTTTTTTGTTTGTATCTTTTCAACCATCCAACACTGGAATGTTTGATCTGCTCTGGAAATTGGTATCCCACCCTTGTGACAGGCATTCACCAACCCATGTTACAGCACTGCTTTGGATCCACAGGCCACAATGGATTATGCAAGATACTCTACAAGATAGATGGCAGGAAGTCCTCACCTCAAAAAGACAGGTAATGGTCTCTGCCCAGTGGGGTTTCTGGCAATCAAGTTCAACCAGTGACATATCCTGGCAAAGAGAATTACTGGGACCAATGCAAAAATGTAAGGAGTTTGTTCAGAAAACCTTTATGCTGTCATGCATTTATACCACAAAGATATATGAAACCACAGAAACCGCCATTTAACGTAAGGATTGTAACAAATTTTGTACATTATTAACGTGTTCAAAACCAACAGCTTTTTCATATTGATTTTCAAGTGTGGCACCACAGGCAGAATATAAACCCTTCTTATAGCCCAGAAAAAAACTGAGCTACATCTGTTCTTTGACATTACAGGTGATAAAGCATCACTTTGATGGCTCAGCTGAGATCAGAGCACATCCAAGGTACCACATAGACACACACTAAGATACAGCATCTGCCCTGCAGAGCTTTCATTTTAAGTACTGTGAGACAGAGTGAAAAAGGAATTATTCATATTCCTATACTATAGGTCAGGAAGCTGAACCTTGGGCTTTAAGTACAAGATTGTCCTTCCTTTTGCATTATCAGTATAAACAAGGATTATTGTCAGAACTGTTGTGACCAAATAAGAAAATCTGAGGCAGCTTCAGTGAAGATTATATTGTGGCACACAACCTGCTTAAAGTATTCATGCTTGGCCCACAGGCACAGAGACAGAAAACACAGATGTTACTGCTGTCGAACTTTAAGGTACCGATCACAAACCCTGAGCCCTTTCTGCTGATGTTGTAAACATGCACACATTTACACACACCAAAAGATGGTTTCTGCTCTGGAAAGCAAAGGGTCCCATGAGGATAGAGCTGCAAGATCCATGTGTCAGTAAATACAGCATCGCCGGGCTGTCACTCTCAGCATTCAATCTCCAGGTGAAAATGCAATATAACAGAAAAGGCCACCCAGCAGGACGAGTCAGTCAGGCACTCTGCAGCAAAGGGAACAGCAAATCCCATTCACCCAGGCTGCCCTGCCACCCCCTTCAATAGAGTCAGCTAAAGGATTTGTGCTCTTCTCCACGCTTACCTTCAAGCCTAAAGAAAGAGGGGTTTAGTGACTTACCCCAGTGAGTGGACCAAGATTGTACAATAGCTGAGTGGTGAGCAGACACAGAACAAAAGGACACTTGAAACTAAAGAGATCAGAAGTTGCTTCTACATTAAAGATGATCAATGTCTATTTTTATTCTGTGTACTCCAAGCAGGATCCTCAATCCACCCTGATAAACACAGGAACTTGATCATTAACTACCAAGAACAAGTTACAGACAAAAGCATCAATTCCAAATATTGGCTGATTTTTCTCTTATTTCTTCTTGGAAAGAATGTCAATACTCATCTATTTTTACACAAGCTTTTTCTATGGAAAAATGAAAATTATCTGAAGAAATCTGTGTGGGTTTTTCTTTGGGTTTGGGTTGGGTCTTTTTTTGGGGGGGGCAGGCAGTGAAGAGGGGAGAAGGTGCAGGGAAGGAAGGGATTTCAGAGCTCATATCTGGAGCACTTGTAAAACAAAGTTGCCTTGACAACTGTAGCCATCTTTACATAGTAATTCTCTTTGCAGAGTAGAAGGCCAGTTTAATTCCTTGTTTTTATTCTCTGTCTACAAGGAGATCCCCTCCCACTTCCAGGTAAGGTTCTGTCATGCATACACTGGTTTTACTTCAGTGTATACCCAGAGTACAGCCTGTTCTCATTGAGTAAATCTGGAGTTTTAATAGATGTTATTTGACTTTTAAAAGCATTTCATATTAAGATTTTCAGATTTAATTGACAGATATTCAATTTCAAAGTCCTACTCTCTCTTCATAAATTGCTAATAGTATTTTATCCGAAACAGAGCTAACCTAATAAACAGATGAAACTTTGTTGTCATTTCAGCTGCTCGGAGCTCTGGGCTGTATATAATTGCTCTCTTCATTTTACAGTTCTTCTGCTTCAGATTAAACTTTTTCAGGATGTTGCAACGCCAAAACACACGTTCTGACAGGAAACTGGCATCAAAGGTAAAGGGCTCACAGACGTGTTTGGTGCTTTGAAACCGTAGGAAGAGAAGTAACTGCTTAATTTACAACAGTTATTGCAGAGGAACAGAGGAGGAGAAGAAACAAAACACTGACTAAGGGACTCGAAGGAGAGCTCAGCTCTGGCACGTCGGTGCCACACGGAATAGGCACAGAGAGGTGGTGGATGCACCATCCATGGAAACATTGAAGGTCAGGTTGGACAGGGATCTGAGCAGCTTGATCGACTTGGAGATATCCCTGCTCATTACAGGGGTGATGGACTAGATGGCCTTTAAAGGTCCTTTCCAACCCAAACCATTCTGTGATTCTCCCCATGGTGTTCTGAATATTCTTCAGATTGAAAGAAAACACCAAGGGAGGGAAATCCTTTTCAGCAACAAAATAAAAGAACGGCCAAATAAAATAATTCATCATGATAAAAATGTCTTCATGCTGGGGTCTGGGAGGGGTATGTGTGTGTGTGTGGCTTCCATTAAAGAATTTGAATTTTTCAAAGAGAACAGATATTTTCCACCAAGCTTTTGATGCAGTTTTCCACTCAGTAAAAAATGGTTTTCACGGATTGTCTTTAAATAGCTCTAGTTATAACAACAGCACCCACACATCTTCATGCTCACCTTTACAGGAATCAATGCATAAATTTATAACAGAAGAGTTGTGGAGATCTATGTTAAATCATCCAGACTCCACCCTTCTGGCAGCTCTCCCCAGGGAATAAGCAAAGACCTAAGAAAGGCAATTTTTGTTACACACACACAAGTCCCTCAAACAAAAAATCCAGACGCTGCATTATGGTAGCTGGTTACACACTTGCTTCCTTCTCCACCTCCAACACCCAGTTGGCAGCATTTTCAGAATGAATTCATACAAAATCTGGTCTTTGTCACCTCAGTGTGCAGAACTGGACATTCCATTCCCTCAGTTTGGAGGTTTAAGGCAGGCCCTTATGGGTTCACCGAGAGAAGTGGGTGGCAAATAGGGTTAAGAAGGGATCTTTCCACAGTTGGCCACGTGCAGCCAAACTCACCCTGTAGGGCACTGCTGGATCCCCACATCCTGTTGGAAGAAAACAGTGCAGCAACTGTTGGGAATGAATCTGAAATAGATGAGTGTGTGTGTGTGCACACATAAACACAGACAGCAGAGCAAACACAATGATCAGGCACATGAACGTGAAATATCATTTTAAAAGGCTGAAGAAGAATTGTGGAATGTCCTGGTAAAATACCATTTTGGTTCAATGAAATATTTTGTTGCCATCAGATTTTGAAGAAGCAGAAATTTAATTACGGCACTTTTTTTTACCCCCACAGTGAAAAATTTCATAGGCAAATATTCCCATTTTTCTGTTTACAAAACTATGGACTATTTATTTTCATTGAAATTGTTATTCTTGGTGAATAATACAAAAATAGACTTATATTTTAATAATCTTTTTTTTAACCACACTTAAAAATGCTTGAAGCAAAGACTGATCCCTTGTGAACTGGATACCAATATAAAAATTGTCTTGGTTTGATTCTTTTTTTGAAAATAGATTTTTGTCTAGGATCAGTTTTTCGGTCAAGTGACAAGGGAATCTTTAGGAGAATCTAAGACATTGTGATCCTCTGCAGCTTTTACTTGGATGTGTTGAGTAAACTACTACAAGCCAAGTATTACTCTAAGCCTCAGTTTCCTTTGTGATAAAAAGCTACAACTCTGTCTTTAAAAAGCACACTAAGGTCTGCAGATGGAGTAAACCTTATGATAATTGTACCCAAGCAACCAACAGCAAAATGTGGCTGATCTCCCACTTTAGTATCTGAATAAACATGGAATATGTTTATATTAGTAGTTAAATACATAGATAATCAGACAGCAGAAACCTATTTTCATAGGAATGACATGTAATGATAAGGATATTTATTATACTTTTGGAAGGACAAAAGAAAATAAAGATCAGTGGACATACATCTAACTTCTTTTATAGAGTTGTATCTTGTTTCTTAAATCAACTGGCCCCTATTCCTCCTACTCAGAGGAATCTTTGATAATTCACATGTGAAATTAAAGGCATCTTATTTATTCAGTTATTTATTATTCTCTGTAAAATGAGTTAGGAATTTGTCCCTGTGAATAATGTTAGCCATAATAGTTAATTTACTCCTATTCATTGGCAGTAATAAAAATGTACAAGGGGATGCAGAAACATTATTATTTCTTGCTTGAAGTGCAATTTCATGTGGTGAGAAAAACATGCTAATATGCCGCAAAGTGCTACAGGAATTTAGTTCTCAAAGGAATGGTGGTATTAAATGTATTCTGACAAGAAGGGGCTTTGGAAGGGAAACATTTATCTTCATAAAGTCATTAAATTTACTGAGCAGCACTGCATTCTTACTGCAATCTGTTCACTCCATTAAAGGCAGAGCTGTGGAACGGTCTCTGCTGTATTAGGAGCATCTGAAAATTGTAATAATGGGGGGAAAAGAAGACTCAAGGAGGGGGAAATAATATGTCCTTATTTAAGAGAATCTTCTGCATAAAAAAAAAAAAAAACCAACCAAAAAACCCCACAACACAAACCCACAAAAAGCCTCAGAAATCGCCACTCAAAAAGAACAAGTTTCACTGCCTTCCTCTGGAAAGAAATATATTTTAGGGGAATTTTGCAAGATAAGATTTTAAAACACTGCAATGAGGACTAATGGCTTTAAAGGCACTGACAGCACAAAACTAGCATGTGAGGTGGGAAGAGCAGCCCTGCACATCATATTTGATCTGTAACTACCTGTTCATGTCCAGGCTTATGGCACTGAAATGGAATTAGAGCAAGCAGAGAACTCCTGAAACTGGAGATGCTCTTCTCAGTGCCATCGCCCATGCAGTTGGTTACTTTGTTTTGTCCTTGGTAGCTAGATATACTTTAAATAAAAAGATAAAGTCTCTGTGTGCATTGCAGTGTTTCAGTAACATTTTGGGTGAAGCCCAAAGTTCAGATAACCCAATCCAAAATCTTGGGTCAAAGTCACACCACAATAATCTGCACAATTGAAGAGGAAGGTCCTTCCTTCTGAGGAAGCAGGGGAACTTCTTTGGTCAGGAGAAATCTTTTTTTATAGAAAACTTAGCACACTAACTCCAAAATGAACACAGTCCTGAAATTAGTCATGCCTCAGATATGAAAATGGTTGCATGAAAGACCCCAGAACCAAATCACACATGTTATTCTTTTCTAGTTCCATTATAACCTCTTTAATGACCTCCACTGCACCCGTTGGAGAAGGAAAGTACCTGTCCTAGTCCTGATTATGGCAAACATCAAGAACAGAAAGTTAATTAAATAGCAGTCAAATATGACAGTAACACTGCAAAACCATATTTCTGAACAACAGCCAGAGCCATCCACAACATGGTTACTGTGGGCTTCTTACATCAGTGTCACAGGGTGCCAAAGCTCTCCAGGAATTAATTCAAAACAAGGCAGCAGAAACCCTTAACATTAACACCACAAACCCACCTGCCCTCCCAACCACAAAATGATATGGCCCAGAGAAACACCTCAACAAGAACAACTACACAAGCATCAGACCCTGAACCTCCTGCTCAGCATGACTGCATCTAAAGTCAAGGAAGAGCAATACTCAATGCCCTTATTCACTACAAGGGGGGATTATCATACCTCCTTTACATGATTTAGTTATAACCACACCCACAGACTCTCTCAAAAACTCAGAAATGTTTTTGCCTGGATTGTGAAAGCAAAATAAGATGTTGATAGAACTAATAGAGCCCATTGTCAGAAGCTGAATGCAAGAGGCTTCGAGTGGTGCAAGTAAACTCCTCTTCAAGGTTTTCCTTTGTGAGCAAACAATTGTGATCAAGGCCCAGAAGTCCAGGTAGTAACTGCTTTCTGGGTCTAGTAGGTCTAAAGAATGACTTTCTAATGGGTTTACACCACAAGTGCATCAGTTCTGCAGATTAGTGTCCTCCCACACTTAACATCTGGGTTAAAGGGCTGAACCTCCTGGCTTTGTTGTGTCTCTAAATGTGCCAGATATATATAGTGGGTAGAAGTTAGATAGCCTGCAGAATAACTGTACAATTGTACCAATTTCTAATACACTTGCAGCCAGTTGCAACCTTGCTGTAAAACAGAAGGGGAAAAAAAAAAAAACTACATCAGGAAACCACAGACTTCCCTAATGGGTTACAGTGCATAATTGAGTATAAAGAATAGTTATTGCCTGAACTACAGTTGAACTGAGATTTCCAGCTTCCCTAGCAAATGTTCTGCTACTGCTGCTAAGCTGTAGCAATAATTTCTAATTGTGTGGGTTTTAAGTGAAAATAGCAAGAAATGCTGTTCGATTGGTTACCGTAAACTATTCCTTCCAGTGCTACCAGGTCATTGGAACAAGTCCTGGAATTCAGAGGTCTTTTACCTAAACAGCACTAGCAGAAGCTGAAAACTAATGAAGCAGTGCTGCAGCAGCATCACGCCCATTACACGATTAGAGGGACAGCATTGGACACCATGAGATTGTCACACACCTTGCTAATGAACCATGTTTTACACACGTTTAATTAATTAATTATGGCTGAAGTCATTCACTGCTAGCCAGCAACTGCCTTATTATACACAAACCTGACCACCTTACAAATACCACACTGGAGTGCTAATGAGCTGTTAAGTGGGACTGCACGTTACCAGCAATTTTGTGGGAAATCAAGTAATAAGAGATCAAATATCAAATAAAAGAGCTTTTAATCCAAGTGAGATAATTAATTGCACCTCCTGTCTCACAGCTTTCCTAGTACTTTACAAGAAAAAAGAGCTTTCTCATCAAGTTAATTTGATCCTATTGCCAAAAACTTTTTTTTTTTAAATTATGAGTGCCATTTAGCAAGTGCGACAGGAATTATTATTATTTACATAGCAGTTTCTCTTTGGAATTCCAATATACTCCAGAGACATCACTCAAATGCACAGGGAAAGACAGTCAGTAAGCCCCAAGAGCTGAAGGGATGTCCCTCCAGCAGTAGGACTTGGTGAGCTCTGCATAGAACAACCTGCAATCACCTCTGTGTCCCAAAGGCCCCCTGCACCTGCACTGCTCTGTTGGCCCCCAGGACATTCCAGCCTGGAATAAGAAGGCATTTATGAATACATTTCCTTATTCACCAGTTGCATTTTTTTTTTAAAAAAAGCCATTAGCAACACCATCCAACCTGATTTTTGGTGTTCCCAGACTAATAAAGTTAATTCTGCTCTGACTTTATTTTTCCCTTTATCATAAGCATGATCATAAGACAGTATGGAAGATGATCAGGACATTTGAGGAGGTTTAAAGCAAGCTGGGTTTTTTTTGAGTCAGAGAAATCAATAGCCAAGAAGGCCCCAGCTCAGTTTTGTAGCCTAAATAGCATTCTTCTTGGGCTTGTGTGTGCAAATGTGTTATAAATCCCTGGGGCCTTGATAGAGCTTTTCTTCTGCAGTTTCAGTCAAATATAGGCTGGCCATGACTTCCATAACACCCATAAAGTGTCAAAAGCAATGTGATGAAAGCATACTTCACTTCTCCCTGCATCCAGAATTAAATGTTCACTATGCTTAAAAGTCTTATTATTTTTCAGTTCACTGGCTCACCCCATCATCTCTGTTATCCAATTATTTCCTTTCTACATGTTTTTTTTTTCCCCACAAACATTCTAGTCTTTCAGCATTCTACAGCACATCATTAGTTAATTCCTGTTGACTTTTATCATTTGTACTCTCCCTAATTGGTTTGTCACATTCCTATTTCCTTCTCAATCCCTTTCCATTTTTATTTTCCTACATTCTAACTCCCTCATATTTATTTTCCTCCTACATACACTATGATTTTTATTGATGCTGAATGCAGCCCGCAGGCCAAAAATAATAGTCAGTCCAAAAGCGAGTGACCACAGTTCTTCAGTTTTTCACAGATTAATCTCAGAAAAGAGGTTCGATTTGGCTAAATTTCCTTTTCTATATTTCTAACTACTGAGGAAGCTGCACATACAATAAATATTTAATAGGAAATCCCCTCCAGCTGAATTCAGGCCCCATAGCATCTCATTACCATGTCTTGGAATAGCATCCTCATTGTCACTTGCTTAATTATGCTAAGAAAGAGTTGAATTGTGTGGCTGTTGGGATCAGAAAGTGATTAAATTCACTTGGCAAGACTTTGGATATCTCATTATGGTCCTCATTTAGCACTTCTAATTGAGTCCATTTTTAAATTTTTATGTGGGTTTTTTTTTTTTTTAGTTTTCAAGAATCATGATTTGGACAAAATCTTTCCAATAAGAGCAAATATTTCCTTAAGTTTTTCTTTATTTCATACAAATTTCTGCCATGAAGAAGAATCACGTGAAGATTAAAAGCAATTTGATGACCTACTGCACCACTAATCTTTTTGAAAGGTTCTCACCCTTACAGAAAAGAGAACTGGAACTCCCTAGAGTAGGCACCTACTTTGAGATGGAGTTCCCTTTCCTATGCATTAACACTTGCTGAGGATCTTGCCCTCTATGAATGATCACAAACGACACCTTGCTCCCAAGAAATCCCCTGACCTCTACTCCTCAGCAGTTTTTGGAGCTTGAGTCCTTATTTCAGGTGAGAGCATCAGCACTCTGAAGGTGAAGATGAGAGTGCTGCTGGGAAAGATGATTTCTCCTTTAAGAGTTGCTACCTTAGCTTGCAGGAAATGCAATTCTCTGAAGGAAACCAGCAGAAGCACTAGGTATCATTTCAATCACAATTAACGTGTCAAAAGGAAACTCAAGTGATGCACAAGTGCCAGATATCTGCACAGGGGGTTAATTTCATCCTAAGCCAGATGACAAGAGAGTGCTCCATTAAAATCAACACACATGCAGTTTACCAGCATAGATACAGTCCTCATATTAGTACTGGGAAAGCCTCTTAATAGCATCATAAAACAAATTCTCATAGCAATAGCTATATACAGTCAGAAATAAGATAGATTGTTAACAGACTCTGATCTGTATGAAACTGTGCAAAAACAGCATCAGGAAAACACATCTCTGTGGGTAATGTCTGTGCTACCTGAGCCCTACCTGAGTGCAGAAACACTGATGAAAGTCTATTCCTCACAGTGAGATATAAATAACATACCTATAACCTCTGAAAGTAACCATCATTAAAGAATAAAAGACTTAGAAGGGCAGGAATTAGGAGTGGGTGTCTTAGAACTTCTCCCACAAAACAAGAAAACAAAAGAAATACTTCCTACAAACATCCTCACCAGTCTTTACAACCAACAGCCACAGCTGAACAGTTACATCTTGATTTTGTAGGGATGTGGGCAAATGAAGGAAGGTACTTCAAGAAACCCTGGAGCAATTCTGCTGCAAGAATAACGAAAAGAAGCGATATGAAAGAGGAAACCATGAAACTTATCAGCATCCAATAAGGCATGCACATTTCTGTTTTATAGATGCAAAAACAGAGGTGGGGAAAGGTTATGTGACTTTGCTGAAGGTTACACAAAAAGACCAGTGTGACCTGAGGAACAGACCTTTAATGAAACCCTCATCGACACAGAGCCCCACTGGCAGACGTGCTCTGACTCAGCATAGCACCATGGCTTTTAGTCTGCTCCAGCACCTGCTGGGCTAAAATGGCCAACTACCTCCTCCCAAGCCTTATCAAGAGAAGTACATGGAGCAAGGTACTTAATTTTCAAAAACCTAGTTATTTCTTTCTTTCTTTTCCCTCTAGAAAGACTTAATTTTGCAGAATCTCCCAAGGAATCTCCTCTTTTCAGCCAAACAAGAAATTTTACAGCTTCCTTCTTTGCAAGTGCAAACTTACCCCAAGAGGATCAATATCTGTCCAGCATATCTGGGGATTTCACCCCTTACTTTTTTTTCAACCTTTACTTTTAGCACAATTGCCACAGAAACCTTTCTCTCCCAGAATTGCATAACAGTGTCCTAAAGACATCCTTAGCTACTGCAAAGCCCAGATTTTGGTACTCTTACTGTGAACTATGAAATATTTACAGGCATAAACATCTCTTCTACCAGCTCTTTAAAGTCTTTTCAGAGAAACAAAGGGAAAAAAAGAAATGGCAGAGGAAAGCCCAAAGCCTCAAGGCCACCATCAGCCCAAGGATTTGTGGTTCTCCTGAGTGCATTTTTTTTAGTGTCTCTGTTCAAGTTGGTACAGGAGATTGACTTTTAAGGTTGATGGTATTGATCTAATTCACAGCCCTATACTCATTTATCATGATTCTTTAATCAATAGCCCAGCTACTTAAGATACTAGGAGTTCGGGTCCTTATTTATCTAGATGACATTTTGATAGCACCTTTCTCCTCGGGGGCTCTTGTCTTTTAGGTCAGCGCTTCATTTCACCTCATCTTCCCCCAAGGTGTGTGAGCAGTGGGAAGACATTAATGTCCCTTGTCCCAGCCTGTGCTCGGGTGTGGCAGCACCACGTTTTGGACCCCTCAGCAGATTTTGTCCTTGTAAGGATCAGGTGCTGAGCTGCTCAAAAGCTGACATTCTTTCAGCAGAGCCACACTGGTTTTCAGCAGCTCTCTCTTTCACAATCCACATACACATGCCTTTAGTTCTGACACAAAAGGAGCTGTTGAAGCTCAACCAAAAGATGCTCCCAAATATAGCAGGTCTCATTGTTTCATCTCTTCACCTTTTCCTCCCTTAGCATCAAGAGTAAGCTTCAGGAGAGGGCTTACTGTCAGACTCCTTAACTCCTCTTCAGTTCTCCAGAACGAAGCAGCTTGTCTGGAGCACTCAGCTGTCCCTGCTTTACATAGATCCTCTCCACCACTGAAGTTCTATCAAAATACATGCTGGCAATGAGATTACCACAAAAGCACACTCGTCTATCTAAGCACAAGTTCCTGGTTCACTTATTCATTTTAAAGATCATGTTCTTTGTTAGGATGAAGGATTTTTGCTTTCTTTCCAGGAGGCAAAGGTTAGTTGGCTTTCATTGTAAAAGCAATGCACCTGCACTGCAAAAGACAGCGAAACACTTCAGTGAAAGCAAGCTAAGAATAAACAGAAACCTGCTGGTCCTCCGTGCTGAGAAATAAACCCTCTCAAGCTTTGAGTCATCAAAGAGTTGTGTGCTGCAGCCCAGTCCCAGTGTACAACACTGTATCTTCAGCTGGTGGGAAGTAAGGGAAGCTACTGCAGTTTCACAGCTGAACATCTGGTCCCTGCAAACAGGCTTTGCGTGCCCCTGGATGGTTTCTTTCAGCTCCGTATCATGCAATATAAAAAGCACAAGGAATAGAAGTTTGAGCCTCGAGAGTGAATGTGGCTGCATCATGAGCCCCCTCAAAACTTTCCTGTTTCAAAACTGAATTCAAGTCTTTGATGCTCCCAATCAAGGCACAAATATCCTGCAACTTTTTCCACAACTCAGCCTGGCCTCACCAACTGCTACCTAAGCAGTTCTCTCACTGATTTCATGCACACCAGTGTCAACACTTCCTGGTCTCCAACCTCTTCAGAGATCAGTTGGGAACAGAACAGCTTCCCCCCTCAAAAATGGGCTCCACAGACTTCCAAGACATGAAAAAAATGCTGTAACTTGCAGGGGAAGTTTTCTGGAGAGAAGGTAAGAGAGCAGAGACGAGTTTTCACAACTCTATGGAAATTCCCTTTATAACATTTTTCTACGGTTTATGAAAAATCATTACTCTACAAAAGAACCCCAAACTTCCTAAAGCTTCCTTTGATTGCATAAATGTTAAATAATTATAATTTACAAATGTAAATGCATACACAAGGATAAACACACTGTTGGTGGTGCTGCTGTCATTCTTAGCACTACTTTGGTAATTATAATCTCACAGCACTAGGATACTGGGGATTATGTCCACCAAGGGTCTGTAAAGTTACAGTGGCACAGCATGGTCATCCAGTCCACGTGTAAATACGAACTTCAAGTCGTTTACATCTGAAAAAATATGTTTCTTCTACTGCTTTAGAAAGAAGAGCAAATATAGTCACTTCCCACCAACAGAGTTTCCCTAAACTCACCGTAACACTGTGGATGAAATCTACTCCTGTACACAAAGTCTTCACATTCCTTTCACTGTTAAAAAAGATTTATCTAGGAGGGAAGTGGTGCTTGAACCTTCTGCTGAGCTTCTGTAAGAAGGGGTGAATTTCAGCAGACTATTTACCCAAAGCCATTGCTTCCCAAATCAGTCTAACAACTCCAGCTGCTCCCTGACATGCAGGGAAGTGCCGTCTTTAAGAAGCTCTGCCACAGCTTGTATCTCAAAGGCAGAATAAGTAATGTGGGGTGACAGATGCTTTCATAGCTGTTTTTGCATTGTAGAACTTATACAGCACATACATAAATATATCTACTACACATGCAAGAAAGACTTTATTTACACATTTCCTTCTTGTCATATTTAATTCATAACTGCACACACTCAGTCTGCTATGTTCCAACTTGGCCAAATCCTTGTTCACCAAACTATCTTCCCTCAGCACTGCAACATCCTAAGGGCACACAACTGAGAGAAGAAGGAAAGCCTATTAAGTGATGAGGATGCAGTGTTTATAAAAATTAAAATGTGAGCTGGGTGTTTGGGAGAGAATGAAAAAAATTCAAGAGCTGCATTGAAGTATGCTGAATAAATTTAAAATATTAAATCAGGGCCTTAATTACTATGTCTCTAATCTCATACAGTCACACTTCACTTTGAGGCAATTTGTGATTAAATAATAATACTTTAAGGCAAATAACAACACTTGGCACTTTTATAGTGCCTTTTGCCTAATTAGTTTGGGATTAGTTCCTTCGCATTGGGTATGGGGCTTTGAAGATATAAAGTGCTAAGTATCATTATGACCTGAGGATCTCAAAGCATTTTACCCTACGCATTAATTAAGCCTCAGAGCACTCCTGTGAGGCAGGTAAGTATTTTTGTATCCCTCTGTGTTTGGCAGGCCCAAATGGAGAGAGGCTTGGCCAGTGTTTTCAAACTTGCAGACGCATTCTGGAAGCACTTCAGTGCCCAAGGCACCTTCCTGGACTGGGCACTCCCACGGCCCCCCAGCCAGAGCAGTGCCCATATGAGCATCTTCACATTTCACTGGAAGGCTCCTGGAGCAGACAGCTCTGCAGGAACAGTTGGGCATGCCCAGGACTGCTGGAAAATCAGATAACTGCTTATGAGAAAGCCATTAGAGTTCATTCCCACCTGCAGGAAGCCCAGTGAGAAAGTTATCCTCGATTTCTTGGTCAAAGGAGTGAAAGTGAAATATTCCAACAGCTCAAATCCAAGGATCTCTGTGGTGGAGTCAGACACAAAGTCATGGCCCCCACTGTAGGTCATGCAGCCCTCAGGCCTTCTCCAGAACCATGAGTTTCTTTTCTTTTGCTTGTTTCCTCCAAACACCAAAACTCAGAGGCAGCCTAGAGATCACAGGCTGTTACCAAAGCAGAAAAAGGAAACTTATTTCTTTTTAGTTCATCCATTATGAAAACATAAATCAGCAATAAGAAGCTACAAAATCTTCATTCTATTTATAATTAATATTGTACCTGAAGCAGTCACCTGCAGAAGAAAGAGGTATGAAAGGATTTCGACGTACTTTGATAATTAAGGGTATTTAGTGTCCTTTAAACATAAAGTTTAAAAAAGAGGAAATCCACAATCTGCCTGAATGTTCTTAGTTCAACAAAGTCTTTGAGTTGACAGCTAATAATTAATTAACAATGAATGGTGTCTTTCAGCCTGTCACTGTGATTGACACTATCATCTTCTGAAAAGTGAAAGATTTGTTAATGTGGCAGACTACAGTCTGGGAAACATTAAAGCTTCACAATTCCCACTGCTTTCAGCTAAACACTTGACATGACAGGTTACCAGCTTGAGAAGAGGAGGAGGTGAAGAGAACAGCAGCAACCTCTGCCGGTGAAAGCTCTGCTTCCCCTCCGAGCACTGATTTCCTTCAGACAGACAGAAGAAATCAGGGAGAAAAAGACCCTGACCGGCCCTGAAAATCCAACCTTCTGGAGGCTGGGTGAGCAGGCTGGGAAGCACTAACTGCCCACCTCACTGTGCTCGTGCTGCTCCTGGTCCTGCTCAGCAGCAGGGCAGGGGCTGGAGGGGCCTGGCAGACCCCTGGAAGGGCCGCTGTGAGCACCTCTCCAGCCAGCAGTGCCACTCCAGGCTTATCCCCACCTATTCACCAAATAAACACCAAACAGCTGTTAGAGTAAGTAATTGAGAGCTCACTTTCAATTATACACATTTGTTGATTTTTTTTTAAATCCTATTTTGACAGGCACTGCCAAAAACTATGAAATATGTATTCTAACTTAAAACAACTGACCTAATTAAACTAATTAAGCAGCAGAAAGAGACTTTATTTTAATAAACAAGGAGTCCTGCCACCTTGCCTGCTCAGGATTGCTGTCTACCATGGATCCAGCTTCTCATCGACCTTCCTCTCCAGCTACTCTTGACTCCCCTTAAGCTTAACTCAATGACAGCTTCTGTACTGATGACCCTCCTGTGTTCAGTCACCCATCTCCTTGGTCTCACACCTGCAAGTCTGGCTTGACTCTCCTGCTGCAGAGCCCTTGTTCTACGACTGCCTTTATTAGCACAGTCCGCTTTCCCCGCCTCTATCCCACTTTAGGACTGTCAGCTTTTCCCACAACTCAATTGCATCAGGTGCCTATTACACAGGAAAAACTTCTGCTTGCTTTCAGCCTCCTCCTCGCTGCCTCCCTTTCTCTCCTCCATTAGTACGATCTCTGACCTTTTCACACTTAACAAGGTCTGATTTTTCAAGCCTCCATCCCAGATCACCTCCATTTATAGCAGATCAGCTCAGCTCACAGCAGAAAGCAGTTCCAGTAGAATTACCGGCTCCACCAGTTTCTCTGGCATGTCCTTAGCAAAGTCTGCTTTTCTGATAAAAAAAAATCCACCTCCACAATTTATTCTTCCTCCTATTATTTATCCATACAGGCTTTTACTAACTTTCTACCAAGAAAAAAAGAGGGACATGAGACTTTTAGGCATTTGGATGTCTTACACTTTCTTCTCCCTTCTTCCTCCTCATTTCCCTTTAGACGTAGAAACTACTTTGCTGCTGCCAACTCTTTTAGTTCTCCAGGAATTGTTCTCATCTTCATCCCATTTCCTATTTTCCTCCATGTCTTTGTACACTCAGCATTACCATACTCAGTATCTTCCTGCTCAGAAAGTCCCCACATTGACTCTGTTTGCTTTTCCACCTTTCAGTTCATCCCTACTTCAGTCTCCACATTCCCATTTTCCTCATTCTGTCTGGTGGGGGTTTACCCCCCCTCTACTTTTTCACACAGGAACCAGTCAATCCTACTGTCACATCAACATTCTTCTCTCTGGCCTTCCTAAAGCAATTGTTCCCCAATACCATTCCCTCCCAAATCATGTTGCAAATACCTTTTCTTTGGAGCTCACGTCTTGCTGTTTTTCCCCTTCCTCCTTCAGCTTTCCCTTCTCTATTATTTATGAATTGCTTGCCTTGACTTTTAAGGATATTCATGATTTACTGACACATCCCATTTCCTCTCATCTGCTCCCAAGATGTCAGTTCTTGCCTCCAATCAGCCTTTGGCACCAAACTTCTCCATTTGCTACTATTTAAAATCAGGACTTTCTTGCTTTCTTTTCTTCTTCCCATGTTGTCCCCTCACACAGGAAACAACCTAAAAATTAATTCATTCTGTTTTTCAAAAATCCTCCTTTCCATTAATGCCTACAAAGAAATTGACAACCACAGATCATTTTTTGCTCAGATCTCTTCACCTAAAATATTGTTTCCTTATGCTATTTACACTGCTGCCTACCAGAAATGGTCAAAATCCCTAAGTGGATCTTCTAGTTGCTATAGAAATACAAATAATAAATAACAAAAGGAACTTGGAACTAGAGTAGGCAAAGTACACACAATTTATACCAGTTGCTCCTTGCAGAGAAAACTCCAGAGAGCACCTGCAAATAAACTAACAGCCCCACATCCCTAGCAGGCTTACATGCCAATATTGATGATAGAGGATACCCAAGCTCTATACATTGCATTACCAGCCTCCTTCAGGTGTTGTTTCCTTTCTTATTTCAAAGAAAGGAGTGCAGGGGAGAGAAGGGGGAGAGCATTACAAGACACCCCCCCAATATACATCCTCTCTGAAGATGAAACTTGGGGAGCCCTGCATTAAGCACATTAAAACCACTGCGAGCTGACAGATGCACAGGAATACAACAACTTGACTTCTGTGGGACTCCTGCAAGCACAGTCTGCTTAGTAAAGGCCTTAATTAACAACTTTGCAAAGGACAATGAGATTATAACAATTATTCACTGCAGGCAGCCTGTTTTTTCCTCCTCCAGTCTCCAGCATTTGCTTTAGCCTGCATTCCAGATAAATATTTTATTCTGTGCAGGCAGAAGGTTCATTATGTAAGTGACAAAGAGAAAGCATCAATTGCCATATACACAGATCCTAATGCACCTGGTTAATGTAGTTATAACATGTCACTGCAAAACATCTTGTCAGCATTTTGTAATTAAAAAAGAAAAGCTACAGCAATAATAAAGGCGATGCATTTAACAGAGACAAATATCACATGTAAGATGATCTTTCAAAGCAGAAATAGAAATTACCAAAGCAAAGCCTTGATAACCTTGCCCTACATACTCCAGTACCCTCGAATGCTCTTTGGCCCAATAAAGTACCCTTTTCCTCTCTACAATAGCACTATTCAGATAAGTAACACTGACCAATCTACAGGGCTGCAACATTTTTCAAAGGACAAAAAGCATTTCTTTCCCATTGAGTCAGCAGGATATTTATTTCCTTGTAACAAAGAGTTTTCTGAACTGCTGAGAGATTTGTCAAAATGGAATCACAAGTGATACATTAAACAACCAGAGGGGAGAACTTATTATTAGGCATTAAAAGAGAAAGCTGCGAGTTTACAAATAAGAATAGGACTGTGTACTTGACTTTTTAAATTCTCAGTTAATGAGAAATCAAACATGAAAGGCAAACATTTAATCTAGAGTAAATTCAGTCATTTAAATCACAGCCACTCACAATCCTGCTGTCTTAGACTTCATAATACACAGCAAAGGGCAACTGGCAGGGCATAAACACATGCCTGCTCAGTGCTCCAGAATATGCTGCAGTTATTTAAATAGCAGTTATCAAACCATCAGAATGAAATTTCTCCTATGACAATGCCAGCTCCCCCCATTGCCCTCAGCATCTTTTCCTTTCCAAGGACATGCCTGGCTCACAAAGTGGGAAAGTCCCATCTTCTTCCTCCAGCGTAATGAGCTCTGGGTGGCAAACTGCAAACACCCAGCTGGCCACAGCAACCCCAGTGGGGCTTAAGATTTACTCAAGAAAGAAGAAAAGGTGGGTTTACATTAGCACAGGCCAACCACAATATCAAACCTGGTGTCCTACACCTCAGATTGCAGCCACGAAAAGAGAGAGAGAGAGAGTAACTTCTGCTTCTTCCACCAGCCTGAGCATCACCTCCTGTCTTTTAGCAAAGCCCAACACGACACAGCCACGACTTCTTTGCTGCACACACTGGTCTGACACTGACACCTTCTTGCTGCCACAGCTCCAGAGAAATAGGATTAAGATTTGCTCATTTTTGAGCTCTTCCCAGTAGCTAAACTAAAAGTATTCCCTGCTCAGCCAGTCCTCTATCCAGAGTCCTCTGGGGAGCATTTGTCTTTTCCTGCACATCCTAAAGCCCCCAGGAGTCTGGTCAGGGCAGCAGATTGTACCCCAGGAACCAGGCACCTCCACATTGCTCTCCATCTATGATCCTGACTTTCCTTACGTACTGGGAAAGCACTCCTGGGTCACAGGCTTTCAAAATCACAGTACTGGAAGACATCCCAGAAGGCCTTTTAGCTCATCCTTCTATTCATGGTGAGATCAACTGTAAATATGGTATTTGCTCTTAAAGGTCTCCAGTGATGCAGACATCACAACTTCCCTGAGAGTCTCTCCCCCCCCTTTCACTGTCCTTTCCACCAGTAAGGGGTTTTTTCCTTAATATCTAGCTTGAAGTTTTTGCTTCAGTTTAAGGACATTACTTCTTGCTCTGTCTCCATGGAGAAAAAAACCCTCAAACCAAAGCAAAACAAAAAACCCCAATAAAATCCCCCAAAAATAAAAGTTTAAGGACAATAGTGCACTTATATAGAGAAAACAATCTGCATAAGCAAAAAAACACCCACCTATCTTCTTCCAAATTTTCCCTATTAATCCATAACACTAATGAGTTTTTTAGAACTAGAACACTCGTTTTCAAAACAAGCACTATGTGACATGAGAACATGATGAGGATTTGAGCGTTTTGTGAAAGATTTTTGCAGAGAGGGGAAAGACAAAAGCGATTCAAACTCTGTCCTCATATTTCCAAATGCCTTGAGATGGCAAAGGCACGAACATAGCTTAGTGATGGAGAGGAAGATCAGCAACAACAGAACTGTTATCGTTATTTCTTTTATTCAGCATTAAAAAGGGACTCACCCCACCGATGCAGAATTTCAGTCTCTGTGGTTGGACCAGGCCCTGGATCATCACACACTAACACAATTATCCTGCAGGCAGTCACATCTAAGCCTTCCTCTCCTTTCCTATTCGTTCTCATGTACATCCCTGGGCACCCATGGTGTTCCTCTCTAATTTGGTACCATCATAAGCAGTTCTTCATCCACTACTGCATTCAAGGCTGGAGGTTAAAACAAAGAGAGAAAAACCAATAGTGGAACTCAAGGAGAACCAGCCTGTGCTGTGAATACATATGGAATGACAATACAAGGAGGAGAGTATTGGTATTTATTGCAATCTGCCCATGGCCAGATCAGTTGAACGGTCCCTGTTATATGTGTATTTTAAGTGCTTTGTGACTTTAGGGAGAGCACTGATAAGAATAGATAGATTATTTCAAGCCAGAAAAGATTCATTAAATAAAATATTAGGATGTGGTAGTTGGAAACATTTACCTGCTAGGGACTCCCTCTGTCCTAGGTGATTTACCTGTTCCAAGAACATTTCCTAAAAGGAATGCTTGGGTCTTTGGGGTTTGTTTTGGTTTTGTTATGGGGGGTTTTTTTGGTTGGTTGGTTTGGATTTTGGGGGAGAATGTTTCATTTTAATTTTTTTTATTCTATAATGTCTTCATAGCAGCAGAAAGTTAATCTTTACTTGACAAATGCAAGAGCTTAGGCAAACCACAAACACACTATGCAGCATGTCAGGCTTACAAAGGAAGTTCTGGTTCTATCAGGTTTCCACACCACATACAGCTGCAACATTGGCTTATATTACTAATCACTTGCAGTATTTGTGTCTTGGGTTGTAACAGATGGTGTTTGTGAGGCATGCAAAAGCTTCAGATAGCCAAATGGTACAGCAGTTGAGATAAGGAAAAAAATCCTCAAAACAAAATACCCATCCCTACTGCGGAGGCTGGAATGTGAGCAGTGTTTAAATTATTCCTGGTCTCTGCAAGCACCGTGGATTTACAGACTCTTAACCCTAAATAGGACTAGATTCAATCTTTCATATTTCATTACCCCAGTAAATCCTCACAACACCAGCTCACAGATGTGACGCACAGCAACACAAGACAAACCGCGACACAGGAAAGTTCTGTTCCTGACACTTCGAGAGGCCTGGGCTCCAGATTACACCAGAACCCCTCAGGTGTAGCTCACCTGGTTTTGTTTTGGTGGCATCTCAGTTCTGATGGCACAATGCAACATCCCATATGCTGAGGTACTTGAAAATTCATCAGGGGTGCCCTGTTAATTTGATTGCTCTTCTGTAGAGAGTGTAGTAACCTGCTCTACAGTGGCCCAACAAGCCACAGTTCTCAGTGCTGAGCTGTTGGCAGGTAATTTTTAGGGGGCTTGTATAAGCCTCTACCTCTGGGGTACCATGAGCTTTTTTTGCCTACATGCTGACCTGGCTTAATAGACATGGAAAGGAAGAATGGCACAACGCACGTCTTCATACCAACACTTAACTTCCTGACATCTCAGGAGACCTCTCAGCAGTTTCAGGACTTTAACAAAGAAAGGAAGATTCTGAAGCCCAGGGCAGCTGCCAGTCAAGACCACCTAGGCTTGTTTTGAGATGAAAGAATAGAGACAACAGAACTAATTTCTGTCAGTTCTTTGGATTCAAAGTCTTTCTAATAGCATTCTCAAATAATGCAGTAACAAAATTATTACTGTCTATTACTTTTGAATAAGAAAAAATCATTCAACAACAAAGCATGAATATTAGATGGCTAAAAAACCTCCATATTTCTTAACTAAAAATTGTGACACTGTACCTTTTTTGGACTACAAAAAAGCCTGTCCCCAATTTTTAGCTTTCACTCTTTATATTGCTTTTACATTAAAAACATGGGAACAAGACAAAGGTTAGGTTTTTTTCATTCAATAAAAGAGAATGCCTCCAAAAATAATTTGAAAGAAAAGACTTTTTCTATAAATAAAACTTTTAGCAGATACTCTGACCACTGCTAGATACCATTAGGCAGAATTGACTTGCATTACATTGAACACAGCTGGGGTCACTTATTTCTCTATTTCTAAGGGTTGTTAGCACTGAAAAAAACCCAACCTGTATTGCTTTTAAAACTCTTCCAACATAAAGGTCTCAGATTCTCTCACCACTGGCTAGTGGGCTTAATTTTATGGTGATATTCACTCTGCCTTTGCTTTTAGAGCTACCTAGTTTTGTTTAAATGATGAGAGTGTTTAAGCACAATGCCAGTCTGAACAATCCCTTACTACAGGTTTACATGACCTTGACAAGCAGCAGCACTGACATTTAAAATACAGCATTAAAATACAGGAAAATGTGCTTGACTGGGACAGTTCAGATGATGCACAGGTGGAAGAAGTGGAACACAACATTCACAGAGGATTTATACAAGCACCCAAAAAAACCACCTGATCAAATCTCTCTGTGGCAGCAAAACTCCAGTCACCTGCCCAGATAATCAGCACTTGCCCTTTTTCCTCTGCATGTCAGGCTTACAGAAAGAAATCAGTCATCTGATGCTTCTCTGAGTGCTTTCAAAGCATCTGATCCTGAAAGCAGTGTCTTCTCTCAGAGAGGCCAGAAGAGAGTAGAGGTAAACGCCAGCACTGCACACAGCAGGTACATAATGTAGCTCTATTTGCTTCTGCTGTGCCACGAAATTATGAGGAAGTCAATGCAAGTGGGGAAAAAAACTGTCTCAACATATCCAGCCCACAGAGAAGCTCTCAAGAAACTCAGCACCTACTCCAGGTTGTACCAAAGACCTCGTGGATAACCTCACAAAGGTCATCTCTTCTCTTCCTCGGGTCTTCAAGTTATCTTACCATAAAATGACAGCCCAAATCATCAGCACAAATTTTGGTTTTAAACCATCACCAGCATCGTGGCACCTTACAAGGATTTACCTGCTCCCTCCCATTGCCCAGGGCAGCCATGGGCAGAAAGCAGAGACACACTCTGTGGGACACAGAGAGGGCAGTGCTAACCTGCTCCTGCAGTGCTCTGCAGGGGGATCACTGCACTGAACTGCTGATGCCCACAGCTACTTCCTTCCCCACCTTGGTTGTTCCACAACAACCAGAATATTTCAGGGGCTGATCAGACAACACTTCACTCAGTCATGTCACTGCCACCATTAATGACCAATAGAGCATATCAAATTTGGGTTGAAAATATCTCTACTTGTGGAGCTGAATGTGGAAATAACCTTTTGCCATAGAAACACAGATATTGACCCAAAGCTCTTGGCACTCAAAGCAGCAGGTCTGAACTGGAGGTCTTCCTACATGGCAGAAATCTTGCAGCAGACAAATCAGCATCTTGGGTACCCACCACTAGAGATGGAAGATCACATGCTACAGGAACACAAGCTACATTCTTAGTATTATCAGGCAAAATCCTGGGTAATTTGATCTCTATTAATGGTTAAAGAAGGAAACAGCTTCTCAAAGAGGCAATCAGTCTTCCTAAAGTACATAAGCATAAACTGAATCAGAGCTTCAGAAACTCACTTTACATTTTATGTAAAAATAGAAAAAGTAATATATGCAACAGAGCCATTAAAATGCATGTGCATTTGTGTGCAAGTTCTCTTTCTTCTCTTCCTTTCCTCCCCAGCTTGATAACTATATTGTTGATAGGAATAAAATATCAGCCTTTACTTGTACACATACCCAAGATCTTGTAAGTCATTACAACGTGTTTTTGAGATTTGCCACTTCACTGCTCTATAAAAAGCTTCCTGAAAAAGTATTAACAGATGGCCTCTTACTCTCTGAGACTGTTCGCAATACACCAGATGGCAACCTGAAAGAGAAAATCCAACTTACATTTTCAAAACTGAAAGAAATGTGACAATATCCTCACAATAAATATACAGCATGAAGGTAGCAATAAATGATCCGTTTGAAGCAAACTGGCTTTCTTTATTTAAGCAGTGAATCCAGCCCTCACTTTATAACATATTGAAGAATGCTTCATATCCAGTGCTGGAAGTAATTTCTGATGCAAGCAGAAAGTTTGCTTTAAATGAGCAACAGATTTATGAGAGGCAAGGTTATTTGAAAGAGTGAAAAAATGGCCCAATAGCCTTGGGGATTAAGACTCTGTATACTGGATCCCTGGTATCTGGTTTGTGTCTGAGAACTAGTCTGGAGATTGCAGTGGTTTTGCTATTAATGTGAAAAGTATTAAACCCAACTTGCCATTCAGGGTCTTGTTAGGGGAAGGCAGCAACTCTTCCAGATCCTTAACTGCTTTCAAGCTTTTTGATTCACCTGCAGGACAGCAGCTTAGCTCAGCTCACATGAATGGAGAGCTCTGCTAAGTACCATCAGCCATTCTAAGGGTCAATAGCTATTCTACTGTCCCTTAAATGAGTCAGGATATTCTTCAGATAGAGGCAATAATCTCTACCCCACAGTAAATCCCACTAAAACACAAGGACTACTGATGGGATTAGACATGTCTTCGAGCACACATCAGAAAAACTAAAAAGAGGCCTTTGTACTTGCACAGTATCAGCATGATGTGGCTTCTTGTCTGGATAAACTTCTGAGGTGATTCTGCAATTTCAGTAACATTTGTCCAAGTTGTGATCCTGCTCTTAATGACAAAGCCCCAGTGTATTCCTAGGAGATTAGAACAATTCCTAAGGGTGACTTTCCAACTCACACCATGGATCATTGTAATTGCTCCTAGTAAGTTCACCTTTCTCATCCAGGACACACCTGGAAAGCTCACTGATTTCTTCCTCCAAAGCCTCTCCAGAGAGGCACCTAGGGACTGGCAGTGGAAACACAAATGCCTACACCTGCCTTCATGGAAATAGAGAGTAATCTGTTGTGCCATCAGGTTTTAAGCAGAATTCCCTATCGAAGTCAATATGCCATAAGCACAAAATTGCCAGTAGGAAAAATTACAAACTAGACAGCTGTCCTACCATTGCCCATAAAAAGAAACCATTTCTATAAAACTGCTATTTATTATTAATAATATAAAATATTTATCATGATACCAGATGTATGAAAATTGTCACAGAGTTTCCCTCTTTGCTTTCACAATGGCAACAAGCCCATTTTCAAAAGCCATAAACAATAACAAAATTGTCTATGGAGATAAAACAATAATAGGAGTAAAGCTGGGTTTTCTGAGACAGTGTCCCACCAAAGAGCTAAAAGACCTTTTTCCCTAGTCCAAGACAATGGACTGTAACATCAGACTGGACAGTTTCAGGGAAATGGAGAAGAAATCTGCTAAATTCCAGCTTACCCCCTTCAGTTAGAGTTGGAACAACTCATTCACCCTAAAGCAAACATTGTGTTTAAAGGGTCTTTGTACCAGACAGAAAAGGCTGTTTCAGGCTCTTGGGACTGCCCACTTTGGAAGGTGATAGTACCAGATCCCCCTAGTTTTATTATTCATTAAACTGCTGTTCACAAGATGAACTTTTCTCATCCAGTTCCCACCTGGTGCTCATCCTCTTTTGGAATCTGGCCAGGCTACCACCTTCACCCTTGCAACAACATAGAAATGCATATCCTCTAATTGCACTGCTGCCTCCCTACAACCACCACACTCCTTGCCAAGCCACTGGAAAAGTTCAGACACATTGCTAGGAAAGGCAATGGCAATCACATTGCTCTCCTCCATCTTTTTCACGTAGGTGCCACATTCTGCGAGGCAGGAGCTATGTCTTAGGTCATTTATTTCTTCCTGCTTTGACCTTTCTCTGACTTCTTGGTGAGCTAAATCAACAGGAGGGGGGAAAAAAATGGTGTTTTTTGTTGGGTTATCAAGCTGAACCAGTTTCCAGGGAACCAGACAAGCACCAACAGAAGGGCGAGGGCAGAGCCAGCCAGCTGTGAACAGCAGCTCAGAGGTGGGACTGTCCCTGTTGCTGGCAGCCAGCTCAGCCACAGCTCAAACCTCCCCCCACGATGGTTTGCAAGGTGTCTGTCACTAAGAACAGGAGATTTGAAACACTGAACATTTTCCAGGAAAAAAAAAACCCATACGGCACCACTTAAACCAGAAATCTACCTTTGTCATTCGAGTGAAACAATGCAAATCTGCTAATCCCTGTGGCTTTCATGCAGTCACACCAGCAGAGAACTTGATTTACTTTATGAAAGAGGCTAAAAAAAGCAGAGTTCCCATTACATTTCATTTCCCCTACTCATTCAGTGATCAAACGCATGAGAGTCCTCAATTCTGCCCCGCAAGCTCGGGTTTCCATTTTAAAGCTGAGTGAATGACAGGCTGTAACAGATGATGACGGCCTGTCACCATTCACTTCTGGAGCTGGCAGGCTGGAGTGGAGAGCTCTGCCAATGTACAAGCTCAAGAAAAGAGATGCCAGATCCGAAGAGATGACTGCACTGGGCTTTTAAAAGCATTTATACTGTTCAACCCCCAGTCAGTGACTGCTGGCTGTGAAGAGTTTTTTGCCTTGCTGGTGCTAAAGAGGGAGGTGCTGGTATTGCACCAAACTGACCACGAGGTAGAAATCATGAGAGTGCAGGCTGGACACAGGAGTGAAGCTGCTGTGGAGCCTGAAGGCTGCCTGGAGAAAAGAACTGATGAACAGGACACAGCTTTACAGCCTGATCCCTGTTCTATCTATTGTTAATAACATCTTTACAAAACTAAGTATCAACCCTCAAACTCATCTCCATGTCCTGCCCGTAACATTTCCAAGGCATAATCATTTCTTAAAACCAACCACTTTTAGACTTAAACATTTTGCTACTCCAGCACAAGAGGTACCTGGTTTTGCAGTTTGCTACAGGAGCCTCTTGTTTTCTTTCTTTAAATTTTCAGTTAAAGATACACTGAGACTTTTTAAATGCAAACATGACTGCATATTACCCCTATTCCACAGGTTCCTATGAACTTGTCTGTACCAACAGTCACCAACTATACCGAGAAGACACATCTTGGAGATAAGTCTTTGGCTCAGTTTTGAGCCAAAGTGTTAATAAACCTGTGCTGGATAACATAAGCACCTTTACTCACTTATTTCAGTAAGGGATTTTTGGAGTGCAATGAGCTTGATGAAGTCCTGAGGGTCTGGACTGATGGCAGGTCTGTCACTCTTGGTTGCCTTTACACTGAGAAAGGCTTCCATCTCTCATCTTGATATTGCTGATTAGAATTACAACAGTCATTATAATTGTTGGTAGTATTTTACTCTTTTGAAAAACCAGGTTTGGTTCCACTCTCACTAACTGGTATAACTCACAATGTGGCTGGCAAGTGTAAAAATGGCAGGAGGGCAGGAAACAGGACTTGAGTAACAAGACTATCAAAATGTCTTGGCCTATGTTTCTTTCTGCAGGGAAGAAAAAAAATATCAACTTAGCTGACACAAAAATGCTGGGAAACAGCAATTTCTCCTTCATAAAGACTTAGAGCACAGCTCTTAGGAGTGCAGTTCTAATAAGAATCAGCATTTTAGCTGAAGACAAATGCACTAATCACAGTCATGAACACAACTGAATCAAATGTCTCAGCAAAACCACTCAGTAATGGCATTAGTCATGATAAAGAAAATGAGTATTTTCAGGATAGAGCATATTCAAGGAATACAAACAGAATCCTTTGTGCCTGCTTCTATGAAGAAATGATTCAGAGTACGAATTTGACCAACTTGCTGCTAAAATGGCAGAAAGAAATGCATCTGGAATAGATAGATATGCTCCATAGATTTCTTTTTAATTGTCCAGATGACCAATTCATCTATCACAGACCAGGAACAGTTCAGCAGGAAAAAAAAGAATAGAATGGAATGATTACAGAACAATAAGCATTATTTTACAGGTAAATTGAAACAAACAATCATATCTCTTATTTTACCTTTAAGCATTCCTAACGTTACCCTTTATTAAATAGTGACTGATCTATTCTACACTCCATGAAGTTGTAAGGACATGACAAATAGGACTTGTAGCTGCTGCTGATTAACCAGATCACAAGTCTTCATTTCAAATGCGAAATGAAACGTCTAGTGGCAGCTAATATCCCTGAGTTTCTGGTTTTCCGTCTGCTGTTCTTTGATGTGTTACTGACCTCTAGTCGAGGAGCTCTGGAACTGCAGAGCAGAGCCGCTCCCACATTTGTGGGCGGCATCTGAAGTAGTTCTAAATCCTAACAAAGCAGGGCAAAACTGGAGGACTTTTGCCTCTTCCCAGCTGTGGTCTTGAGGAATACACACAGCGTAGCCACGAAGAACTGTCTGTAAAGCAGAGGGAAGGCTGTGTGTGAGATTTTAGGTAGGATCATTGTGTGTTTGCACTTCCTAGTTTTTAGCTTTAATATCTTGTGACTCATTTAAACCTCTCAACCAAAGTGAAATGCTATTGATCTGCAATCAAGGGTACAAGACATTTTGAGGAATCCAGACCCGGCTCCTGTTTCAAACTAATAAATTAAAGAGAGAGAAAGGAGAAATGCAAGAGAGATGTGGGAGCCTTATGAAGCCAAATAAGCTCAGAAATTCCATCCTGTGCTACCAAAACCTTGCCACATCCACCCAACACATTCCTGAAAAGTGAAACCAACCTTAAAACACAGAGCACCAAGATACTTTCTTTTCTAGCAGAAATTAAATCCTACTAATTCATACTCTGTTCCCACTCAGGCAGGTCTCTTCAGCCCACTGGTTCCTTTGGTGGCACTGGGATGGTTGTGCCACACACTCCTGGGCCTGGTTCAGCAGAGCATTTTAAACACATATCCAGCCAACACACTTAAGTTTCTTACTGACTAGGAAGGTATTTAAGTGCATGGCTTAGTGCTTTACTAGGTCAGGGCCTCACTGGATTTGATAAAGGTAAATGAAGGTTAGCATTTATTTCTTTCAGAAAGTGAGTATTAGAAGAATCCTTAGACAAACCATACCTTAAAAAGGCAGTGAAAAATTTGCATCTCATTTGCATGGCTTTATATAAGAAAGAATGTCATTGCTTTAGTAGAGCAACATGGAACAAATACGGAGGATACTCGAGATGTTTCCACTAAGTGCATTTCCTGGAAAAGAGTAACTGCAGGCAAGAGTAGCAGCTACAGAAACAAATAACCCTCAAAAGAGTGTTTGCAAATTCTTAAAATATGAAAACCCTTTTAAAGCAAACCCATCACAGCTTTCTTGTCCAGAATACCTCCAAAATAAATAGCTTTAATCTCTGCTAATCTTATTTCAGTGAAGAAAAGCTAAAGCTGGCAACAAGAAAATTATTATACTATCAAGTCCAATAAGTCAATCTATTTCTAATGTCCCTGATCTTGATTTTGTTTAGTAAAACAAGGTATCCAAGTTTTCCAGCAGAGAAGATAAAGGAAAAGGATGAGTATCCCACAGCTGCACATAATGAGGGCTCCTGAAGTAATGGATCACATCCTTCTGACTGTGAAACATTCGAGAGGCCTCAAGTAAAGAGAATAATTTCCTTCAGCGCAAGATCAAACTCCCTTTGAAACCAGGAAAATGTGGGAAGTATTAGGCTAGGCTGTAGGTTCAGTCAAGGATAGGTATTATACACTTCATACCTGCCAAGATTTGTCTTCTAGGAATTATATCCTAATTCTGTTACCAGGAAAACGTTTCAGAAAAGGCTCTGTTCTTTAAAGCTGGAATAGCAGGCACAGGGATCAAAACAAACTTTTTCCAGACATGTGATTAATATTTGCCCTCTTATTAGGCAATTTGTTGAGGGGGGGGAAAAAAAAAAAAAAAAAAAAAAAGCCCTGCTTAAAATTCACTGCAGCTCTCTGGCCAGGGGAAGCATTTCTTTGGCTGTGCAGGGGCTGTATAGCCTGGCTTTCCTGGAAGCAGGAGAAGGATCTGACAGCAGAGTGGGGTGAGCTTGAGAGGCAGCGTAACAAAGCTTGATGTGAGGGTGAGATGGGAATTGGAAGAAAAAGCTGCTGCTCCATTTTTCAGACAAGAATTAGAATCCTGAGTTGCAAGGGATCCACAAGGACCATCCAGTCCAACTCCTGGTCCACTCTTTCCAGAGCACTGCAAACAGAAACAGACTAAACCCAAATCCAGCCCTCAACACTTATGTGAACAATTATTTGTGAAGCCAGGTTAGAGTTGGCATTTCAATACCATAAGGAGCTGCAGGGACTGGGATTTACCATCACTTTCTTGTTGCCAACATTTCAAAGTTTTCCCACAAGACAAAAATCACAAAAAATTCCAGTTCAAAAACTCAAATTGACACTTATCAAGTGAGCTGCTTCATTTTCACAGAGGTGAACACTCTCCTTCTGAGAACAACATTTTTGGTTTTGACTTTATTATTTTCACAAAGTAATTGCATTCTCATTTGTTATAATACCCCTTTATATTATGTCAAAATTATGCAATATAAATGAAAAATTGAAATAAAATTGAAGTGAAGGTCCCATATCTTATCAAAGCAAAACTTTTCAATATAACTGTCACCAAAGCAATATCTCTACATAAGACAGTTTGATTTAATCAAATAAATACTTTCCTGACAAAAAAATAAAAAAAGGCTGCAGTCAGATGATACTCAGACCAAGCAGCCTCAGTGGAATCCAGCTCCAGGGTCTGCCAGACATTTAGTGCAGGTTGGCCACAGAGTAAGTCAAAGCATTAGGGGTGTGTAACCCACAGGTAACTGCTCTTCAGTTACACAGCAAACATGGGAACTTCAGCACAGCTGTAAAACACACTAGAAATTACAGACTTTGGTTCTACTACAGCACTGGGGCCAAAAGAAAAGAGGAAGGGTTTTGAATACATGGATGATGCCAGACTGAGCATACTTGGGACAAAACCCAAAACATCCTGAGGTAGTGTTTCTGAGATAAATTCAAAGAACTTGTACAATCACAACATGGGCAAAGCTTACAGATTTTATACCTAAACAAAGAAAAAAAACAGAGCAGAAACATCTGAAGGAAGATCTGAGTGCCCCTAGATGTGTGCAGAGCCTAAAACCAGAGATCCAAAACATTTCCCTTTCCAATCTTGCTCTCTTTAGATTTCTGTTCTATTTTCTTGCTGGATCCTGATCTTTCAGATCATGACTTTACATCTGATTTCACTGTTCATTACGTCTTACTGTTCCTTTCCTCTCTGCTGCTTCAGTCTATTATCCCCACTCCGTGTCCAACTGTACCTACAGAAATATCTCAAACTTTGCCATTTCCTCTTGCTTAGTCAAAGCTCCATTATAGTTGGGGCCTTCACACACTGCTGGATAGAAATGTTCTTCTGCTACTCAGTACCAAGCCAAGTGTTAAAGATAGAGGGCAAAAAGCTCTTTTTGCTGTTTCATATGGTGGATCTTGACACTGGTAGTCTATCTTCTTTCATAAGCAGAACTCCCACAGACTTTAAAAGGAGACCTGTACATTTAGGTAGAGAAGAACATTGGAGTCGAGATCCGCCCATGCAGATCTGAAGATAATTTTCATTAGCTGGGAAGTCAAACAAAGAGACATAAAAAGTTTTGACACAGAGTCATCTTAACTTGGCTGGGAGTTTCTGATGTGAAAAGCAAGAAGTTCTATAGCCTAGAAAACTGTAAAGCACCAGAAAACCTGGTTACCAAGAGGGCAATTTCATTCTTTATGTAGCGTTTCACATTTGAATGCTAAGTAACCATTGGAGGAAAAAAAATAAAAAGAAGAATTACACATTCAACAAAGGATCTCAGCTGCAACTACCAGGCACTTCCCAAATATAGTTTGAAACATAAACTGTGCACAGTGCCCTGCAATCCTGGGTGCTGACCATGACGTTATGGCCCTTCTGCCACTGCTGATATTGCTGCTTATCAGAGAAAATACACATTAGCACCAGGAATTAAGAAACCTCCCTGATATTGAACCATCACGTCCATATCCCATCTTTCATGCTGTGGAACACTCGTTCCAGCAGGGGACTCCACTTGACCAATACAACACAGCAGCAAGGCACTAATATGTAATTAACATGCAGTGGTGATTAATTAGGTAACATCTGACCAATAGCTGGGGCACTCAGCTGCCTTTGCCTGCCTCACCACAGAAACACATTTGCAACTCTCACATTAATCCAAAACACACCCCATTTCCCCCAGCAAGCGCAGGCCAAAGGGTGGATTCCAATCTGTTGCACAGCACAGTGTGTAGCTACAGCATTTGCACATACTCCAGTGTGCACAGCATGCCTGAAATTAAACCCAAATCTTTTCTTTGCAAACAGCATGCTGTAAACATTCATGTGTTACAAAGAACACCCAAATACACAGCCACCTCAATCCTTTCAAGATTCCTATTGCTTCTGCTTTGTAAATAGCGAATCTTTTACTTCGCTTCAAAAACTTAGATTTTAGGGTGTTGTACATCTCTACACTTGAAACAACATCAGGAGTTATGACTGACTGATGTACAGCTGTTTAGGGACCAAAATCTTAATTCCATTGCTTAATCACTCCTGTACATTAGCTTATTAACAGAGGCCTGTTTATTGACTCCGCTTTGTGCCAAGTGCTTACGGCGGCTACTCCAGGGTCCCCGGTGGAGTCTCTCCATCCATGTGCCACAGGTAACAATTCCTGCTGAGGCAGCATCATGCTGTTCTTCCAGCTGTTCTGGTGCCATCCTGAGAAATAGGGTCAACACTGGCATCTCATTTATTTCCTGATGCTTGGCTTGCATCCTCTTCCCTCTAGAGAGAGCGCTGCTTGCAAGAGCACTTTACTTTTATTGCTCCTGTTAAGCTCTTTTGTTCTCCAGTGGAGGCTGCTCAGCCCAGCAAGACCCACGGCCCAGGCTCTCCAGCAGAAGCAGCGTTTTGGTTTGTTTGAAAAAACAGGCCTTTTTTCCTTTGTCTCTGCTGGATTTACGTTTCACTCAACCTATTCAATAACAAACGATCACCTGGCACTTGTAAGAGCAGAGGTTTTTTCACCTCTGTGCCTCACTCGTCCCTCAAAACCCCATGGCCCAAGTCAGCAGCAGGCAGGAGGGCCCAGCTCTCCAGGTGGACTGCAGAGTCCTGCCCAGGGACTTCTGCAATTACTCAAGAACGTCCTTGCCCTCAGCTCACGGATACATCTTGATTCACTGGCTGTCAGAGACAATTCTGTTTTGTGTCTCCGCAAAAGATTACTGGATTTTGATTAAGAAAGGTCAAGGGCAGCTTTTCCCATTCAATATAAAGAGAATGACTTGAGGAAAAAAATACTCATCACCTACCACCAGGACTTTTATCTCCACTTGAAAAATTAAATTGCCTGAAGTGATGGGAGGCTCAGGGCATGGTATGCACGGGAATGTTTTCATGCAAATACATTCCTTAATAATTTATCTACAGGCTTTAATTTTACATCCCCCCAAAAAGTGTGGTTTGGTTTGGTTATTTTACAGGTGTCTCAGCAGAACAAAACACAAAGCTCAGGTAGCCAAGTCTCAGATAATACCCATTTGCCAGATCAATTTTAAATGTACATTGTATTACTGACCCAGCATACCAGGGATTTAGAATAATCCTTAATGCTTCAGTACATGCCCCAAAATAACTTTCCCAATATTTGATTTTCCTCTGAAGGAAACTGTGTCAGAGATATAATTAGCCCTAGCTGCACACTCCAAAATTCTGCCTAGCACTGCTCTCAGTGAAACACACCTTCAGCCAGTGTGAAATTGGTACAGCTACATTGAATCTGCTACCTGCAGTTGAAGCACTTCACACCAGCTGAGGATCTAAGTATACATGTATAAATGAGGGGAAAATATGTTTTCACCTGAAACAATAATACTGCAGAACACACAGGATCTTGGGCTGAGTAAAACAAATGACAAGTTCATAAGAAATATATTCTTCTAGTTGAGTTTAAGGCACTAAATAATTGCTGTCTTCTAAGAGAGAAACAGATTCATGGTGGTTATCTCCACATTAATTAGGAATAAGACTGTTATGTGAATTTTAATGAAATAAAGTTATGTCTGTGGCTTCTCTAGGATATTAAAGTCAATTTATCTGAGGAAGACAAGTAATGGCTGGCTTTTTGTAGGAACTGGAGCAGTTTATTAAGGAAGGTAGCAGGAGTTAACACCATCCGAACAAGCTCTTATCTGCTAAGGTCCAAATTCCGAGACCCTCGATTACCAAGACAGAACTGCAGAAATCCAGCACAGGCTGATAGAACACAAATTACTCCCTCACACTAAAGCACTGTGTACCTTGTGGCTCTGAACACATGGTACAGACAGCACTTAAATAAAATACTCAGCAAACCCATTTTTCTCAGATACAAGCTCCCAAACATATTTACCTTAATGCATTTGGCCATCTGGAAACTACTTAGAGCATAGCTTGGGACAACTAATGCTCCACATCCTGTGTTGATAAATGCCACACTAAAAACTTGAAACTAAATGGGAGGCTTTTAGCTATCCTAGTCCAAAACAGAGACTGCCAAGCCCCAGTTAGCACCTAAGAATGCAAACATCCAGGACTCTGTCCCTGGACGTGACAACCCTCAAGTGCACTGAGCAGTTCAACAACCAGCAAGCTACAGGAGCAAAAGGTTTCCATCTCCTTTCACCTGTGGGGACTGATTAGACCAGTCCTCAGGAAAATACCCAGAAGAGCTTAACAGAGTTACCTTAACCTCCCAGTCTTATTTAGCCTTTCAGTGATGAAAGCACTCATTTCACGCACATTAATCAAAAGTTCTCCTGCTGTATGATAAGAAGTATGAATTTACAAATTAAAGCTTTTATTTGAAATAATTAAATATTGAATGAAACACATGAAGTTTCTCTTTTAGCTCTAGACAGAGGTGAGGCTGATGACAGCAGACACCCTGGCCCTTCACCACTACCAGATGTCTCCTTGACCACTCCAGCCCCAAGTCTCCTGAGTAAATGGGACAGGACCTGTGTGGAGACAAACATTCTCTGCACAGCCTTTCAAACACAGAAGTTTCTGGTTTTCCACCTTTCATATCAACAGTTTCAGCACAGATAATGAAATTTAGTTCTGCACTTGTTACTGAAGATCACAGAGATGTTTCACAGTATGGGCCTGCATACTCTGTGTGGCCTTTCCAGGAGTGTTTCGATCTTGTGTTTGAAAACATAATTGCAGAAATTCCCTCTGACTACCTTCAGTCCAGTAAGGGCTGTAACAAGAAAAAGGTAATAGCTAGTGTTTTGATACAGACAGGATTTTAATTCAATCCAAGTGTTTTCTGTACAACAGAAAGGTTTTATACAAAAGAGGGAAGCATTAATTCAGGTGCAAGAACAGGCACGGAGATGTTCCCGAACCCTAGTGCTTCACAAAGCCAAGAACCTTTTTGAAAAACCAGCTATGTGAGGTGTTGCTATAGATGTTGTAATCCTGGTTTGGGTCAGTCTCCATCATGTACAACTCTCCTGCATGGACATCCTCAAAGTTAGCGCTGAAGTTCTTGGGATTAAACTGAACCCACACCGTGTACCTGTAGTCAATGGTACGCAGGGAATAGCCCATGATCCTGATGTCTTTCAGCCTCGGCTTGTCAGAGTTCCACTGGGGAGTGTCTGCAGGCCGGGGATATTGGCTGAGAGCAGCAGGTTCTTCATTAAAACACCTGGCAGTGTCACCACAGCCCTCCTTCCCTTCCTGCACCTTCTCTTCAGAGACATTAAAGTAGCGGACGATGCTCGTCCCCTCGGTGCACAGTGCAACGCGCAACGACATCTCGGGGCAGGCAGGAGGAACCTGCAGGCCAGCGAGTTCAGCGAGTGTTGGAAACAGAGACAGCAGCTCCACCACTTTTTGGCTTTGCCCTAGAAGGAAAAATATCAAAATACAAGTTACGGAACATGATGGTTTGACAACACTGGTAGAACACTCTAGAAACTGGATTTGTGGGGTACCAAAGTCAAGGCAATTAAGGGGTGGTAGTTAGCTCTGAAGATGCCAGTCTATGCATTTATGCTGTGCTGTAAACAAGAAAATTTTTCCACTTATGTTTCTCAAATGTGCAGCCTTAAAGACAAGAATATCCACCACTTGAAAAAGAACTCTTCACAAAGACAAAGCAAATTCACAAGATGCCTGCAGGCAAAGTATCATTACATCACCACCTCTGCTTTGTATATATCCACTGCAAGCAAAAAATAAACACTGGAAATTTACCTTGAGGTGCTGAGCCTACAGTATGGCTAAAAGGGTCGAGGTAGGGGAAGACCCTCATTCCTTGGCTGACAGAGGGAGTTGTCATTCCTGGTACATAAAACATCAGCGGCACACGGGTGGCAACATCAAAATTGCTGTATTTTGCCCATTCACCATGTTCTCCCAGGGACCACCCTAGGTGACAAAGAACACAATTCAGAGCAGATACTGGGCTGTAATTTAGTAGTCATTTCTTTTTCATTGTAAATTGACTCTGACTGCTGGGGCCACTAGTCTGTTTATAAAGGTTATACTGAAAAGGTAAATAACAATCTGTACTTAGATATAAGATGATTTTTCACTAATGTGAAAGCTATTTCAACAGCCACCTAAGTCTTGCAACTTGATACTCTTTATTAAGGAAATAATTACACCTTCCCTTATTTCCCCTGCTCTAGATTAGAATTAGGCAATTAGCATTACAACAGCAGAAAAGAGGAACTGGAATGTGTCACAGCTCCAGCAAGAGACTCCAGATCAATGCCACAAAGCACTCGTTTAAGTTTTGGGCAGCAGCCAGCTCTCCAACACTCCTGTTAACACTGTAACTGAACATCCCTTGGAGACAAGGCTGCTACCCATGCCAGACTGCCATATCAGGATGTTACTCCTGAGGAAGCAATAGAGATAAAACTTTTTAGCTCTCCACTTCCTCTTGAAAGAGATGCCAACATGACTTCCTTCCAGGCAGATTTACTGCCAACTTCACTTGGGGGAAGACAAAAGAACTCTGTGACAGCTATGTTAACACATGATTTTTTGAATCACTTTGCCAGCCATGGCACTGGAAAAAACAATTATGCACAGTTATCCACACAAGGGAAAGAGGAATTCAGTTTACAATGGAAAGTCCAAATCAAAGTGGCAAGTCAGTAGGAACATCTAGAGTCACTTTATCACCAACAATATTAATCCCATTGCTCTACAACTCACAAGGGTTTAAACAAACATGCTCACAGAAGTCCAGGCAAATTAAGTAAATATGTGGCTATAAATCAATGTAGTTAAGTCACATCCTAACTGGTTTAAGTCAGCTAAGCCATTCCCCCATTAATGGGTTCATGAGAGGGTTATTTTAATATTAGAGTACTGAAACAACCATTAAATGCTTGCTGTATTTGTCCCACAGTTCAAATTCATTTTTTTACCACCAGGATCCAAAGTGTTCAAGACCTCAGTTATGAGGGGGGACCATATCACTACCAGTTTAGATGCTCTGCAAGCAGCAATGACAAGGGCAAGAAAACACACTTGAGCAATTAACGAGAAAGCTTGTGGTGCACAAATTCTAAAGCTAAAAAGCAAGTTGGGATGATGCCAATGAATGATTGCAGACACTGAAATCACAGCCCTAATAGTGTATCTTGGGCAAACTGGTCTCACAGCTCAGATGTCCACTCCACCCCAGATGGCTCTCTACAAATGGTAAGGGGAGAGGAATGGTTGCTCTCCTTTCACAGGACTGTTCCCAGCAAGAGTCACTCCTTGAGTAGGGGGTGGGAATACAGCAAGCTCAGCCCCAGGCTCTGGCAGGCAGCCTCATCCCTCACCAGCAAACCCTCAACCTGATTAAGGAGAAGCCTGTGGGGACAGAACTGTGCAGCCACAGAAGCCAGAGCCAGTCCCTTCAATGAGAGACAGGCCAACCAGAGACACAAGGTATGGCAGCTCTGTTGTCCATCACAGAAACACACACCAGACTAATGTGCCAGCCTTGAGTTGCACAATGAAGTGAACTGGAGAAAGATTTAAATGTTTACCATGGTCAGCAGTAAAAACTACCATTGTGTTATTTGAGAGTCCTACATTATCCAAAGCATTCAGGAGCAGGCCAACCTGCACATCCAGGTACGAAACTGCTGCATAATAACTCTGACGGATCTGCCGCTGCAAGTTAAGAACAGGAGAGAGGGGAAAAAAGGTTAGTTTTCCCCCAGACAAACAGGAGAACCAGTAGGTGGCTGTGTAAAAGAACTATGGAATTTTACTTTTAAAGCTTTATTTTTTGAGTGTCTGTAGCCTGATCAATGTCCCAAGAAAGGTAAATGGGGAGGGGGCAGTCTGAAAATTCTATCTCCCAGAAATGCTTTCAAGCAAAACACTGCAAATCAATCCATTCCCTTGATCCAGCCGGTGCACCTCATTCTGGCATAAGCACTGGAAAGCCAAGGGAAATCTTGCAAAAGGTACTTTTTGTGCTTGCTTGAAACAGATAAAAAGACTCAGAAAATGAACACAAACACAACACTGGCAAACCTGCTACACACATCCCCTCATACGCCAACCAAACTGCAGTGACAGTGAAGGTTTGTCTATAGAGCTGGAGGTGACAGTGTGCAAGGCAGGGAATTCCTAATATTTGCAAAATGACAACTGCTGAATGACTGGGAACATGTAAGAACAGCTGACTCCTCCCTTGTGCTTGAACAAGTGGAGGCAGTTTGACTTCAGTGCACTGTGTTGACAGCTTACCTGGAATTCCTCTGGAAGTGGCCCATAAGGGAAACTAACATTTAATGCTTCCACATCATCCCTCCGTCTGATATCTGTCCAGGGGTTGTACGCCACAGAAGGCAGTTTCTCAGGCACCCAGGGATCTGGGGCTAACGGGATATTTTCCAAGGGGTACAACTTGAGAAATTCCTTTACAATACAAAAGACATATAAAGACTGTTCTCACCTCAGATATACTGCAAACTCTGTGGTGTAAAACAGCAACCATTTCCCCTTGCATGCCCCTTAAATGTTACAATTTACATGTTCCCCATCCCTCTGAGTGCAAAATGTAGCAATACTAGGCATCTCCAACCAATTCCTGAAAAATACTGAGTTAGTAAGTACCTAAACCCAGCCTCCTGTATCTCAAAATAACACTGCAATAAAAGGTCCAACAGCACTTTCACTGAATCAGTAGGAATTTTGCCACCAACTCAAACAGGGAATAGAATACAAAATCTTGTAAGGCCTCATTATGTCATACTCCATCAAGCTGAGCCCCATCTCCATGCAGCAGCAGTCACTACTATGGTGGTAGAAGCCTGGCTTTTGGCTGAGGAGTCACAATTCATTCTCATTAAACATTCTGAAATGCACCACAGATGACTCCTGAAGTTACACCAAATCAAGGCCGGTTTTCAGCTCACTTCCCAGAAACAGCAGCAACAAAGCATTTCTGGAAACAGCTCTGCAAAGCAAATGCAACGACTGCCTAAGCTCCTTTTCCTGCAGGTTCCCACTCCCTCACCTGGGGGTACCTCAGTGGGATATGTGGCTTGTGGTAACCAACAGCCAGGAAGAATTTTTGCTTGTTGGCTTTCATAACGTTCAGTAAACGTATGGCCTCTTCAGTGCTCTGAATATCAGGCAGAGTACCCTTGGGCATTTCTGTCACATCCACTGGGCACACCAAGTTGGCATAAAGTTTTCCATCTTTTCCCCTACAAGTCTTTATTTAAAAAAAAAAATAAAAATTAGGTAAGTAACTTCTGTAAAAGCAAAGACAAAATCCTCTGTTCCATAACTTTTAAACCAATTTGTTTCTCAATCCTTCTACCAACAAAAGAATGCAACATTCACATTTATGGGAAAGCAGAAATCCTCTCTAAAGCTGGGTAGAGGATTAAACATGGTCACACGAGGGAAAAACCCACAGCTATGATGAACAGAATCTCTGACTTACAGGCAATGCAGCAGTATTCAGTTATGCCATACACATGCATTTAAACTCCTTCTGATCCCAGGAGTTCACAGAAAGCTGCCTGGAAACTACTGACTTAGTTTCTGAGCAAATGCCAGCAGTGGCTGATGTGTAATCAGTGAAGAGAGATAAATTGGACTAAACAGTTGTCAGGGAAAGGTGGCCTGAGCAGGGTGTTTGGGAGAGTTGCTAAATGAACATACTTTTCTTTATGTCATGGATGCAAACACTGCTGTTGTTAAAAGGAGTCTTTTCCTGCAATAAGCACAGGACCAAAACAGTGATGAGGCTCCCTGTACCCTCATGGCTGCAGCTCCTGCTGGGCTGTGCACAGACTCCAACACATGATGCTAATGCAATGTTTGCATAAACATAAACCAGACTGTTTCAGGTCACACTTTAACAAACATTCTAGAAAACTGAATCAGATTATAAAGTTTCAGATTATTAAAAGAGTACTTCAATTATGGCCCCCCCTCACTCAGTCCTGGGCTCTTTACTGCATTAAGTTCACTACTGACTATTGATAATGTTTTGTCACTTCCTAAGGAAAGCCATGTCAGTGTGCAAGTTGACAACTGCACTTTTCAGATAAAGGAATTCATGAGATATACACAAATTAAGATCACTCTTGCTCATATCTCAGTAACTTAAGTTTCCAAATACCAATTTAGAAATACTTATATCAGGATGGTTATATCCTGAAAGCTCTCCTGTGAGAGTCCCACAGATCACCCCTACCTTATCATTTTCATACTTTTCAGTTGAAGGATGAAAGGGTGGAATGGACCAACTGTATGGATAGTCATCACTGTGATTGGATGAAACCCCTGAAAAGGAAAAAGATATTAGAAATGCTCTAACAGTTCACTGAACCAGGAAGAGCTCAAACACAAGTTTAACTTGTGCTCAGTTGTGGGTTATTTTAAATATGCAAACGAAGAAACATTTCAAACAATCTTTGACAACAGAGAAAAAGAAAGCCAAGAAATAAAAGTAAAAAAGTTTAAGACAGACATTTTTCCCCAGAATACACTGTTTACTGGTGAGGAAGACTCAAGCATGTTGAAGAGCCTTACTAAATGGGAGTAATTCCTCAGGGAACAACAACAAAAAAAAACCTCCCCAAAACTCCAGGATTAATCACAGTCCTCATGCACATCCTTGATTAGCTTTACTATCAACTGAAAGTTCATATATCCACACAAGTCTAGTTGTAGGATATAGAACTATCAAAAAGAGGGTCAGGATTACAGTATTTTTCAACTCAGTAGCGTTACTGCTTTTTAAATAGTGAACTAATTTCCTACTGAACTTGTAGCATTATCACACATTTTATATGTCCTGATCCACACTCACAACCTATTAGAAACCTTGAAGCATATGCAGGCAGAACTAAGCCAATAAGGCTGTTCAGTAACTTCATGTTCAGCAAATACCTCATTTCCAGATATATTTTTAGAATGTAGGCATTTATTCCCACAATTCCTAGACAAGATGTGAAAATATTCACTAGATAAGTCATCTAATACAATCATCTCTAATGCCTTAGGACTTAGGATTTAAAGTCAATCTCCAGTCATTGTAAAATCTGGCTCATTGTTGTGACTGAGGTTTTCAATACAGACAGGAACAACACCTCAATAGTCATATAAGTCTGTTTGTGAGGTTACACACGATAAGCATTTGTATGTAAAGCAAATGACAATTCAAACCATACCAGGATGAAAAACTTTCCCCACAGATAGGGTCACGTAGCCATTTTCCTTGAAATACTGGGGCATTGTGGAATAGTTTCCTGCATGTTCCCTCCAGTAGGAGTAGAAATCGTAGAGCCGGGTGGTGTCAGGTCTGCGGCCAGTGAGAAACGACACCCTGCTGGGAGCACACAGGGCTTGCTGGGGAGAGAACCAGCCAAAGAGAGAATCAGCTTGGAACAGAAAGCAAAACACAGGTACAAACTGACTGAGGCCTGGCTGGGCAGAACATCTGAAGGCTCCAGAACTGCAGGGGGAACGTTTCAATTCACTTCAGCCTGAATGAACAGCATCCTTACCAAGCATATCAATTCCCAACTGCAAGCTATTACCAAGACAGAGACTTACCTACCTATAATTTTTCATCAAATAGCCAATTCCTAAGCACTAAAAACTTTGGGTTTGGAGCCAGTAGCACAAAAGAGAAGGAAAGAAAAAAAAAAGTCAGGTTCCATAAAAGCAGTGCTTGTGAAGTCTGGTTGCTCACATCACACAGAATTAAGCAGCAGTGGCAGGTGGACTGTGCTGATAAAAACCCAAAGTCTAGTTGATCAGGACTGTCTTAAGAATAACAAAAGGATAAACACAAAAAGTCTGGGTTACAGTCCGAAGGCCTCACCAATTCTGCTTCAGACTGACAAGACCAAGAGTTATTGTTTGAAGTCCTATTCCCCAGCCAGAATTAGACTCAATCTTCTAATTTCTCAGCAGAGAGAAACTTGGGGCTGCAGGCATCCTATGTAGAGTATCCAAGTGAAGAGCAATTAGTGAGATTTGGAGTCCTCTATTTAAGTCATGCTTACCACACAAACTACTCCTCCATAGCAGTCTATAGAATCAATCTCCTCAAAAGAAAAGATTAAAAAGTAAAATACACTCTTTTAGAAGCAGTAGAAAAAAATAATTCCAATTTAGTAAAACAGCATTTTTAAGCAACACTTGACTGCTAACAGCGAAAATGCTTGAGTGGCATTACACTCCTCCAAGGGCTACACAGGTACCATAATTTAAATACCCTGTTTTCATTTTTCTCACCTTAGTAAAGATAGGTTCACATACCACAGTTCAGCCTAACCATTTATTTTCTACTGTAAATACTTAATAAATACTTGCTTTTTCCACTGGTCTACCTAACACCTACTGTGACAAAACTAGTAATTATTTTGCACAGAGCAAACACGTTTAAGTCATTTATCTCACCTGGGCATATGCATTGTTGAACACAATACTTTGAGAAGCAAGTTGATCAATGTTGGGAGATTTAACGAGCTTATCTCCATAACAGCCCAAAACAGGACGGAGATCATCCACAACTATAAACAGGATATTCATGCCATCTATGAAGAAACAGAATTAGGAATATAATAACTTAAGGTGCAGTAAGCAGAGGCTACTTTATGCTTGTTTTAACCCTGAAATGCACATAAGAAAAAAAAAATTAATAAAATGGGCAAGAATATTGAATATCATAGAATCAGTATCTTTGTAAGGAAATGTAAACAACACGATTAATTCTTCTACAGGTAGGAATTCTTCTTTGGCCTAGACAGAACTACAGTGGTTTTCATTTCCCTTCCCATTTCATTGCTTACTCCCATTTTCTCCAGCTGCTAGAGATATTTTCTTCAGCTGGCTACAGAAAGGTGATGCAAAATAAAGAGGGTACTTTATGGGTTTAACCCTATTACCGAATTCTACAGCCTGCAAGCTCTGAGAGGGGTGTTAAGCCACACGTAAACAACAGTCTCATGCCGTATAATCTTGCTCCGAACAGATAAAAATATTTTTTCTTAAATTAATTACATGCGTATTTCTTAAAACGCCCTCTCAAGGCGGCGAACTGCAAGCAACACACCGAGCCCCCAACCCCAACCCCGCAGCGCCCGCCGTCCGCTCCCCTCCGTCCCGGAGCATCCGCAGCATCCCCGGAGCATCTCCGGCTTCCCCCCCCCCCACCCCGAGAACGAGCCCTCCGGGGCAGCGCCCACCTCCGGGCCCCGCCCGGGCGGCCGCCACGGCTCCCGGGGGCAGCTGCAGAGGGAGCAGGGACAGGAATAGGAGCAGGCAGGGCCCAGCAGCCGCCGCCATGTCCCGGCGAGGCGTCCCGGGGCGTTCCCGAGCCGGGACCCCGCCCGGTCGCTCCGCCCGCCGGGCCGGGCCGGGCCGGGCCGGGCCGGTTCCCCCGCATCCCGCGCGGTGGCGCCGCGGGCCGCGATCGGCGGGGAGCGGAGAATCCACGGGGTGCTGAGGGCACAACGCCGCTCCTGCGGTTCCTGCCCGCCTTTACACTCGAGTCTCTGAGCACTGGCCGCGGCTCCGCTGGGAAGGGGAATAGTCAGCGGCGTTCTCACCAGGTGTTAAAACTACGTGTGCAATGGGAAATACGAAGCAGAAATGTAGGAAACTCTACGTGTCTGGAGAATCTGAACCTGAAATACAACAACTTTGCCCGAAAACCACCAAGGAATTCCTATCGGTGTTCCCCATATTCCTGGCTTCTTTCACTGGAACGGGTACCAATGCTAAAACAGACACACCTCAGAGCCAGAAGAACTTTCTTCTCATCGCTGAAAAAGCTGACAAAACTATAAAACTGAATTCAGTCTAAATCTTTTTGCAATGCATTATTTTGTTAAAATACCCATAGGAATACTTCAGAAGAGAGCAGATTTACTGGAAAAAAAAAAAACCAAACAACTATAAAGCTGAGGAAGGGTAACCCAATTAAAGTAACATGGCCAGTCTTCGCGAACAAAGATCTGGGAAAGGTGTTTTTACCTTTCAAGCCTGCGCAATGGATTTTTTAGGTGAG
>JAWWLV010000158.1:13247624-13291201 GCA_035041135.1 Platyrinchus mystaceus | reverse complement strand
AGAGTGACCTTCTCTTAGATGGATGGCCTTAGGGGCTGACGAGCTCCATCTGCCTGGGGGAGTATCCCTGAACCCGGCTCGGGAATTGAACCGGGGTTGCGGCGGTGAGAGCGCCGCATCTTAACCACTAGACCACCAGGGCTCCCGTGGTAACCCAATTAAACACATACAATTCAACAGAGTTAAGCATTTTCAGTGTTTTCAAACAGTACAGAATTGCCTTAGTTTCTCATAACTCATTTGCTTTGCTAAGTTTTTAAGAGAATGGGGTAGAAAATAATCTGCTTCTCTGCTCTATAAGGAATCATACCTGTGACCTCACACTGTGTATGCACTCACCATAAGCTTACCAGGAACATTGGCTAAAATGGCCTGTCACAACCCTACTGTTCTGTGGGATGTGTGACTCAAAAGTCCAGTACATGGTGTATTACCCAGTGTGTGCATCCACATTCAAGCACGTGTACTTTCTCTAAACTATTACAGTGAAGCTTATTTTTATGTTGGTCTTGTACTTCCTTTCTGCACATGCTGGAAAAGCTTGAATCAAATCAAGAACACTGTTACTATGAGTTCAGTTACTACAGAACACAGGACATGCAAGCAGCTCATGAATACTATTCAGTGCATTTGATGACTGCATATTTTGGAATTAATGTTGTGTATAAGCAGTGTATCTCACAGGTATCAGCAACTCTCCTAGCACGGATCAGCTGCTGGAAATGTATTGAACATTGCATCCCCAAGTGACACTTCTCTTCATCTGGAGGCTTTTTATGCAAAAAGCCAAGGAATTATTTCACTATTGCACATGCATTTAATTACCATAACGCTTGCCTCTTTCAAATGCAAATACATTAAATGGTACTTGATATGGATTTCCTGGTTTGCCTAACATGAGTATATAGCAATCATCTTAAGTTCAGTCCACTAGAAGAACAAATTACACAAGAAAAGTTCTTTTTCAAACAGCACACAAATTCTGAAGCTAAAAAGCGAGTTGGGAAGATTGCAATGAATGATTGCAGACACTGAAATCACAGCCCTAATAGTGTCCACTCCACCCCGGATGTCTATGGGCCTTTGAGCAGCCTGTCATTCAGCTCCTGAACTGAACCACTGCTGTACTCGCTGTGATGAGTCAGGGGTGTCACAGGAAAGGTTAAACCTAAACCTTGGCTGACCTGGTGATACCTGGTACAACACTCCTCCTCAGTCACTCTGCTAGAAGTCCCAGCAGCTTCTATGAATGTCAGTCCGCTACACCTACGACTGAGTACCAAATCTGTCAGTCTGATAGCTTAGCAATATGCTGAGGCATACACTGAAGGTTTGAGGGTCCACAGCAGTGCTTGCACAAGTAATGTAGCTGAGGCCACCAACATAACAGCTAAGTATCTTAAAATCAACTATTTTCTATGACAGACTCACATTAGGGCATGGTAAAAATTCAGCACAGCAATATTTTTAGTGGGAAAAATCCTGTTCACAGGACTCTGTAAGAAATGGCTGTACTGTCAGACACATAGTAGATCTTATAAAGTAGCATTTCCATGCCTGGGTATGCTCTCCAAGAAAGTTTCCTCTGAGAAGGAAAACACATTGTAGACCTTAGTTAATATTATTCCTAATCCAAAAATGCTCATTATAAGCCTTCATTGCATATACAGTCATTTCTCTATGGCTGAAGTGAGTCAAACAGATCTGCTCACCTGCAGCACATTCCCTCTCTCCCAAAGCCCTAAGTCCATGATCTCACACCATGAGTTTTCCCAAGCACATGTAGTGCACATCAGAGCTGTTTATAAGATACTGTTTAGACTGACTTCAGAGTAGTGGGCAATAGGTAAGGCAGGTGCTGTTACCACCACCAAAAGCAATGAATCAAAGGCACACCTCAGTCACGGTTTCTCCCATTTCCTGTTTGGCCTATCAACATGGCAAATTAGGCAGCTCCGTCTCTGATGTGCTGGCCAGAAAAGAGATGGGTGGATTGAGGAACTGCAGTTCTTCCTGACCCTCCCTTCACCCATTTTAGGAAATGTGCCTACAACTGAGGCACTGCTCAAAGAGATCACACTGTCCCAAGTGCTTAGTGAGGGCAGACAAGGACAGTGCAATGTTGCCCCTAAGAAGTAACTTTCATGCACATGACACAGACAATTTCTCAAGTCACAGGGTGAGTACAATGAAGAGATAAGGCCTCCAAACAGGAAAGCTTGTGTAAACAAATGTCATGTAAGGCTACTAAATTCTTTAATGTGGATGGCTGTCAGGGACTGGTCTATTATTTAAACATCTACAAATTCTGCTTTGTTTTTATTTGAGCTTAATAGTTGCTGCAGATTTTAGAGGGTGTTTTGAATGGCATTCACAGTGTAGTTACAACATAGAGTTGTTAAAAACCCCAAAATAATCTGGCTCCCATTTATTGTTAATAATGAAATCTAACCAACGCTCTATTCCCCTTTCTACAACTCCCTTAGAGGGGAAGTGAATAAGCTCATCAGCATTCAGGTATTGCTAACAGGAAGGTCACCTTCTGTTAAGCAACTCTCCATTTCAAACGTTAAAACCTTGCAATTAGTAATTTGACAAGGACACCAAAGTACATGACTACTTTGCTCTGACTAAGGTGATGTTTTTGTAATTCTACTTACAAAGCATAAGAGGAGTGATTCCTGCGAAGGGGCAGATCCTGCCTCTCATACATGTGCGAACTGTGGGATACAAAGGAAGTGTCATGAAGGTGGAAGCACAGGGGAGGATAAACAGGGATCTGTAATTAGGCAGAGCAAGGTAGAATTAAAAATTGCTCAAGGTTAGGATAAAGTCTTTTAGAAATTAGCAAAGACTTGCTACTCCTTAGGATTCTTTTAATGACACATGATATCATGCTTCACTAAAACAACAGTAGTAAGACCAAGAGACACAGCACTAACAATTGTAATAGTGTGTAACAGTGTCTTTTGAGAAGATCAGACTCTTTCTTTATCTCCTTTCTTCACAGTTCACTTTAGGGAACTAATCCTTGACATAAAAGATCCAGAACTACAAAAGCATTTTTGCTCCCAGCCGTTGTAGACATTTCTGGCACTGCTCTGAGTTTGCTGTGTACACAGTAGGGGACTGGTTCTGTTACTAGGCCAGTAGGTTCCAAACTCTGCTTCACAAGACCATACAAGGTGATCTACAGCTACCCACGAGTAATACTGGTTCATGTGCTGAAAAATACCTCCAGGAGCATCCCATCGACCTGCCAGGTATGACCCCAGTACACAGCAAGCTCCACAGCAGGCTTTGTGGTTCTTGAGAAGCACATTTCCACCACAGTCATTCTCCCAATTCAATATGTAACAGATCAAGATACAATCCACAATGTACCGGGAATTGGTACTACCCTGAGTACAACTGCAGAATGGGATAGGTTGTATCTGCTTACTGAAATAGTTATTCTGCATTTCATTCTTTTTGTTAGTTCAAAAGCAGAGAAACCCAAAGAATATTTCTGTGTAATGTACTCCTTGATCTCCTACCACAGTAGCTGTAGTGTACTGGATCCCAAAGGCCCCGTGCTGAGCTTACTCAGTGCTTTTAAGCATGACACTTCAGCAAGGTAACTTATCTGTTCTGGATACCATCTTTTCCCTTGAGTCAGTGAGACTCAAAAGTGTTTTGCAGGAGCTCTTTGCCCTTTCCAAACGTTCTTTTTCCCATAATTTGTCAACAGTATTCTGCAGTTCAGAAGGTTTGGGTAAAAACCACAAAGGCACAAATGTGTTCTAGTATGTGTTGGTTCAAGTCAAATAATATCTCTGAACACTTTTAAAACAAAGGACTTCCACATGTACCGTGAAATGCTCTAGTGGCAACAAGCTTTGGAAAACAGATTTGCTGGGAGGAGGTAGCCATAGTGATAGCAGAGAGCAGCAGGATATGAAAACTCCAAATATCTATCAGAAATTAAATGGAAAACGAGGGGAGTAACATAAAGACAAAGCCCCTGCAGGTCTTAAAAGGTGAAACTGAACATAAATTGTAACTTTATAAGCATGAGCAACCAAAAATAAGTATTGATCTTGCTGTCAACTTTCATGAACACGATGATATTATAAGCCTTCTTTTAAAAATAAATAAATAGAAACCACTTTGCACATGCTCAGCAGAAACTTCAGCCTTAGCTGAGCAATATTTTCCACTGCTCCAGGCAATCACAAGGGAGGCACAGTACCAGGCTGGTAAGGAGTGAGCAGTTGTGATCTGGTTATCCCTTCTGCAGTGCTGCCTCATGGGCCATGGTCCCATCTGCCTCTGGAAGCAGGCCAAGGAGTGGGGAAGCAACTGGGGATGCAGGTACCAGGCTATTTCAATGCTTTGAGCATGTTTGTTTGTGTCTTCACTGTGAGTAATTCATGTCCTTGATAAAAGGAGGGAATTACAGACCAGGGAGAAATAGGAGACAAAGAGAGTATGACCCAAATTGTGGTCATTTATTTTGCCCGTCCAGAACCCTAAATTGTGGTTACTTATTTTGTCCATCAAGAACTTGATTTTCCAAACTTACTGTTGTTACATAAGCCTGTGATACAGCTTTGAATGAGCACAGTTCCTCACCACCACTGTGGGTATGAACGAACCAGCTCCCAGGATCTCAAACACAGATACCCAGTGAGAAAGGAATACCAAGAGGGGAAAAAAGGAGCAGTGAAGCCTGGCTTGTATTCACACAGACACAGGGTAAGATTCAATTGTCTTAGAGAAGATCATTCTTTCTCTTCCTGAAATTCTTTGACTCCTTCATAGGACACCTTTCACCTTCAGCAACACAACCATACCCAAGATGATGCTTCATTAGACAACCCCAACTTACATGATTCCCACAGGAATTATATTGGGAAAACCAGCATGTGATCCTGTCATTGAAGGTTGCTTTGCACAGCTTGGCTGTGTGAGAATAGCGGTGCTTTAAAACATATTGGGTGTTTTTTTCTTGAAAGATATGCACTTGTTCACTACAATACAAGTTAAAAAACAAATGTCTGGTAGACTTATGTAAAGTCCACGGAAAAGCTTAAAGTTCAGAGAAGATAAATCACCTCATACTGTCCTCTTACTCAGTCATCTTTTGTGAGCTTGGAGTTGGTAATCCAACGCTCCTCTTGGACCACTGAGCTTAAGCTTTCTGATTTTCTCTTATGTTTAATTTTGACAGCTCCTAGATGATTCCAAAATGTCATCTTGCTAAACCTCAGACCTGAAGCCAAGGTAGAAAAAATAAGTTAATCTCCTTTGATCTTTTTCACTTTTATTCCCTGTCTCCCATCCAATTTTGTTAACAATTGTTTTTTTACTTCATGGCTGAAACATCAGAGACCTAAGTGAGCTGTATTATTTTTAGGTATCTTTGTGTGCCTTTTCAGCATGGTGAGATATAAGTAGGTCCTTGTCACAGAATAAAATGCAGCAAGTATTTGGTTAAGTGTTTTATCTCTGTAAAAGCTATGTAAATTTGCCACAATCATATTGACATTTAACCCCACTCTTTTCCTTGAATGCATTGCAAAAGGAGCTGTGTTATATCCAATTACTGATAAGGTGAAGGCTGATTTATCACTGTCCTGCATCACTGGCTAAAGTATATGTTGCACAGCATTAGTACATCAGGGTGCCAGTATTGTAACCCAAGTGCTACACTGCTGCAAATTATTTCACTGCTGCAAGGCACATGGAACTCACTCCTTGTGTCCAACAGCTGAAACCTGTTATTTGATTTGGTGGCATTTAAGCATTTATCTTGTGCTGTCTCGCTTGACTTCTGAGAGAAGCCCAGAGGAGTCATGGACAGAAATCTCATCTGAAGTCTGTGTTATCCAGACACACAGATCCTCGAGACTCTTGGAATGCTTGACCTGTGCCAGCACTAAAGTTCTTAATCTGAGTAATGCTTTAGGTAAAATTAAGAGGTGCCTTTACTTAAAAAAAGGAGGAACTTAAATAGTTGGAAGCTTCGTGGTGCATGCAGAACTCCCGTCCCTTTCAAGCCATAACACGACAGGCACAATCAGCTCCTTTAACTCACAGACTGTCCTTGGTGAAAGGTTCCATTCCTGGTGCAATTTCCTTCGGTAAAATACAAATATTTAGTGAAGACAAGAGTTCCTATTTTTCATAACAGTTGACAGGTTGGTCTTTTCACATGAATCATCAGGTCAAGGCAAAGCTCAAATTGCCTTCCCTTCATAACAGGCAGGACTGATCAAGTAGCAAATTTAGCAAAAACACAAGCAGAATTGTACTGCAATTTCTGAATTCCTCAGAAACCTCACATTAAACACCTCTATATTTTTCAATTATAAGAACACAAATCACAGAGTTAAATTACTTTGGGTTGGACTAAGGTGATGGTATTAGTCAACCACATAATGAATTTTATAGCAAAACCATGGAAATTTGGTGTCAAACATACTATCTTCTATCAGTCTTACTTTACTGTATTGAAATTAAATACAACATTTAAAGGTAAACCAAAGAGATGCTGTATTTACATTATATAAACTACTTAGTGCGCTTTCTCCCAATTGTTAAATTTATACAATCTCTTTTTAATAATTAATGCAAATTAATTATGATTTTCTATTTGTTCAAGGACATTTCTGCTGCAGATACACTTCTGGTTAATGACAAGCCTGAAAAAACTTTTAAAAATAGCAAAGAAATGTGATGCTTTGCTATTTTAAAAACACTATTTTGTAAATTTTAGTCAAAGACTAAACTACTGCAGGGCTGAAAATGTGCACTTTGGTTAGTTGTGTTTAGAATTTGGATGACTATTACTTTTGGCAATTAAACAAGAACAAAGTATGAGCTGAAGGAAAATATGAAAATCAGCACTGTACTAACTTGAACAGAGTTCAGTGGCTATTAAAAAAACCCAAAACTCTCCCAGGGAGGTGACAGGAATTTCAATGAAGAAGTCACATAGTGACAATGTTTGAAAAAGCCATTAAAGGAAAAAAATCAAATCTCACTAGTTCTGGATCTGTTTACTTTTAATTAATGAAGAAAATGTTATCTAAAATACTTGATGAATATAACACACTGGTTAAAACAAGGAAATCTAAACCTAGGTCAGGTTGACCTGTGTCCTCCAGTTAACACAAAACAGACCTCTCTTTGACTTCACCTGAGTCATAAAGGATGGCACCACCACTTATTTTTATCAAAATATTGGAGGACTTTAAGAAGGAAGAAATTAAGAAGGAATTAAGAAGACCTTGAAGGAAAGCATGGGCTCTGATGAATCATTACTACTAGGAAATTGGTAGGATTTATTTATAGACCAATGACCCAATGCCTTCTTTTCATGGTTTATCTTCAACAGCTCCTAAACACAGTGGAAGGGAAAGTTGAGCAAGAAAGCTCAGGCATAGAGCAACATAAAAAATGAACAATTTGAAGCCGTGGGGAGGCAGGAATAAAACAGAGTCCATAAGAAAAGAGGCATGGAGCATGACTTGTTTAAATGAGCTTCTTTTCAACAGGAAAACAAGTAATGAGCAAAGCTGGCTGAACAGATGGAAAAGTAAAGTACAACTAGACACATCTTTTGCAGGTGATGGCAGATCATTATGTCAAATCCTGCTTTGGCCAAGCAACTGTGCAGCAATGCATTTTCTAGAGTCCAACTGGCAGAACAGCCTATGAAATTCATGGTGGTTTAGTAGTATAATTTGCTTCACGTCACAGTCATAGTTGGCATTAATATAAACAGCAGTTTGCTGAACTACAACTCTATAAGTAGGTTTCAGGCTGGAAGATATTACTTTAACATCCAGTATACAGAAGCAAATAGAATGATTTAGAGCCATTGCCCTTGAACTAACTTCCCAAATGGGACACAAACCAATTATTATTGCAGAAATTATTGACATTTTCATTTAAACTGGAGGCCCTAATTTCAAAGCTAAGCAGCTGTGGGTAATGCCAATGACAACACATCTATGTAGATATCAGATCACTACTGTTTTTACCTGTGCAAAATTACTGGCCGGTCTAAAGATACTCTAATAGATGGAACAATCCCTTCTTTGTCAAACAACAGTCAATCTCTGTTAATGTTAATAGTAAGGCCTACAGTGAAATCAGCTGAAATTCAAAAGGGGATTTTCAAACAGGGAGATTTGTTTTTGTAAACACTTTGATAAACTATGAAAGATGATCCTAGAAACAGTTCATGGCTGTGCTGTCAGCCACATCAGTCAGTTATTACTGAACTGCTGTCCCTTTATACGTTCCAGTCATCTAACAGTGACACTTTGAGAAGTCTGTAAAGCAAACATGGATTATATGGTGTGTTAGAAAGGAGTCAAGGCTGACTGTCAACAGAAAAGCAATCTTCACAAATTAGAAAGCTGGTTCAGGTTTTGTTCCCTGCACTTAATGTTGGCCTGTCAAGGATAGGGACCCTCCTGGTTTGTGCTTTTTAAGCAGAATAAGAATACAGGATGGCTTATGAGAGCAGTCATGGCAGTGACTATAAGAGAGGCACTATATATGACTTTTTGAGCTAATGTGAGGAAAGAGATAAATGGAATAAAACCAAAATGTGTGTTTGGTCTCTAGCATAAACAGTCTCAGGGAATTACCAGTGCTCAAGTCTCCATCAGATCTATAAAATGTAAACTAAAGGTAAATCTTGTAAGTCTTTAAGTTCAGACAACAGTTTGGGTTTTCTCTGCTGTCAACTCTCCTCAGTATCACCCTCACGTGTAGTATCAAGCCATAGCATTCAGGAAACCACCAAAAGATCCAAGAAAGCTCCTAAAATTCCCAGTTACTTGACTTCAAGCCAAAAAAAATTTAGTTGCAGCTCTCCTGAGGTACCAGTAGAGCTTTCATGTCCCCTGAGCTTTCATTTCTGTAACTAGGGATTTCTTTGCTAGTTCTTTCCCTTGTAGGAACTGTTTTGCTGCCTGGGCAGTCAGCCAAACATTGTAGCTGCAGAAGAAATCTTTCTTGATTTACTTCTACAGACCTTCATGGCTATTCTTAGAAATGGCAAGCTGCTTTATTAGCCTTCTGAATTATTAAAAGTTCTCAAGTTAATTCCTGGTTATTAATATTTTTTACTTTGTTTTATGTTCGAATCTGGCTGCAGATAATTCTTACAGGTACTGTCTTGTCTAATACCTTCTTTATGCATTGCAGTAGATGTATTTTATCTTGGATAAATACATTATGCATAGTTGTTCTGTTTCTCAAACTGATGAGGCTCAACTTTTTCAAAAGCAGAATGAAGATCAAGGTTCTAGTTTCCAATTTTTTTAAGCCTGTTAATTCTTTGATTCCTTGCAAGTTCTTGTACTGCCCTGGCACAGGTCCTATAATTTGGGCACTTTCCATCTTACCAGTCTCTGAGGACTGCCTAACCCTCATCCTTTCCTTTCCCTTCCTTCCGTTTTCTTCCATTGTGTTTTCTTGCTTCTCTCTTATGCTGAATTGTCACCAGTCTCCTCACACCTCCCCACTGCCGTTATTTGTGCTGACATGTCCTTGCTTTCTTGTAGCCTTTTACAAACACTTGCTTTATCAGATGAATTTATAGGGCAGAATATGAAAACAGCCACGTCACAAATTGCAGCAGAAACTAAGTGACAAAATCACAAACAAAACCTCTCTCCAGATCCTCTGGGCTCATCCTCACTAATAGTTTGAAGAATGCCTGATGAGGATTTCTGTTAACACATACAAGACATTATAAGCTTACTCAAGTGTGAGTGAGATAAAACACAAATGAACAGGTAACACATAAAGCATTTTGAACAGATTTAGAGCAAGTTATCCAAGTCCTTTTTTTTTTTTTTTAAATAACCAAGCTCCATGCGTAACTTCTGAAAAGCAGTCACGTATTTAAACAGAAATAACACAACTTGAGGCAAACGCTGCTGACGTGACTCCGGGGTTGTAAGAAGAGGGTGTTCCTTTACATCTCCCTGCAGAAAGTCCCCTGACAAGCGGAACGAGCATCCAGGCTTCTGAGGCACAAAGGAAACAAAGCTCCAGCCTACAGAGGACCTGGGGAGGAACACCACTGTGTTCCACGGTCTGGCCGAGTGTAAGGGTGCGGGTTTTATTGCAGCAAAGGCTGCAGAATTGTGCTAGTCCACTGAAAAACTTTTAATAGAGGTCAAAGATGACCATCCCGATTCCCTAAAACAAAGGTAACTGGGTGGGTGGGTTGGTTGGTTGGTTGAATTTGTATTTTAGACATTTCTCAGTGAACGCTGCATTATGACAACGTTTCGTAGAGCTGGCCTTAAAAACCCAGGGATTTATCTGTCCCAGAGAGGCGTAATAGTCAGCCAAATTCTGCTCAGCCTGGAGAAGAGGCCGAAGGGAGACCTTACAGCAACTTCCAGCACCCAGAGGGGCTCCGGGAGAGCTGGTGAGGGACCTTCCACAAGGGCATGGAGTGACGGGACAAGCGGTAACGCCTCCCTTGTGGGAGCGGGCGGGTTTTGCTCAGACTGAGGAAGGAATCCCGTGCCGAGGGGGGCGCGGCGAGACCGCCCCTCACGGCCCCTCAGGGTCCTTCACGGCCCCTCACGGTCCCTCCCGGCCCCTCCTGTTCCCTCCCCGCCCCTCACGGCCCCTCCCCGTTCCCGCCCCGCGCAGGCGCGGAGGCGGCGAGGCCCGGCCCGGCCAGGCCCGAGAGCGGTGGCCGCGCCATGAGCGCCTGGTAGAGCGGCCGCGATGAACCTGCGCGGCTTCTTCCAGGACTTCAACCCCAGGTGAGCGCGGCGCGGGGCACGGCCGGCCCGGCAGGGTCAGCCCGGCAGGGTCAGCCCGCCGGCCCGGCCGGGATGCGGCGCTGGGTGCGGGACCCTCAGCGCGGCCTCGGGCGGCGCTTCCGCACCGCGGGCTCGGGCGGCGCTGGGAACGCGCCGTTCCCGGTTTCCTTCGCGGGATCAGTCAGGGTGGAAAAGACCTCTGGGATGAAGGAGTCCAGCCCTCCCGGCGCCGCGGGGGTCGGTGTGCGCTCCCCGGCGCTCCTCGCCTGGTTCCCAGCCCGAATCCCAGTCCTCTTTTTTTTTTTCTTGTTGTTTATTGTGTAACTTTCTCAAATGACTCCAAGGCTCGTTGTGGTGTTTGACTGCTCGCCGTGGTGCTCTGGGGTGCGGAGTTGCCCCACGGCCCCGCTCAGGCTTGGTGTTGGCAGGTTGAGCAGTCCTGGGATGGACAGGGAGCATCCAAGGGGGCGAGTCTGCATCCCGGATCTCCTAAAATTATCAAATCACTGCTGCCTGGGGTTCTGCTGGCTCGCCAAGCAAGTACTGACACGCGAAACTGTTAAACTGAGAGAATGAGTTGAATTTTTTGCTGTTACCGGGTATTTTTAAGACCACGGAATAAAGGCTTCCAAGTAACTTGTGCAAGGCGGCTTGAGATGCTGAGAATCCTGGAAAAGCCTTGCATGGAAAAGAGGCCTTACGTGATGGCAGTTCCAGCGAGCTGTGTTCAGTCGGTTGTTTAGACAAACAAAAGGGTAACCAGCGCTCCGGGAAATGCATTGTTGCACAGGCTGAAGTAAACAATTGAGATATGCGTGGTTGGAAGTAATGGAAAAGTAGGAGCAGAAGTCCCAGAAGCTTTGTGAAGTTTTGTTACAAGAGCGATGCTTTGCAGCTTATTTGGGTGCTGAGGGATGAATGAGCAAGCTGAAGGTTGCACTTGTGCAGAAGTCTCCATCTCTAATGTTTTGATGCTGCTGGAACACTCGGGGAGCAGTGGTGCTAAAGCATGGCATTTTACTGCTGTATTTATTCAGGAGACAGGGAAAGTATAAATTACATGAATACTGAATGTTAAAAAAAGGATGACTAGCTGAGGATGCTGAGACATCTCTTTGTTGCTGTGAAGAGTGACTGGTTTATATCATCCCATCCCCAGGTAGCTTCGTCAAGTACGTGAGGAGATGCTGACACAATAAATCTGCTTTTCCTTATTAAGGGGTAGATGAGACACTTGTTCTGAGTAGAGACAAAACAGATTGATATCTAAGGGTAGCGATGCTGTTCTGATGAATGCTTTGTTATTTGATGAGAATGGAAGTGGGTAGTTGGAGTTGTGCTGGTGGAGAGAGGATTGTATTCCTGACTGTTGCTGCTTTACTCTGTTCCTTAGGTTATACATGTTTTAATATATATATAATTACTTCACTAAGGTGGTGTTGAAGCCTAATTATGTTTTTTATAAGGCAGTTTATGAGCTTCTGGTGAATGGGTGGGTTCTTTTCTCTTCCTGTCCGGTGAGGAAATTGCCTACTGTGTAATTATTTTGTCTGATGTTTGGTGGTAAAATCAATTGCTGTGACACTGCTCAGGTATTCCGGATACATTTATTCATTCTTAAATTGACAAAATCATAAAATATATCAACATAGTATTTTAAACAAATAAGCACCATCATCAGTATTCCAGTTAGAGACTTCAGCTTACAATCAATAACTTTTAACAAAGTTTAACCTGTTGTTTTTTTCTATGGTGTTGCTTTTTGAACTGAATCTAAATATTAAGAAAAAAAAATCTGGAGTCTGCCCTATTACAGTTTGCATTAGCTTATAACCTCTACTTAAAAGTGGTGAGGATAAAATTTCATAAATTACATAATTTAGTTTTTGATGTTCAAACACATAGAGCTGGTGTATTTCTGAGCCTCCAAAAACACAGCTCCCGACTGGATCCTTGTGGGAGGGAACTATTTATAGCTATCCATTCACTGAGATTGTCATGCAAGAATGCTTTTGATGCATTCCCTTGAAGCAATGGTTTTATAAGTGAAAGGTGACATGCTATATTTGTAATGAAATACTGGATTCCTTGCAAAGAAGTTTTACACAGGTTTTCTGTGAGGTTTTGTTCTGCACAAAGTTCGTGGGAAGTTGCCTGCCGTGATTTCTGACTCCGTTTTTTTTTGTTTGCTTGTTTGTTTAATAGCAAATTCCTTATTTATGCCTGCCTGCTGCTCTTCTCTGTGTTGCTCTCTCTACGTCTGGATGACAAAATTCAGTGGAGTTACTGGGCCGTGTTTGCTCCAATATGGCTGTGGAAGTTGATGGTGATCGTCGGTGCCTCGGTGGGAACAGGAGTGTGGGCTCGGAACCCGCAGTACCGGTAAGTTGGGGATGTTTCTTTGGCAGAACAGAGGGAACCTCATGTGTGCTCTGTACTGAATTCGGTTCATAAATGGGTTTTTTAACAGCATATGAGCATCTAGAACATTTGTTTCCAACATTTTTAAAAATAATTATCATCAATTTACCAAGTGTCTTGGAATCTTTGTGGGATAACGTGCTTTCTTTTTGGCAAGTAAATTGAATGCTTCCTTATCCTCTCTCCAGAGCAGAAGGAGAAACCTGTGTGGAGTTCAAAGCTATGTTAATTGCAGTAGGCATCCACCTGCTACTGCTGATGTTTGAAGTGCTGGTGTGTGACAGGATTGAAAGAGGAACTCATTTCTGGCTTCTGGTCTTCATGCCATTGTTCTTCGTGTCTCCAGTGTCGGTTGCAGCTTGTGTGTGGGGATTCCGACACGACAGGTCCCTGGAGGTGAGGCTTCATTTGTGGTGTGTAACACTTGTGGCAATGCAGGACCAGTTCTGTGACAGTTTGACTCCCAGGAAAGTGTGATATGGAGGGCTGCATCAGTCCAATTAATTGTTTGCACTCACCTGCAAGTGGGAATGAAAATCACGAGCAGGAATAATATCTCTACCATCAGGAATAATTTCTCTAACAGTAGCCTAGGGTGAGTTTATCACTAGAGAGAGAAACATTTATGGTAAGTGATTGTTAGGATGGCTGGTAAACTGATACGTGGAGTTGCTCATTTTAAAACAGTTGCCTATAGAATTTTGGTTTGCAGGGTTCTATTCACAGTAAACCATTCCTAAAAGTAAAACTTGTGTAGGAGTACTTGCCTTCTACTGGATGATACTTGATTGCCCATTGATTTACAGATGAATGCACAGCTGCTAAGTACTGGCAGAAGAAAGTGGAATCCATAAAAGGCAACAGCTGTCTCTACTCATTCTTATAATGTTTTTTTTTTAGACTTTTATCATCTTCAGTTAGTGCTGTTCTACTTTCTTTTCTTTTTATTCTGTGAAGATTTCATTATTTCCCTTTGATTTGTTAGAAACATAAGAGGGGCCCTGTCTTTAATACAGGACATTAATTTTTGACATGAGTAATCAAAGTAGGTGTTATTATTATTTTCAGAAGTATTTCATCTGAAATATTGTCTGCACATTCCTGTTCTGCAATTGATTAGGGGATACAATGGTGGGGTTTTTTCTCTGTATTCATGGTGGGCTCAGAAAAAGCATCCTTTTACGTGTTGCACTATTTTTATAGTCAATAAAGCATCATTTATTTAAAGCATATTGAATTCATTACATTGTGAGCCTAGCCACTGCAAATATCCATGCACTTGCCATAAAGAGCTCATATGTTAACTTGATTCTATAAATTTATAGCAATTGATCTTCTGATCTTTATACTTTTCTCTTTGGTCTTGCATTTTCAGGTTGCTTGGTCTTGTGCTTGAATTGTGGGGGTTTTTGGTAGTTTATTCTTTTGAGAAAGCCACTGCTACAAAATTTTTTTTAAATCTACATTTCCAGTCTTTTTAAAGTAATGTGTAGTTCAGCAGTGGAGACTTTGGTGTGGTCCTTGAAGGAGGCAAGTGCCTGCTGCCTGTTGGATTGTTGACTCCCTGTACTGTGACTTCCAAAGGCACGTTATCCAGATCACAGAACTACACAGCTGTGTTAGTGAAAAGCAGCATTTAGTGTCTGCCTTCTGAGAAATATTACATTTTAAAGATGCCTTACCTAACCACATATTTTCATTGTATAATGGATAATGTTTCTAACTTATACTCAAGAGCTTCACTTAGTCTTTTCAGATAATAATCAGTTAATAGTGGTTGAAATTCCTACCCATGTAGGGTTGCCCATAAACTGTAGAACCAGAACCTTACCAAGTCTGATGGTGGTTTATTGTATAATGAAGGCTTGTTTCTCATAGTGGCAAGTGGGACTCACAAAAAGCTTTCATTAACATTTTAGTTCATTAACATTGCTTATCTCTATTGCTGCAAACCCCACATCTTCAGTGTTATTTAAAATATCTCAATTATACAGTAAATGATTGAATTTGGATATCATCTTCCAATATTGTATGTATTTCTTCTTTCCCCCCAGATAAAGCTGGAACTTCTAAACTGGACTGTTGGTAGTTCTGTCCATTATTGGATCTACTAAACAATATCTTAAAAGATTAATTTTGCTAATTATGTTTTTACTACTTAATTCTAGCAGTATTTCTTATATGAAGAAAATAGTTGTTTTCTGATGCTTTGCTTTTTCCAGTCTATTAGTTAGGCTTTTCTTATTTCTCTGATCACTCTGTGTGTTGCAGGTAATGCTTTTATTTTTTTTTTTTTTTAAATACCAGGAAGGTCATTCCTTGGAAGCAGCTGAGTCTACAGTTATTTGGTTGGGATCACACCCTTACAAATTCAGGGATGCTTAGTAATAGCTAATGTACTTTTCATATTGCAGTGATGAACATGGAGTCAGAGAAGTCCTTTGACAGATTCCTTGGTTATCTTGGAAATAGATTTATTGTGCTAAGAGCTGACTAATGTTTTTTTTCTTTTTCTAGCTGGAAATCTTGTGTTCAGTCAATATTCTACAGTTCATATTTATTGCACTCAGACTAGATGAGATCATCAGATGGCCATGGCTTGTATGTAACAGTTGTTTTCTTCTTATCTTTGTTTAAATGCTGAATTTCAAAAAGATATTTACTCTAGGGAACAGTTCATATGTGATTAGTCCATGATAACATTTTTGCTTGCTGAGCAATCCTTCACTGAAGGTCTGGCACTTCATTCAGTGGTCATGGTAATTGGAGGTTGTTCTTTGGGCATTTCACCCTCTGAGGGAGAGGAATGTGACACCAACTGCAGTTAATTTTTGAGCAGTAGTTGAAAGAGAAATCCTAACCAAAGTTTCCAGTGGGAACAATAAACTAGCCATGAAAATGATTGGTGAGTTACAGAATGTGCTGGTAAATATGGTGTGGTAAATAACTGGTTTTATTTGTTGTGTTACCATGCATGTAAGTCCATTGACTGTGCAAATGGTCATTGTAAACTGCTGAGATGTCCTGTCCCAACTGCCTTTAGAATACAAAAGTGCTGTTTCTGTGTCTGGATTTTTGTAAACTACCATAAAACTGACAATCTGGCATGGTTATGTCTGCCCTTTCTCTTTTCCAAAAAATTTGAGAAAGGACTGAAACCCTTCCACATAAGATGTCCACTGTAGGAAATACTTGCTAAAATCAATTTCAAGTACAATTTGAGCCCATGTAAAATCACAAAGTCTTAGTGAAGTTGAACTACATTGACTTAGTTTTAAATTGTTTCATCTTCATGGGGGTTAGAAAGCTGGGGAACCTCAGGGAGCTGATATGGCTCATCACAGCATGCTTGAATTCGATGCTCTTCTGTTAGAGATTATATTAGTTAAAGACTTAAATTTCTTTTTCTAGTTCAGACTTAATATGTAGACTTGCTTTATTCAAAAAGCCCACACCTGAAACAAATGAAATCTTTCTCTCCCTCAGGTTGTTTGTGTTCCACTGTGGATCTTGATGTCCTTCCTGTGCCTGGTGGTGCTCTATTACATTGTGTGGTCCGTTCTGTTCCTGCGCTCGATGGATGTGATTGCTGAGCAGAGGAGGACACACATCACCATGGCTGTCAGCTGGATGACAATTGTAGTTCCACTGCTCACATTTGAGGTTGGAAAAGCATAGTGACTTTGATGTGTCTTGTTCTCTTTTTTTCAGGGAGTGATGAATATTGTTTTTTTTAACTTACTGAGATGAGAGGGCTGCTTTTTTGTTTTGGAATAAAATATTAACAGCAAATGTGTTCTTTAGAGCCTTTTTGAGTAAAATCTGCATTGTATTGGAACTGTAACTATATGATTTTGTGGAGACCATTTTTCCCCCATAGATGTGTGAAGTTAAAGATCCAAAATCAGCATATGCTTTAAGCAGTTTGAAAGTGGGTATTGCAATTAAACTGACACTAATTTGTTTTTTGCCATTTAGATCTTGCTAGTACACAGACTGGATGGGCATAATTCTTTTTCCTTCATACCCATATTTGTTCCTCTCTGGCTTTCACTGATAACATTAATGGCAACAACATTTGGACAAAAAGGAGGAAATCACTGTAAGTATTTCAAAATCCTGGAAACAGATTGAAAAACAATGCTTAAATGTATTTTATTAAGATTTGTGTTTTCAAAAAGGGCTTTTCTATGTATATTCTCATGAAATAATTCACATGTGTTTGTTAGACTATGTTTTCAGGTGGTTGCAGTAAGTTTTCAGTGCTTACAGTGTCATCCCATGTGGCACTGCTTGCTTTGATTGAGATGCAAAGTCCTTTGTGTTCTTTCTCTGTACTGATGTGACCTGACACTGTGTAACGTGTGAAATGAAATGGATTCTTGCTGTGTTAGTATAACTTTAATTTATAGAGATGTATATACACAGGCAGGTGTGTGCAAATGCATGTCCATATTCTGTATGTGTGTCTATGTGTACATAACCTGAACTGTAATGTTATGACAGGGGTAAGGAACACTCAGAAGCAGCACTAACAAATTTTATATTACTCACATACAAACAATCAAGAGAACTTAAATGAGGTTGCATAGTCTGCCTGCTTAATTATGTGTTCATTCTGTTTGCAATAACATGAAATAATTTCCCCTTTTCTTTTAGGGTGGTTTGGAATTCGCAAAGACTTTTGCCAGTTCCTACTTGAAATTTTCCCATTCTTACGAGAATATGGAAATATTTCTTATGATCTTCATCATGAAGATAATGAGGAGACAGAAGAAACACCACTGCCTGAACCACCAAAAATTGCACCAATGTTTCGAAAAAAGACTGGAGTGGTCATTACACAGAGTCCTGGAAAATATGTGATTCCACCTCCCAAGTTAAACATTGATATGCCAGATTAAGATGACAGTAGCATATTAAACTTGAACTGGTCATCAGCAGACAAATGTATTTCATCTCATGCCTTGTCCCAGTTCCTTTAAAATAGGTATTGCTGAATCAGTGGCTTGGATTACACAAATCAGAGATCCTGAAGATAATCTGAGAGCTTTTCCAGAGAATTGTGGTTGTCTAATTTGTGAACCTTCCTAACGGGTTGGTTGCACGCTTGCCTGTATAGTATTTATATGAACATTTTTAGCAGTGTAATATATTGTTTAAAAGTCTTGTTGTGTACAGTATAAGTATTATCTAAAAGTATTTTTTTAAAAACCCTGTATGAAATGCCTATGCTATTCCAGGTGTCTTTTAGGTCCTAAATATACACTTGATTTTTGTGTCTCTTTTAAATGCTTTGGGGATGCCTTAGCATAGTACCTCTTTACTGCTTTTTCTGTTCAGCCACAATCATTGTCTCAACCACAGAGGCACAAGAGTGTTGCTCTTCTCAGACAACAATGGAAAGCTTTTTTTGGGGGTGGAGAAGTAGAATATATGGCAACTTACATGTTGCTTTTGAGTTAGCCATATAAATTTTCATCTAAGTATTTAAACTTTTGCACTTGCTTGGGAGTCACATGTTGCTTTTGTTGTTTTTCCAGTTTCACATTTTGATTCTTCCTGAGCAGCATGTCCACCATTCTCCCATTAGACTGGCTGTTTAATAAGCTGTTCCCCATTGCATTGTGTGCAGTCTGTGCCAGAAACGTCTGTTGTAGGTCTCACAGCTGTTGGTTAGGTATAAATACCATAGCTTGGTCTTTGTTACCAACTTTGTGTTGGTTGGTGTAAATGATTAAACTTTTTGAGACAGGAACTGATTGGTGTTGCTATAGCATTTTCTTGTCTGAAGAAAGACCTGCTTTGACAGTGTCTTAGACTTACAGGTGCTTTGGAGAAACAGAGTCTATGAAATCTATAGTCCTGTAGCTTACAAAAACGTGTCTGATATTCCCTGATCCTTGCTGCTGCTCTCTGTGTTTAAGTAACCCTAAGTTTGGGTAGTTTAAATACCATAGTTATGTTTCCTTAGAGTTAGCATGGCAATAAGAGCAGGGAGTGTATGGACATTTCTGCACGTGTGCAAAGTGCACACCTGGAAAACTTGGATGTGGTGCTTCCATTCTTGATGCTACAGAGCTCCCTTGTCCTGCCTGTGGAGCAGCTGCTGGCTGAAACCCAGCCCAGCACTGTCTTATCCCACATCTTATATTTTGTTGCAGTTTTATTTGCTTTGTGGCTTGAGTAAAAAAACCCAAAATCTGTAAATGAAAACCAACAAGTGGTATTTAACACTTGGTGCTGCTGTTTCATGTCACTGGGACACTGGATGCTGTTCTGATGTCACGACAGCACAGCATGGGTGACACAGTGATGACTGAGAATTTTCCCTTGGGATTCTCAATCAGTTGGTCCCTTCCCTTTCAGCTGGCTGTCTGCAGGGCCATCTGGCTGCTAAGGTAAATGGCTTCAACTGAAAAAATTGCTCAAACCAAGAAAACAGAATTTAGAATTAAGCTTTTGTCATTGGAAACTTCATGTGATTCTGTTCTGGCCAATGGAGTTGAGTCAAGCTTGACTTCATCCAGCATGTGACAAAAGAGCAGCTTCTGCCACTGCCCTTGGATCTGCAGTAGAAGGAAGGTCTCTACAAACCAACTGAGCAACACTGGTCAAGAAGAGAGCATCTGAATTCCCCTGAGGAGAGCTGTAGCCAAAGCAATGCCTCCACACACCTCAGCGTTCCGAAGCAGCTCTGGGATGCTGTTGAGTGATAGGTTTGAGTCCCTAGATCAGTTTGTATGGTTTTGAAAGATTGCTGGTATTTTTCATCTTAAATGAGAGAAAAAAATGTAATACTTGCTTTATTTCATTTTTAACAAGCACCTTCTTTCTCATAATGGCCTTGCTATACCTGTCAGGTCACAGAGCTGGATCCTTCATATGTGCATTTTGTGTACTGTCCTTGAAGCAGGATTAGAGTGGGCTGTTAAGACAGATGCCCTGGTAATGATGGCAGCCTGCTTTTAAGCACTGTTTTCCTATAATCAGAGATGCAAGCATCATATAATAGTTTTATTTACATTTTAAACTGGCACACAATACAAAATGATGTATTTAAAAAAAATGGCATTTACTTAGTTGTTTACATAGGAAAAATCTAGAAAAAACATTAACAATTCCCAGTAATAGTCATAAAAGTCACATCTTGCTTGTTTTGCCCCAAAAGAGCAGTTCTTCAAATGTATTTGCCATTTCAGACAGTTATGGGAGGGAATCCTAAACAAGATGCTGATGTATTCAAGATGCTGACTTGTGAATTACAAGTTTGCTTTTAGGGAGGAAAAAAGTAGTAAGGGGGCAACACTACACCTCTGAAGGGATCAGTTCTTCAGGGATGTCCACCTGCCACACACCTGTTCTCCCTCTGGCAGGAATTGGTTCTAGGAGCCATCTTGGATTTGAAACAACAGTCAGGTATTTCTGTTCTAGATTACCGAGGACAGCCTTGTTTTCCAGCTCCAGAATCTCTTCAGGGGGCAGGTTTTCTGGATACAGTGATGTCTCTCCAACGTCAATTAATCCTGTATCGTAAAATTAAAATACAAAATTAGTTGCCTGTTTGATCTCCAAGAGAGAAGTTTTCCAGAAGTTACCCTCCCTGAGGACACTCAGAACATCCACTTTGTTACCTGAGGCACGGTCAGAGCTGTCCACACCTCCAGCCTGTGCCTTTTGCTGCAGAAGACAGCCCAGGTGACTGACCTCAAATGGGTGAAGAACAGGAGAAGCACCCACTTAAAATCACCACAACTCAGTGATACTCTGTGAAAAGCAGCCTCCATCTAAAGAGATACAGCTGCTACCACAACTCCTAAGCTACTTTTGGCCTTGAAACAGATTCATTAAAGCATAAAACTCTCTCTGCCCCTCTCAGGACACTATTCTATTAACATTTTAAAATCATTAAACTATACGGAAATTCCTGCTGTCTGGAAACCTTTTCGTGTCACAAAAGGGAATTTCTATATTGCTTAATGATTAAAAATGTTAAATAACGATCAAAGAAGCTTTGATACCTACTCTCTAATTGAGTATGCAATTTATGCCAAGGCTCCAAATCTGCATATTATGTAGGACCTCCAGTTTTCAGCACCGAAGAACCACAACAATTTTTCAGCGTGATAGAAGTAATTTGTTGTGCTGGAATAGCTACAAGTATTCAAATGACAGTGAAAGACAGATGGTTTAACAAATATACCTACACAGAAACGGTGCAAAATGACTGCTAGATAAAAACTTTGTAAGTGTACAATGCAGCAACATCCACTGTATGTCAGCACAATGTACACAATGAAACATCACTCCATCCTGTGTTACAGAAACAAACTTCTTCGCTACCCAAATACTGTGTTTCAGTAAAACTATTAGTACTGCAAGAGTTCCTCAGCTCAAAATGCAAAAAGTGTGGAATAGACATTTTTTATTTTGAAACAAGATAGTGTCCAACCTATGTTATCTTACTGTGTGACCAGTTAGCACAAATCCATTTACTTCTTATACAGACTTCAGAGTTGTAGCCTGAAGTTTTAAGTAGAGTGAATGTTTTTAGAAGACAGAGGCCTGACTAAAATTCTTCAACCTAAAGGTCAAAGATACCTCACATTTCCAACACAATGAAATAGTACAAATTTTACTGACAACTTCCTTGCTGCCCTCAGCCTACAGCAACAGAAATAGATCTCCTCCCCCCTTCACAGTTCAGGCTCCACTCCTTCAGAGAGCTAAAAAAATGGCATAATGAGCACAATCACGTGTGTATTTGTTAACAAACCGAAAGCTTGCTTGGAAAATAAAACCTTAGGCTGCTTACCTGCAATAACTCCTCTGCCGAATTTCTCCCCTTCATCCAACAAATCCTGCACTTGTTTGGGTGTCATACCAAACCTATTCAAAAGAATACCTCTCCACGATTCGTCTTCCCAGTCCTTAACCGCGATATGAATAGCAATGGTGCAGTTCTTGTAGCCCGCTAGCAAGGGACGCCAGCGAGTCTCCACGGTTTTGATCCGGTTCAGAAGCAGCCCCGCGTAGGGCTGTCGGAAGGAAAGGCACCCGAATCTCATCGCGCTGCCCGCATCAGAGCCCGTTTATTTCCTGTAAACACACAGACAGCCGGCCATGAGTCCCTGCCAGCGGCCGATGCCCGTGACGAGCTCCCGGCCCCGGAGCTGCGCGGCCTCCCCGGGGGCGGGTCCGGCCCGCGGGCCGCGCTCTGCCCGCCCGAACCCGAGCGCGGCCCCGGCACCGCCCCGGCCCGGCCCGGCCCCGCACGGCCATGGAGGCCCCGCGGCCGCCGCTTACCCGGGGCAGCGGCTCCGCACGCTGCGGGCGGGACGGTGGGTGCGGGCGGTGGCGGCCCCGGGGGGCGGGTTCGTGGGCCCGGCTGTGCTGCGGGTCCCTCCCGCCGTGTTCCCGGTCCCTGCGGGCTCTCGGGAGGCCGGGTGGGGTCACGGGCCGACCGCCTCCCCCCCTCCTCCTTTCTGGTTGGTTTGGGAGAGAACCTTCCCAGGTGCTCCCATCCAGCCCTGCTGCTCGAGGAGCATCTCGTCTGTGTCCTGTTGCTGTTCGGTTGTGTGTTCGGCGTCAAAGCTTTGCCTTTCTAATACAGACATTGTGAGCAACGCCGTTACTTATTGACAGCAGGTTTTGTCTGTGCCGGGCCCGTTGTGGACCCTGGCAGCAGCAAGAGATGTGTGAAGGCCTCGTGAGCACAGTAAAAATCAGATACCTTACAGTAAAGGATAATTTGGATATAAAGGGGGTTAGAATAGATACGCTATTCTCTGTGTGTTCAGTTTTAGTGGGCAACCAATGTATATTTATGTCGGTGAACACGTGTTTTTACAAAGTCTCCAGTGTATAAAAATAAAAGTGACGTAATTAAGGCAGACACTAATACTGAAAATGGCTACAGATGCAGCTAGTTAAAGAGTTGAGCCCTGCTTGAATTTCTGCAGGTGTAGAAGATAAAAATCCCTCAGATGTATCTTGTATCCAAATAGAAATCACAGGAGATGCCATCTTTCCTGGAGAGCCATATGTATCAGCTGAGGGCTATAAATGTGGGGAGTATTGGGGGAGGTTTTCTGTGCATGTAGTATCTGCAAGTAGGAAAGCAGGGAGGAGATAACACTGACCAAAAGGAGTGAATTTGCAGTAGAAGTTAGGAGATGCAGGCTAGAGAACAAAGGAGGAAAACTGGGGGAGAAGGAAAAGAAAAAATGGTAATATTTACAAAGGGGAAAGGTGATGATGACCTTTGTTTTGTCCTTTCCTCTGTTGAACCACATCTTTCAGTCATGAGAAACCTCAAAACTATTTTAACAGGAACTCAGAGATGGAAAGAGAAAAGTGATCTGCTGGAATTCCACCGGGAGAGAGATGGGCTGTTCCTTTAAGAAGGGCAGAGGAACTTCATACAGCAAAAGGTAAGACTAATGATATTTTTTGTCCAGGTCTATGACTTTGTGAATAACAGGTATTTATTGGTAAACCTTTACTTGTAACCTTAGTATTCTGAAACTGCAGGGTTAGATGATTCTTTTCTGATGATAAGCCCTTCACATAGCTTTTATGAGAGCCGTTTTTGGTGTACACTTTGTACATTCAGTGAATGTTTTGTGTTCTGAAGTGTTTTATGGCTGATAGACTTGAACTGTTGAGACATAGTTTTTCTTATTACCTTTTTCTGAAATTTCTGCTTTGTTATCCCTTTTTTCCTCTAAATATTTCCAATATCTTGTTCAAAATGTTCCAAATGGAGTAATTCCCGTCCTTTATATAACGCCATAATAAGCAGAGAAATTAATAGATGACGTGAATTTGAAGTCACTGTAGCTTTTATAGGGTTATTATTTTAAATGGGTTTTTTTGGCTTTAAGCTATTTCCATCTTACAAGATGTTCGTGTTTAGTTGAAGAACCTGTTGAATCTGTTTAGAGTTGCAAGTAAGTAATGAGCTTTCATGGAGGTTTTGGTATTTGCTTTGGGTATTTTTCCACTATATAATTCTCATTTATGTGAGGGTTATTTATTTTGGGGAAAACATAGGCCAAAATATTTTCATGTTGTATGAAACAAAGTAGCTTTGTTTTATGCTTATGTAACTTAAAGCGGGATTTTGTATCATGTTTCATCACAGAAATAAAGTAGATTTTTTTTTTCCTTGATTTAAGGAAAAATCTCCAAGGTACTTAAAATCTCAAGTCCGAGAGTTCTAAATAAAATGTAAATAGCAGAAGACTTGTTTGCTTCTACCAAAGGTGAATAAATATTATGCTTAAAATCTCCTGTCACAAAACTAGCTTACTTGGTTTGTAGAAACCTTGTCCCACATATTGTGACACTCACCAGAAGACTTAAAAACAATTTCTAGCAGCACCTAAAAAAAGCCCTGAAATTAGCAGTCTTTGTGTTTGCATTGAGCCTTTTGTGTGATGAGTGGTAAACTGACTTTAGTAGGTTTTCTCAGGATAGAAGATAATGATTTGAAGTGTACAGCACTGAATATGATGAAGAAAATTCATTCTGATCTTAGCAGATGATCAGTTTATGGTTGACATCTTAGATGCACCTGCTTGTTTCTTAGTTATTGTGGCTTTCACATGCTAACACCAATCCCAAATTACCTGCTCTTGGTGCAGTACCTTACATGATTATAATCTCAGCAACAGGAAATTCTGCAACTTGTGTATATACTCCTGTAACATCTACTTCATTTCAGTGTTTCTGTATTAGCTCTTCTTAGCACATCCCGAAGTTTAATCTTGATAGAATAAAGACTGCATAGTTCCCATTACAGAACGTGTTACTGATTTCTGAGCAGCTGAAACAATGCCTGGTACATCATTTTTAAAGAGTCAGGTCTGATCTCATGTAGATAGGCAAGCATTGCTGTGTTGGTTGTCACATCTGCTTAGCAGCTGATTTTACAGGACTCAGTGCACAGCAATAGGGGCTGGGATATCTTGGGTCAAAATCAGGTCAAGGGACTTGATCAGCTGCACTTCGTTTCAGACCCAGGGACAGATCTGGTGTAGGATGTTCCAGGAGGTCAAAACTGAAATTTTAGGTGGTAAAAACCCACAAAATACAATTCAATGCAATTATTTGTAGTGAGTGGTCACTGTTTGATAGTTGACATTCATAAGACCCTGGACTGTGTTGACAGATAAACATACATTGCATTTTACTACATATTAGAACACCACACAGTGTGAAATGTGGTGCTGTGACTCTATTCTTTTGGCAGCAGTTCCACCTTAAGGACTTCTACCAGCAACCTATCTTTTGCTCCCTTTGCCTTAATTTTACTCTGTCTCTCATTCTAATATTATAGTTAGTGAAGCTTCAGTACATGCTGAAAAAACAGCTTCAGATTGTTCTTATACCCAAATGAAAGAGCTGCTAATTTTTGGAGACATTAATTTTTTTGAAGCATACAGGTATGAATTTTTGGTAAAGGGACAAGTGTTCAGTCACATTCCACTGAGGATGCACCTGAAGCTGCACACGTGGCCTGTTCAGCTTTGCAGGTGTGCAGTGGAATAAAGAGTCAGCAATTCCCATGCACCCAGACAGACGAGATGTGATGCAAAGTAGCAACTGGGATCTTATTAACACGGGAGCTGAACTCCTGCGCTTCCATCGCAGATGAGTTTTTGTCTTCCCTTTCATTGCCAATTACTGGGCTTTTTGAATAATTTATTTATGATAATTTATCTCAGAAAAAAATAGGACGTGACACCTGGGTGGGTCTGTGTATTTAGAGCGTTATTTCGGTGATATTCACGTTGCATTCCAGTCTCTGTATTTATGGTACCTTTAGTCCTCTAAAGTTGCCACAAGTGCCTGATTTTCTTACTTGTTGGGGACAAGGAGCAAATGTTGTTGTTTCTCTCCAGAACGTTACATTGTGATAAAGGGTTTTTCTAAACACTGATGTTATGATTTGGAGCTCTTATGTAAGTAGGATCCAAAATTTTCTGATAGGCAAATGTTTTTGCTTCCTGCAGCTATGCTTATTTTCCTGTGTTATTTAAAGCAGCTAAATATGTATATAAGGAAACAATCTGTGCACTTTTTTTTTCCCCCCAATAAATGTTCTTGGTACTACACAATGTGCTAGACATCGCTAAACCCTCATTACTCCCAACACATGCAATGTCCTGCCTTGTCCCTTTTACAGTAGATCTTGCTGCTGAATTTTCCATGTATTTGAACTGGTCATTGGTTGTGTGAGCATGGGACAGGCCAGGTCTGCTGGTGAGTTTTATTTGCTTAGTGATTTATTTCCAAACTTATAGGTTGCTAATATTCAGAGACCATCCTGGTCTTCCTGCTTTTCTGAAGGTTAAAAGAAGGTTGTAGCTATAGGCTGAACACCAAGCTAGCTGATTTAGAAACATCTTGTGTAGCTCTCTGTAGCAATCTTTTTTTGATTGAGATACGTGGCTCCATGCTGAGGTAATCTGCAGGGGAATGAGAGCTTGTAGTAATGAGCTCTCCTTCCCCTGCTGATTATTATGTCCAATCCACAGGCAACTCTGCAGTATGTGGCTGCATAAAACATTTTTAAAGATAAGACTGATCAACACCTTTTTATGGCCATGAGTCCACAAGAAGGGTTCATACCCTCTGAAATGCTGAAATCTACTTTTAAATTAATCTGCACTCCTGCTATAAAAGGAGTAGGTTTCCTTCATCTAATTGATGCTGTCTGTCCAGCTTTATAATTATTTCAGGTTTTAATCTGTTTTCAGATGCAAGGTGTTACTGCAAGTTTTAAAAAATCATTTAGAACTATTTCTAACAGATGGAAATTTTGCACTGCTAAAGTAAAATATGAACAACTTCCTTAGTTTCCTTAGTAAAATCTACTTTATATTACAGTTACAATGCTTAGGAATTCTTCAACAGTTTCTACTGTGTTTGGCTAAGTACCTTTTCATTCCATATAATCAGGACACACTTAAAGGAAGAAGAGAAAATGAATTGCCTCACCATTTTGAATTAACCACAACAGATATTCTGACAAGAACTACAAAAAAAGATTCACGTGCAGAAGCAAATGCACTTTCTAACTGGACCTTATGTTCTTTTATAACTAAAACATTACTTTTTGACTATTGATAAAACAGTAATAGAAATAGCAAATGCCATTTTTCTCTGAATTGTCTTTCTCTCTGAACATCTTCCCTGAGAGAAATGTCTCCATATCAGGGGTCAGTTCAGTTCTGTTTCTTCTTGACTTTTTTGGTTGGGGCTTTTCAGTGGGAAGGTTTTTTTGAGTTGTGTTTTGGGGGATTTTTCTGTCATTTTTGTTTGGTTGGTTTTGGGTTAATATTGTTTGTATAGTCTGTGTTAGAGAAGGTACCAATAAATGGGTTGTTATATTAGTGAGAAGGATATTATTAAAGAATTTAAGAAAGATGTCACTTCAGCTGATACAGGTTGTTTTTCTATTCTTACTGTCTAAAATATTTGAGATAAAATGGAAACTTACGGTGTGCATATGGGTGTCTGTGTAGAGTTGATGTGCATCTTTATGATTGTGATTATTAGAGAAGTGCATAAAAGAAATCTACAACTGATTGGTTTGATGTGTGATGATTAAAATTGGTTTTGGCATTCTGCATAAGATTTAAAAATAGTTAACTTCTGGCTTGCTCTTCCTAATAATACTAATATTCTTAATATTACTTGAGTGACTTTTCTGGGCTTCACTGCAGTAATAACTGTTTATTATTAGTTTCATATATTTTTTTCTTATATATATGTATTGAAATTTTAGGTACGCCATGTATTTTGAGGTACACTATCTCATACTTTCTCCATCTTTGTTTGTTTCTTTTGGAGTTTTGGTTTGAAGTTTTTTTTGTTTGGTTTGGTTGTTTTCAGGAACTTTTTGCATATATTGGACTTAAATGCTCTCTTGATTGTCAGGTGTCTTGATTTGCCACTTCCTTATTGTCCCCATTAGCAAATACAGTGTATTTTCATCACATGCCTACTTTGATGAAGGGTTACGTTTCCTTAGGCATATTTGCCAAGAGAAAGCAGTCTGCTCTCAGTTATTTCTATGGTGTTAATCTAAATGTATCCTGCAGTACTCCCAATTGTGTTTCAGTCATTAATAAAGATGTCAAACGAGCCTTATTTCTAATCCATCAGCAAGCAGAAATAAAAATAAAATTTAGGCCGATTTTATGCCCAATCTGAGCATATCTTAATTATCAAAGTAGGTTTGAATTGAGGGCTTATAGGCAAATCAACTCTGTGAAACAGGCTGTAGCCTGTCCCGGTTGTCCCTGGGTGGCGCCCGGACCCACCGAACAGTCCCGCGGGTCCCGAGCCCGACACCGACACTGCGGCTTTCCAAACACCCTCCTTTAACCCCTTGCTCTGCTTCTCGGAGAGAGCGTTGTTTCCATGCCAGGTCAGAAACAGTGATGATTAGAACAGGGACAACAGATTGTGTTTGTAGTACGAACTGTCATTTACTTGAAAAATCAACTTGGAAGCATCTCATGTAGGTGCCTAAATTTCTTTATGTCAGAGGGAGGGTGCTGAGATGTTGTGCAGTGCAGTATTCTATGGCACAGTTGTGCTTTATTTGGGTAACAAAGAACTGCTGTTGTCTGTATAGAGCTTTATATTACTACACACTTGATTTAGATCTAATTTGGTTTCCTACTCCCAGCTCCCATCCTAGTCCCACTTTACTACCATTACTACAACTCTTCTGCAGCTCCTGCATTGTTTCCTTAGCCCATAAGTTCAAACACCTGTGGGGGTAACTGTAAGTCCTGCTTCTCAAGCATGCTGAGATTAAGCAAAAAGAATTTAACCAGATGGTCTCAAGAGCCACATAATCCATGTGGAGGACTACACTGTGTGACCATTAGATAAATGTTTTTTCTCCAAAATCAAGAAAGCATGCCAGTTCTTCTTTGGACTAGAGAGCAATAGAGGTTTAATCATGAGAAAAAAAGAGAAAAGCTGGTTTCGTTAAAGCAAGAAGAAACCTCATGTCTCTGAGATACCTGACAGCAACCTAGGAGCAGGTGTTCTGGATAAAGAGGAGTTGTGAATCTTTTGCAGTTAGTGTTTTATTGAGAGTAGAGGTTAAGTTGAAAGGCAACATGACACCCACTGTCCTAGTCCTACAGGTTATTTGTAAAGAAAGAGGCAGTCAGGACTGTGTGGCCCCGCTCTGGAAGTGTCTTTACTTTCTTGTTAGCACCTGCTTACATGAGGAATATATAAGTAAATGAGTAATAATAATCCTCTGTGGCATTTAAACATCTGGCATACTTGAATTCAAAGTGTGCATAGAATTCACCAGAGTTAAAACTAAATGCAGTTAAATCTGTTTGAAGCCTGAAAATAGCAGTTCTAGATACAAATATTTCAACTTACTTGAAGTCTGATATATCAATTTTGGCAGTGTTGAAGACAGTAGAGCATCCAGCATTGTTAGTGTATGTGGAAAGGGCAGAGGGCAAATGCAGTGTAACAAAGTTTTGCAACTTTTGATTCCCACATATAAATTATTTTTACGTCAAGTGCTTAAAATCTAAAGCCACAACAGGTTTTTAACCTCAGGAACTGTGGATTCATGTTGATGAGAAAGAGCAGGACTGTGAAGCCACCACAGTATTTACTTATTTATCATCTGTGAAATATTGTATCGCTGTTTAAAATGGTTGTACAATATATCACAAGCTGCCAGAAACATTGTCACCCATACAGTGTGTTCTGCATAAAGAAACTGGGCATCCTGAGGAACTTGTTGCTGTAGTTTAGAGTATTTGTTTTGTTAAATGCTTACTTCCATTTTAGTAAGGTAACAGTTATTTTAACTAATTAGGGTTTGGGGTTTTTTTGCTTGTAATTGCCAGTTACCACAGACAGGTAGTAATTTCCTCTGCAGCTTCAGAAACAAGAGAATAAACAAATAGCTGCTGAGTACTGGTGTGTTTTCACAGAGTGGATGTTTCCCCACTCCAAACTAATTCTGCAACACATCAAGTTTTAGCCAATCTGGAGGAGCATCAAACCATTAGTAATCTTCAGCTTGTTAATAATGAGTCCTTACCTTTGCAATTCTTTTTCAGAATCACTGGGAAAAATTGTTCACTGTTGTAAGATCATGTACATTTCTTTTTCTTTAGGCTGGGGTGATTCTTCAGTTCTTCATCTGAGTGAGTCTTAACATTTTTATTAATATGTATCATGCTCTCTAATGTTTTTTCTAATTCTTGCAACCAGAATTGAAATTGTTCCATAAGCTGAAGTTGGAAGACTCTATGCATTGATCAGTCTATGTGCTGCTTATCTTCTGACAGCTCTGCAGAAATTGGTTAAAATAGTTCAAGATTTCTAAAGAAATTAAAAATCTCTATTGCTTATATATTTGTGAATGTCTGTCTTAGCTAAGTTAGGAGCCATAATTTTCAGCAATTTAAATCCTTATTAATTCTTCATGATTGCAACTTCCCTGTTGTATTCTCTGTGTAGTGTTGTTTTGCTTTCATGCTCATCTGGGTAACTAGTTGGCACAACATAACTGGCCTTGGGTAGTTCAAGTGTTGCTATTAAAAATGAAATGAATGAGAAACCTGATGGCCATTAAAACAGAAGGTTTTAAAAGCACATCTCGTGTATAATCTACATGTGTGTTCATCACAGTCTGTAAAACTGTTTGTAAAATACTGTGCTCAGTATGTCTGAGCCGTCTGAGTCAGTTTTAGTGGGAACTGTTTAGTTGTGTTTCACATCACGAATCCGCTAAAATGTTTAACAATGACGATTTTTCTAAGAATACTGATAGGCTGTGTTCCCTTGGAAAGTAAGTGCAAATTAAGAAAAAAGTAAATTTATGAGCCCTTTTCAAATAGTATTGTCCCACCCAATCATCATTCTCAGGTATTTTCATTTATTATATATGTACATATGAACTAGAAATATCCCAAATCAATGTATTAAGCTAAACACCAGCTACTGCACTGAGCTATTCCCATGTGGTTGTAGCCAAGCAAAGTGCAAAATAATAATTTAAAAAAGGATTTAAACTGAAAAAAATACTGCAGTTCAAGGGACTCTCCATTTCTGGATTCAGAACATCACTTCTGTCACTGCAAAAGTCAGTGCACAGGTACGTTGTTTGTTTAGTGACAAATTGGCTGTTACTGTGAAAAGTGATGATCAAATAAAGAAAAATGGCTTAGCTGTTGGCAAATTGTGCTTTATCTAGGATCTCTTAGCTGAAAATTCCTGGTGTTTGAGTTCCAGGAATGATATTTGTGTTGCCTATAGAGCTGTAGGTACCTGAAAAAAAAAAAAAAGGAAAAAAAGAAAGAAAAGCATTGTGGTAACTGAGTTATTAGGAATAAGAAGAGAATGATGTGTTTTCTTCTCCATGGTTCATCACTAAGTTAGAAGTACTCTATTGAAAGAGAAGGTCACATGAGAGGGAGCTGTGATGGTTTCAGGGTTGCTAAATCCTAGACTAAAAGAGTGCTCTGCTTGTCTTTAGACTTGTAGTGATAATTGCTGGATCACAAGGAAATTAAGCTTAAAATATAATTTACACCACAAAGCAGCGCAGCAGGGATTAACAGCCTCCCCCACAGGTATGAGAGGTGCTGTGTGAGCAGGTGCTGTGCAAGGGGCACAGGGCAGAGCCTGCTGAGGGCCAGCAGCTCATGGCTGGGGGCTGTGGCTCCTTGGGAGAGGCATCTGTGAGAAGCAGCTGCTGCCAACTCCCCCTGAGCTCTGATCCTACTTGGAGCTGGAAGCTCCTGCCTTGCACATAAGCGAGATTCTGGGGATCACCAGCGTCTTGCCTGTGTGAGAGGGAGAATCTCCCAGTTCCCACCAAGTTTTGGCTGTCACAGTACACCTAAATGTGTAAAATATAAATACAGACTGGTGCATAGCCCTCTTTGAAGATGCATGAGCTCAGGGCTAGGGCAGTCAGAATAAATAATCAAGGAGAAACACGTTACTAAAATAGCCAAAGAATAAAGAAATATTATGGTTCATTCCCTATGAACTTGAGGATTTGTTAAAAATTGAAACAGTTGATACAACTGATTTGCATTGTGATTGATTCCTCAGTGAACTGCTGGTAGTCCTTAATGATGCTGCTATACTTGAAGGGGGATTTTTACTCTTAATTTTTTGAACAAAACTCACATGGTAACTATCATATTTGTGGGTTGGCTGGTCATTGCTAAAAAATCAGCCTATTGTAGTGCTCATTTATTAAGATTGCAGTCCTTGTCCAAGAGCTCAAGGTGTGTTTAGAATTCTGAATTTGAGAATTCTAATTTACAAGTTATTCACAGAATAACACTTCTGCTATCTGGGCAGAATATCTTTTATTGGTTTCATTTTACATGGAAAGTTGAGGTATAGAAAACTGTGACTCTGCAAGTCACAAAACAGGGTAACAGCACTATATTGTATGCTGCTTATATCTGAAAACTCCCTTTCATTTTGAAGACATATCTGTAAGTAAAAAGATGTTCTTCTAATGAGAAAGCACAGATGCTTGCTATGATGACAAACATCTGATGAATATTCAAAGAAAAATTCTCATTCCTGGGATAGTTGTGGGTTCTTTTCACATGGCTGATTGGGATGCATGAAAATTATAGCTGGACCTAAAAACAGTAGAATTTGGAGCTTGAGTTTTTTTTTATTTTCACTGGCTTTCTTGTATTTCTTGCATTTTTTTTTCCCTGAGTGTAGTAAAGCTGACAGACAGCTTTGAGTTCAAAACTGTAGCTCTTACTCCTGTGAAGTCCTAAGTTCTGTGATCGTGAATTTCCCTACTGCTGAATGATAATTTCATCTTTTATAGTTACTGCCTGGATGACAGAAACGTGCATTTCCTCATGAGTACTTCTGTGGTTTCTAGATCAGAGAATGATGTCTGTAGTACCTGATTAATGTGTTTTATGCTGCTGCAAACTATGAATATATATGTCCTGAGGGTAGAGGCCTCCTAGGCCCATGTACAGGTATATGAGCTGCATATAGAATACAAACTGATATGCCAATGTTTATGTACCTCCATTGGAATTATGTCCTTAGCACACTATTTTACACAGAATGAAAGAAGATGTAAAGGAACTTTACATGCTTTTCTAACTTTATTAATACTTGCATTTTTTTTTCCATTCAAAGTCTTTAAAATGTATCTTCTGTATTAAGCATATTTAATTTGGAGAATTTGCGGGAGGAAACTGCAATGAATAGTTTCTTTGGAGATACATGAAAAAATGTTGACAGATTTGAAATAAAGTGTACCAGTTTCCTACTGAGATTCATACTTTCTACCGTGTGATCTGCTGTGTTATCTGTAGAAAATGTCTTAGGACATCAGAGAAACAAAAAGATCTTCAGCAGATTGTTTTATTGAACTCTTAATAGATATTAAGAAACATAACGCCAGCACTTCTGCCACATTGCTGTCATTGAATAATAAATCATTGCTGTAGCTTCCTAATGGGAGATGTAGCAATGCTGATGGTGGCAGTCTAGACCTGAGCTGAAGTGGATTATTTTAAAACACAGAGCAAAAAAAAGTAGATAGCAGTGCTCAGCAGAACAGTTTTGGGGCTAGAACCTGGTGACTAACCACAAGACAGGAGATAACAGAAATTAGATCTAACTGAAAAATGATAATGTCTTTCACAGTCCTTACATATCCTTCAACACCTAATTATGAAACTGTTGTATAAGCATTAATTAACATATTTTCAACACTTCTATTTGTCTGAGATGACCTATCCTAATATACAGATAGAAAAGGAGGGCACTAATAGACAAGTGGCTTTATCCCAGAAATGATGGCCTTTTATCCCAAGGGAGGTACAAAAACACAGGAAAAGAAGGTCTTGGGGTGCATCTTCCTAATGCAGTGCCTTAGTCACGGGAGGTTGTGGGGTTTTTGAGGAGGTTGGTTTGTTTGTTTAAGTAGGATTTGCTAGTTAAGTGTGTTTCCAAGCAAGCAAAGCTGTGTTCTTTGCTTCTGCCTTGTGTCCAGCAAGCTTTAAGTCCCATCTTTGGAACTGAAAAGTGAGAGAGGCCCACCTGGATGAGATCAGTGTCCTGGTCAGGCACAGAGGGTCTGTCTGAGCTGGCTGCACCCTTGAGAGACCATCAGTGCTTTGGCCTGTTGTACAGCTGTGAATAACTCATTAAGCAGTGGTGCACGTAGCCATCTACCCATATAGTTGTGTGTAGGATTTGTAACATGGAATGGTGTGTCAAATTGTTGAAGTTTAATGAATTCATCTGATTTTTTTACCAAGTTCTTAAAAATAATCTGTTCAAAGACAGTAGACTTATCTGAAAACAAGAAAAAGAGATTGTGAGTAGTCCAGCAGTAGAAAGCCAAGAGAACCAAAACTAATTGTTCTGCCTGTGACTTTTGTTGTTTGCTCTACGTAGGAATCTGCTGTAATGTGCAAATGTTGAATTTGTGAAACTAATTAGCACGTAAAGATCCAGCTGTAACAGTAATCAAAACTTGCTGGTTCAACAGACTATGTTGAGGTTTTTTTTAGTACTAACACAGCCTGCACATATGGCCCCCAGTTGAAGATCTGGAGCTGCTCATACCAGCAAGTTAATATCAGGGGTTTTAGAATCAAGTATTTATTGGTGGCAGTTGTGGAACCAACATGTGGTCTAAATCTGACTGGTGCTTCCAATGCTGTTTGTGCCTGTAAGGGTAAAAAGGAAAAAATAGCTGATACTGCTCTCATTACCCTCATGTTGTATGAAAACAAGGCCCAGTGTTTTAATAATTTGTTAGCTGAGATTCTTGTTGGAGAGACTTTCAGCTGATGAATGGTGGCCTTGCTAGAAGCTGAAATTGCAGCAAAAAGGAAATACTGTCGGTTTTGTACAAGTCACTGTAGAGATTTACTTGCTCATATTTGTTTAATTATAGTATCTTGCTGGCATTTGCTTTATGTTCTTTGTGACAGCATCAAAGAATGAAGATCATCTTGTATTACATCCTTTGGAAACACAGAGAGCACTTTCTAGGTTACCCGCCTCGCAAATCAAAGCAGCCTATCTTGTAAAATGTGTTTTAATAAAATCATTTTAAAGCATCTCTGTCATGATTTGAAGATCATGAGTTGGTAAGTCTTAGCATTTAAATTCAAAATTAGAAATTTAGATGTTTCAGTGGAAAGAGAAACAGAATCTATTCAGTGTAGTCCTCATAAATTACCTGAAGTAGCTACTGAATTGCAAGTAAGCAAGTGCTTATAGCTGACTAATAAGGCACTTTTAGTACATCATTTGTATAGCAGTCACAGTTTCTGGTGAGAGATTTTCCTTAATGTGAAAATACAGTTCTTTTGGCATGATGCAGCCACCTTTGATCTCTGTAAATGGCTCACAGTAAATTTGGAATGTCAGTAAGTGAGCAGTAGGATGTCCTTGGGAGATGGGTGGATGTGATGTTACCTTGCAAAACCTGCAGGGCATTAGCAGGGCTCATATTTTGCTGGGAATCTATGCAAGGCACTTGGTGGGACTTAGACTACATATTTGCATAAGTACATATAGTAAAACACTCTTTTTCAAACATGGCACACAGTGAATAAAGCAACCTGGACTTGGTGGATAATATGCTGATGCTGCATCCTCTTCTATTCTCTTCCAGTTTCATTCCTAAGTGGTAAGAATGGGTTTTATTAGTGCTTTTTAAGGGACTTAAGTTCTTTTAAACGTTTTTCTCCTCATTGAGCCAAATAATTCAGAAGTTCTTTGCTATGTTTAATCAAAACAAGATTTGCAGATTCCTTATTTTGTGATTTCATCGTCTAAAACTTACTAGTTGAGTTTCACAATTTAGCTCAGTGACACAGTAGTGCAATTCCAGCTGCTGTTTTTCTCAGGGAGTCTTTGTTCCACCTATAAGCCTCTAGTAGTGTTGAGATGGAAGTGAAAGAACTTATGGAACAATCAGTGTATAATAATAACTGTAGAGGACATTTCTGGGGTGCTGGCCAGCGTTTCTCTCTTACCTGCATTTTTACGTAACAAGTTTCCATTTAACACAGTTGTTTTTATGCTTTTTGCCTTGCCTCTGGCAAAATTGAAATGCCACCCTTCCAGCATATGATTTAAGTTGTTCTTCACGTTGAACTTCATGATTATGTTCTCAAAGTTAACTTTCAAAATGCCTACAGACTAATTTAAGTATGTGTGAAAACTGCTACAGATAGCATTAAAACTACTAAAAAAAATTCTGTCCAGTTTGTCTTTGACCTACATTACATGCTTCATTAATTTAAATATGTAACCTTTATTTGCATTCTTAAAAATAAATTCTTCCCTCAGGTGTAGATAAATGACGTTCACTTATGTCAGTAGGGTTTGTCTGTAGATACCAAAGCGTGATGTACAGTCCTAACCATAATATGTCACCATAATGTCTTTTTAAAGCTACTCCAGGTATTTTATTGGCCAGATTTCTTCAAACCAGAACTCACTGTAGGCTGGTAAGAGGCTTTTTTGTCAAGTCTGAAATTTCTGGTTAAAAATGAGAGAGGGCAGCTCTTTGAAAATGCACCCTCAGTCTCTCCTTGGTGAGCAGCTGCACCTGGGTCTCAGCAATCCCATGTATGCAGTGGGCTTTGGACTAAGAATTGAGGACATAATTTAGAAGTAACCTTCTTTTAAGTGTGCATATTGACATAATACATATTATTTAATGTATCTGAAACCAATTGGTTTACTGGCATCCACCATAGAACAAAAATACTATAAAGAATGACACCATGTCTCCTGGAGTAACTCAAGCTTTCAGTGAGTGTACATCTGACTAACTGAACGTATATCATTTGCCTCCAAAATATTTAAGGGCAAGTTGTTATTTCTGGCTAAAATTGAATTAATAATTTACTGAGGTTTTACATTACTTGGTTAATCTTATATAGTTGTGTAGTTACTCTTTGAATGGTAAGGAATTCTTGAGGCTTACAGCTTCCAGAAATGATTTTTAGCTGAAGTACTATTTTAGCTATTTATTATCCGTAAATAGTTTTATCCCAAATCATGGATGAAAAGGGGATATGCAATTATTGCTCTTTTCTCCAAGTTGTTCTTGCCTTTTGACAGAACTAGTGGAAAATCTCCTCCTTCCTTCTTGTTCAGTGAGGCATTTACTGTTTCTTTGCTGTGACTGCATAATGAGTGCCTGCTGAGACAGTGTGTGTAACACATACTTGTATGCATCAAAACCATGGGAGCTCAGACTTTAATCATAGGTCTCTGTGTACATGGAAAAAAAGAAGTTATGTGGGTGTTCCACTTACACTGTGGCATTCTCCTTGGGAATTGTTATGCATTTCATATCATATTTAAAAATAAGTTGTTTTTTTAAACTTTGATTGCATGTTGGTATGTGACTCAATATGAGCCTCAGAAAACACCTGCAAAAATAAATATATGACTTATAAATACAAATTTATGATCTATTATTCAGGAAAGGATTCATATTCTGGTATTTTTCAAAAGCACTTGTTCTTGACTGTGCTTATGCTATTTGTGTTTGCTGTTTGGCTTTAGTCCCAAAGCAGAAACTTGAATCTGCCTGATGCTTAGCAATTCTGCCCAGGCTGTGCACACAAGTGTGCTGTTCAAATTCTGTCCAGTTGCCCAGGTGCAGATGACTCCCACATTCTCTAGTTCTTTTCAGCTATGGGTTGAAACCAGCAAATTTCATGGCAGAATGGGATTTTGAAACCTTACTCTTGCTATATGCACATGCTGATGCTGTTAGGAGTGTTGGGGGCTTTTCCCAGCCTAGTCAGGTGCCAGTATGTCTAAAGAAGTGGCTCTCCATTATTATATTGCCTGAGGTATAACAGTGAGGATACCACCTTGGAAACCTCTAGTAACTCAAAAGTGAGAAAGGATATTTGAGAGACAGGAGTTTAGATGAAAATTCAACTTTCTTTCCTTATCAACATCATCTAGCAAGGTTTTTACCTTACTTTTTTCCTTACACTGACAATATCCTAAGCCAAATGCAGTTGAAAAATTCTTTTAGCATTTTATAATCCACCTCCATTTTCACAGAAAGATAGGTATGTATTTTATTAAGGGATGGAAGATATTTCTCATTGATGATAATCAGTTTCTAGTTAGACTGTGTGGTAGGACATTGGACCAATTATTAAGAAATTTTATTCAAGCATTGAATTATACCTCTGTTTTTCTATCAGTTTTATAGAAGCTTATACTTTCAATGCCTAGAAGTTTCTGAAATTAATATTAATAAAGTTATAACAGTTAAATACTATGACTCAGCTAATGTACAATGCATTCTGGCATTACTTAAATATTAGTGTTATAACAAGAAAGTTACTGTTGGACCCCAAGTGAAAGCATTTGCAGTAGATAACAACTTCACATGTTTATTTAGCAAATGAATGCCAAGCTCTCAGCCAGTCCCTTTCAGAGCAGTCAGATTTCATTAGCCTGTTTGATATCTCACAATTCTTGTGTAACTACAAATGCCTTTATGTTGAAGACTGGAAAACAGGCCTTGGTTTATTCTCTCACCTATATTCACAGGATAAAAGCACTATGTTCAGAGATCACTGCCTGGAGCAGTGCAATGGGAGAAATTTAAGCTCATAGCACTGCAGTATGGTTAAAAAAAAAGGAAAAAGTAACAGATCTTGAACACATTAAAGATGCATTTAGCTCTGCTCTGCTTTAGGGATTAAGAGGATGTTATTATAATTTGTGCACAGCTCTGTGTTTGCTGTGAAAAAGCTTTCTTTGTAATTTATGCACTGTGATTTTGCAGGGGGGCCACCCAATGGTGTTGCAGCATGCAAATGTGTTTTGATTATTTTTTAAGGAAAAAAAATAAAAATGAACATGACAGGATTTTTTTAAGCTAATATGTACATTAATCACCTCTTGAGATGATTCTTTGAAAATTTTAAGCCATTTTGGTACAAGGATCTTTTCTTGTTTGCTACAATGGATGAGTGAACTCATTGTCAAAACTGTATTTACTATAATATGACATCCATTTAATGCCTTTGTCATCAAATTAAGATAAAATACAAAAGGCTAATAAATACATTCAGTATTGAAGTGTATTTTCCAAGGATGAAATTTTCATGTCAATGTAAAAAAAATAAGAGAACTGCACACTAACACTGTGGCTCCCCCTATTTCTAAACTTCCCTTTAATAAGGAAATAACTTGTGGAATTTGGCAGATTTCTCCTTAACTATGAGATAAAGGCCATGCATAAACAATAATATCCTGTCGTACTTGGTACCAAATTAGCTGACTTTTCTTGCCACTGAATAGAAATGTGTGGTCTGGCTGCTTGTAGAGCTCATGCTTGAAATTCCAGAAATAACAATATCGAAGTAGAGCACTTCAAAGGTGGTTATTCATCATCAGAAAGCTTTTTGACTGTTTGCTGACTGTTGATCTTCTCACTCTTCTACATTTACAGTTTCTTTGAAATCACAAAAGAGGCACATACTTTGTAAAGGAAGTATTTTATGCTTAAAAGGCAGTTGTGCTGACTAAGTCATTTCATAATTAAGAATTACACTTATCCTTGGGAAATAGGGGCTATTTTAAATATGGAGGGGAGACGTCTTCTGGTATATAATGAGGAAGTATTAGTATAATAATATTTCACATCTTTGCTTATTGATCTGTGTGTCCCATAGAGTGCTTCTAAAGTAAATAGTTACTTTTACAGAATGATGCATCTAGTGTCTGTACTACTTTTATCTAATAATATCACCATTAAATTCTCAGGACCCTCAGCCAGATAAATTTGTAAGTTGTGGTTTAACCCCAGCTGGAAACTCAGCCCTGTGCAGCTGCTTTCTGGAGGAGAGAACTGGAAGGGTAAAAATCAGAAAACTTGTGGGTTGAGGTAAAGGCAGTTTAATAGGTAAATCAAAAAAACCATGCACAAGCAGAGCAAACCACTGATTTCATTGCCCACTTCCCAAGGGCAGGCAGGTGTTCAGCCATCCCTGGGACAGCAGGGCCCCATCCCACCTACCAGCGACTTGGGAAGGCAAACACCATCGCTCCAAACTTCCCCCACTGCCTCCTTCTCCCCAGATGTAGATGCTGAGCATGAGGCCACATGTTCTGGGATGTCTCTTGGGTCAGTTGGGGTCTGCTGTCCTGGCTGTGTCCCCTCCCAGCTCCTTGTGCATCCCCAGCCTCTTGCTGGTGGGGTGGGATGAGGAGCAGGAAAGGCCTTGGCTCTGCATAAGAACTGCTCAGTGATAATGAAAACAGCCCTGAGTTATCAGCACTGTTTTCAGCACAGATCCAAACCACAGTTCCTTAACAGCTGCTGTGGAAAAAAAAATGATTTCTATGGAAGCATAGAGTCATTAAGGTTGGAAAAGACCTCCAGGATCAAGTCCAACCTTTAACCCAGTACCAGCCTGCACACTAAACCATATTGTGAAGCGATCCCGTTTTGTCAATCCCAGCCAAAACCAGCACATAAATGCTCTCAGTTTTGCAGCAGTGGAAATTGAGGCACAAATATGAGAATATTTGTGCTTAAGCAGCAGAACCACTGTGAATGCCTTCAAACCACATTTTTTGCTACAGTAGGAAACTCTTGTCATCTTGTGCACTTTGGACAGCTCTTTCAGTTGTTATGGTATATATCATAGCCCTCAACAGCCTGGTTTTGTTTTATTAGTGTTCACCCAGCTCCAGTAGTAATTACTGTGGCACAGAATGATTTCCTTAATTGCCTTCCCCATTTTGTCACTTGGAAAGTTGTACTTCAGCTAATTTTCTGGATTTTTGAGTAAATGTAGAGTAATAGTGTAGTAAGGTCACAAAAGGCTTTTAAATATTGTCAAGCAGGTGGAGCATGGTTGCTAGAATCTGAGAAGCATGTAGAAGATATTGCATTAAGATTTGTGAAGGATTAAAAGCAGAAATGAAGTATGTGACCATCAGTGGAGGGAAGCTGTGACAGACACCTGCAGTGCTGCTTTGCAGGGGTGATGAATCCCATAGGGCTTTTCCCTGCTGGTTGGTAATGGAGGATTTATGTGATTATTGTCTCTGGGAAGTGGCACACATGGGAGTAACCATATGATTTTGTGAGTAGATGGCAATGCCTGGAGTCTTCATATTTCTTTCATCCCAATCAGTTTGTAGGTGATGAAGGTGCTGTACTAACCATAGCCCAGGAGTCAGTTCCTGTAGATACTGGGTGTGTGTTATTCCCCTTGTACTGCCTTAGTGCTGTCACCTCCAGTGGCACTGCTGTTCCTTTGAAAGGAAAAATTTTTGGAGGGGCTTGTTTCTTTTTCTCTGTGAAATCCCACAGAATTCTACTGAGCAGTTACAGACCTTTTCTCAAAACCTACAAATTGGATAATAACATAAAACCACTTCTATCACCCCTCCCTTTCTGTAGCCACAGATTAGTAGTAAAAGAAATCAGAGGATAAGTGTCAAAATATCCCCAGTAAACTGTTGTTCACATCTGTGTCTTCAGGATAACCAACCTGACTAACACATTAACAGTTCTATAAATGATAATGAGATTTAGAGGAGAGCTAATTGAACTTCCACCCAGAGAAGCTTGAAGAAATATTCCTTGTGTGGAGAAAGCAACCAAAAGAAATAGCTGAATAATAATTTCCTCTGAAAAATAAGTTGTGGGGCTGCCAGTTTGTTACTGGGTTGCATTTAGTTATGTAAGATTATACTCATGTAGCAACAGGAGGCCAAGGATGCCTTTTGTTTCCTTTGTTCTCTCTAAATTCTAGTGAAATGTAACCTGGTGAGCTCTTGGATTAGATATTCTGAGTATTTTGAACTCAATACCTGAAATATTTAATTTCCCTTAGCAGCAGTGATTTGTATGAGAGAGGACACTTGAGCTGTGACATGGCTGAAGATTCCAAGCTCTGGAACTGGAGGCTGCATTTGTTCTTTATAAAGGCATATTGCAATGTTTATTGTCCCAGATTTTCAAGGGCAGGATTTGGGGTTGAAAGCTGTGAAATGGCAGTGTTTCTGGTAGGTTCTATTAGAGTTACTGGATCTTTTGTTATTTATAAGCAGGCCATGGCATCAAATGAACTGCATGATAAGAATCCTTCCCAATAAAGAGTTTTATTTTTTGTTGCATTGTAATAATTATTCATGATGGTTAGGCAGACTATAGGTCTAGCAGGTCAAACTTAAATATACTTTTGTGTAAAAGAAAAACTTCCAACAGTCTTATAGCATTTGAAATCTAAAAGCATGGTGCTAATAACACCGAGGTTGCAGGTCTCTGTATGGGCCATTCACTTAAGGGTTGGACTTGATGATCTTTGTGGGTCACTTCCAACTCAGAATATTCTGTGAACTCGGTGAAGTAACACGCATCCGAAAGTTGTCAAAAGAAATTTCCCATTGGTCTGAGTGTTTTAACCAAATGAGAATTGCATATGTTCTTAACAGGCTGGTTTGTGTCTGTTCTGTGTTTCTTTCTGCCTAAATATTTATTCATTTTGTGCCTGTGTTTATGGATGTCCATTTCAAGGAATACATGGAAGTCAAATGCGAGCAGGACTTGCCAGGAAAGCAACCAAAATTTTCACTGTTAATGATTCTTCCAGCTGATTTATTAGCCCTATATCAAGTTCTGAAGTAGTGATAATATATGAGTTTCTTCTTAATACAGAGCTAGGAAAGCAAATTACTAGTTTTTAATGAAACCTTTTGAAATAAGTGGCAAAACAAAGACATTCTTAAATTCAGAGATTTTAGCTTTGCATTGCATGTGCTTATTCACAAGACTGCTTCAGGAGATGTTATATTAACATCTTTATTTTTTATATTATCACTAATTTTTTTCTGCTACATAGTAATATAAGCGATGATTAAGGTGAAAAGTTAATACAAAATAGATACTGGTTAATATCTTCATGATAAAGATGCCCCATCCTTTGAAACAGCTGAAGTTATTATAGAGTAATACATTGCCTTTCCCCCTTACTTTTAGGCAATGTTTTAGTGGCAGTCTTCAGACTGAACTTAGATCTTCATTAAATGAAAACATAGTAAACTGTTCAATTTTAACATACTTCCCTCAGGCTGTCTTTCCTTTAGCCTCTTTAGATTACGATGCTTTTCTACTTACTTTCTGTTTAGTTTTGTGGGTTTTTTACACAAAAGCAGGGTGTTACTAAATTAGAATGTATTAATTGTGTTTTAAAACCCAAGAGCTGGGTATTTTTACAGAAGGTCCTTGATTGTCAAGAGCTTATAGTCAATATTAGGAGAGTTAGCAGTTAA
>JAWWLV010000158.1:13234523-13247524 GCA_035041135.1 Platyrinchus mystaceus | reverse complement strand
CCAAGAGCTGGGTATTTTTACAGAAGGTCCTTGATTGTCAAGAGCTTATAGTCAATATTAGGAGAGTTAGCAGTTAATCTTTCCACTCCAAGAATTAATTGACTATAAAATTCTTTATTTCTCTATAATATTTTGCTTATGCCCTAGTTGGTTAGTCTTAAGGTAAAGAACAAACAGACACTGTCACCACAGTTTATCCATTCTTAACATTTTTTTCCCTCAGTTACCCTGTGGTGAACAGCCACTCTTAATTCTGCTTGGTTTTAAAGCCTCTGTTTCTAAGGACTTGAGCTTTTACAGGTTTCTGTTATTAACACGAGTTTTATTTTCCCATCCATGAATTAACCTGCATGGAAAGGCTTGTGCACCTCTATGATACTCAGTATGAAGAATGAGAAGTGGGAAAATGGTACATTTGTTTTGCTGTGCATTAGAGCATGGATTCCTTATTCAGAGACCATCTCTCTCTTTTTTTTTTTTGAAGCATATAATAAATCTGACTGTGCACTTCATTTGGTCTTTGAAAACAAAGTGGTATCCTCTAGACGTGAGTAGGTTTCATAATACAGGATGTGAAGCAGTTTGTATGGATGCTGTTTTTAAGCTCTTGTCTCTGTTATTTTAATGTCTCCAAAGCTTCTGTGTCCCTTTCCTCAGCTGTCAATGCCTTGTATTCTCCTGGGTATTATGAGAAATCAATCTACTTTGTTGCCAACACAGCAAGATGCAGACAAGAAATTAAAAGGTTTCTAAGAGAAAATATTCATGTTGGAGGTCTCTATGCTCAGATGGTACATTCTGTTAATATCTGTGTACCTAGTTATCCCAACTTTGATCCGAGATGCATTTGGAGGGGGAAAAATTAAATCGAGAAACAACATTTAAAATTAATCATAACAAAAAAAGGAAAATTTTTATTTAAATGTATTCATGTATACACATGCAGACATAAAACATTTAAGCAGAAAAAATATATATAGTTTGATAGTGAAATTGTTTATAAAACATTTTTTCTGGAACAATATTTTCTCGTAACTTTTTCTGCTAAAGACAGTTAAGATGCAGGTATGAAAATCCATTAAAACTTATCTTGGTTATCTTTTTAAATACTCCTAAATTATTATTTTTTTTAAGTTTTGAATAATATATTGATAACATGCAAAGAGCCAGATGATGTGTCTGTGGTTCACAATTCCATGAAGTAGGAATTCAGGCTTTGTTTGTCCTTTATGAAGTATTTATTTATGAGGTCGTTATGAACATACATTTATCTTAGAACATTGTTGTATTCTCAGTTACTGTCCACTCTCACAGGCAAGTCACTGAAGACCAGATTTAGTTTCTGACATTTCTTTGGTAAAAAGAAAAAAACTAAGAACACATCATGACAAAAAACAAATCTTTTCGTGCCTTTTATAGCAAAAAGCACAAAAGCTGTATGAAGTTAATGTTTAAAAGTCCTTTGCAGTTTACAGTTAATTTATGAAAATGCCTCCTGCATTGTCCCTGTTCCCTAAAGCTGGACAGGGAGTGAGTGTGCCTGGACTGTGTCCTCCTTCCCCCAGTGGGCAGCAACCTGCTCCCTGCCTGCATTCCCTCCTGGTCATTCCACTGCTCCACAGACTGAACAGTTGTATCCCTCTGCTTAAGATATGTGCAACCTCTGTTTCTTTTGGTGTATGTAAAATTAGACCTAAACACACAGAAGAGTTCCATTTTTGGGTTTTTTTGAGTTGTGTTGACAGCAGAGTCTTTGTTCTTCTCTCTCAGCAACCAGCACACAGAAGTGTCCGTGCTGCCATGACTCAGGCAAGCTGAAGCTGCACCTTGGCAGCCAAAGAAGGGAACAGCTTTTGCCAGGCCTGCCTCTCTACCAGGGGACTCTGACAGGGAGCAGTTACCCTTGTGTCTTCCCCCAAGTCTGCTCCTCTTCTTAGCTGAGCACTAATTAAGCAGGGCTCTTCCTTTTTTGTTCCTCCTTTGAAGTCTGTTGTTTGCCTCTGGGAGAAGCTGATTAGGTACCCAACAACCCATGAGCTCCTTCCAGACTCGTATAATGGGGTGTGCAAACCTTGCATTATGCCACTGCAAAATCGTCCCATTGGGAGCAAAAGGACAAAAAGGTTATGGAAAATAGATTAATAATCTCCTGCCCCTTTCCAGTATTACATACATACTCTCATCTGTACACAGTCTGTCAGGCATCTGCCTGACCACCCCAGCACAAGTAGAGTGGAACCTTTTTGTGGTGCCTGATTATTAGAGCTGCTGATCACAGAAGAAATCCCACTGAAGTATAATTCAGAGAAGACTGTGTAGGAGTGAAACTTCACATAACCAAAGTTTTCATGAATTTTAAGAACTGTTTAAAGTGCCATAAGTGGCTTTTCATTATAACTGAGTTAATGGTATGGCCTTCTTTATGCTTCTCTCCCCTGCTTTATCTGCCCCCTTCAGCTTTGCTGATAATGCCAGAATAGAGTTAGTGGGGAAATTTAGAGGTGAAGTGTGGAATCATCTTAAGCATTCACCATTGCAATATATCCAGGTTACTTTATATATATATATAACATATAGTATTACCTCTTCTTCATACATTCCCAAGTGATTAAAATGCAGGGTGAGGGAGCTGCCTGTTCAGGGAGGCTCTGGACTGCTCACAGAAATGGATTACCCTCCCATGTGGTGATAATCACAGGATATGCTGAGTTGGAAGGGACCCACAAGGGTCATCGAGTCCAACTCTTAGCCCTGCACAGGACACCCCAAGAGTCACACCATGTGCCTGACAGTATTGTCCAAACACTTCTTGAGCTCTGTCAGCCTTGCTGTGACCACTGTCCCTGGGAGCCTGTTTAGTGCCCAACTACCCTCTGAGGGAAGAACCTTTTTTCTAATATCCAGCCTAAACCTCCCCTGACACAACTTCAGGCCATTCCCTCAGGTCCTGTCACTGGTCACCACAGAGATGAGATCAGGGTCTGCCCTCCTCTGCCCCTCACAAGGAAGCTGTAGCTGCAGTGAGGCCTCCCCTCAGTCTCTACTGTCTGTAGAATTCTGCCAAGAACTGCTAAAACTAAAATACAGGCACTGTTTTGTTAGAAGTGTCTTGTATGCCATGAGGCACTACTGGAAAAAGGTCTAGAAGCATGATCTTCTCAGAATTTGTACTTTTTTCTTCCCTCTTATGAAATGCCTTTTTTAGCATTAGCTATCAGTAACAGATGATTTATTTACAAATACATGACAATCGTTCTCCCAAGGTTGTTGTTTCATTAATGAGACTTTAAGATGAAATTTTTTACATTCTTCCTAGATATACAACGTAAAGCTACTCTAAAACTATTTAATTCCATCTAATCACTTCCTTAAATGTTATGTCAACTGTCTGAAAATTAGACACTGAAAATGAATCTTAAGAACCTGAAATTGGTGAGCAGCAAATGCACTTAGTGTCTTATTTTATATTTTATTCATAGGCAACTGAACTTTGTTGTATTCACTGTAATATTAACCCATGGTGAATCCACTTAAATTAGCCCAGTCTGAGTGAAAATACAAAGACTGAAGAAGTAGTGCTTGTGCTGTGAAGCTTCCTATGCAGCATAGCTGTACTGGCACTGACAATGTCTGCTTAGTCCCCTGCAAGGCCATCCAGCTGGAACAAAAAGGTTGGAGTTTGGCATGTGTATGGGCCTCTGGCTGTTTGAAGCAGTTGAACTAAAACTCACTTCTGCTGTAAAGAGACTAATAAGTGAAAATGGTTGACTGGTTCATATAACTCAAAGCTGGTCTACAATATATACTTCTAGTTCAGCATCAGTTTCTAACCATTCATCTACATTTGATGCTAACAGATACAGTCATGTTTGTTGAAGTATAGTGTCAGACCCTTAATGCTGTTCTGATCCCTGCTTTCCTAGAAAGAAAATTCAGAGAAAAGGTTTTCAGTCAGTAGCGAATGCACAGTCTGAACTGATCTTTGATCAAGCAGTTTCAGGGTAAATCATCTCAGCAAGAAAATACATAGAATCATATATAAAGTACTTTTGAGTTACATTTTGTATTACAAGATGTTTTGTCTTTATGATAGAGAAAAACAGCACAGCCAAATGTAAGCCGGAGAATATATTGAACGTAGAGGGACAAAATTACTTATATAACATCATTTTCATGAGACCAGGGAGCAGGTGGTGATCTGGAGAGCTTTGTGGGGAGAGAGCACATACAGGAAACTGGGAACTCAGTCCTGATAATACAGACAGTACTCTGGGGAACGTGTGCAGTGTGAGCAGCGAGGTTACTGTAATGCAAAACCACAGATAGTGGCTGCTGAGAAGCTGTGTTCTTGCTGTGTCTTCTGTTCTGGGAGGATTATCTGGTCTGCACAGACATTCACTGGAAAAGCATCTTTTTATACAAAGGAGAAAATAGCATTTTTCCCTGTTCAAGTGGTCAAATAAAACATTTTAAAGGCACAGAATATCATATAACATTTGTATGTATAAAATACAAAAGGCCGAACATTGAAAGGGAAATAGATTCTGTATTAGAGGAACGTGTTGGGAGGAAATTTGTGGAAGTACTCTGCTAAGAAAAAAAAAGTTCAAGTAACAAATTATGACTGAGTTTTTTTTCTGAGAAGGGTTGTGTGGCACTGTAGTTACCTGGAGCAGTCAGTAGCAGAGGATATACATATGAGCAGAAAAATAGTGTAGAGTTTCTGAAATGTGCTACAAAAACCACTACCAGTGTACCAGGACCTTCAAAGTGATATGCTGCACAAAGACAGCTTTGCAGAGCATAGTCAGAAGTGTTGCTGCTACTGCTCTGTCATTACTCTTGAAAATCTATGGTCAAGCAGGAACTGCTGGCAGTGGGTAGGTTTTGGTTATCTCAGCTTGTCACCATTTTCAAAGGAGCTGTTCTGTCTGTACAGACATGTGCAGTCCTCAGAACCTCCTGAGGATGCTGTGGTATTGATTGATTAGATCCCTCCTTTCTGACTTGCCAGAGCAACTGGCTTAAGTCTTTGACAAGAGGAAGAACAAAATGTTTTCACATCTCTGCATTGTTCCAGAGCATGGCTCAGTGGCACCAGAGGAAACTAAGACTGGGAATCCCTGTAGTTCCAAGGAGCTCCATGAAAAAAAAGTTGTCACTGATTGTTTTTCTGACCAAGGAGTGCTAACCAGGCTTGATTAAAAGGCATGATGGTTTTTCTCATACTACCAAAGTCAAGCTACCTTGTGAGAGAAACAGTATCTGTCCACAGAGATTATTGTTGATGTTACATAATGCAAAATAGCTTTTCACTGAGCTGCTGGCTTTGAACTAAGCAATAAAAATGTTTTCCACACATTAAGTCTCAGAATAAGGATTTTATCTGCACTTGTGTAGGTATCTCTAGGCTTGTGAAGAACATACTGTTTTGGTCACTGTCATGACTGCTGAACTGGGACAGTGAGCAGCTGGATCAGTTTTTATAAAGCCAGTTAGCAAGTCAGGAGGGAGCAGCAAAGATGTACTGAGAATCCTGTACTCCAAATACTCCTCTAAACTGTCATTTCCTTTCAGTGTGAACAGCAATTTGCATTTTTCTGTCTCTCTACTTAACACTTCAAGAGGATGTGACATGATTTTAAAGAACTGGAGAAAGCAGAGATTATAACTGAAAGAGTGGAGTGGAGAATATTTACAAACCCAGGTTATTCAACCCCTGGATGAAGGTTGTCCAGCCACCTAAGCCTTATTTATGCAGAAATGAAAGTGTGCTATTTGTTGAGAGGTCTGGTTTTTTGCTACCAAGCTTGAGGGATGGATTAAAGGAAGAGGAAGAATTTCACTGAAATCACATTTCAAAATCAGAATGAGGAGTACAACTCCACAAATATTGCTATTGAACAAGAGACAGTCCATTGGCTCTGGATCTGAATTCTGTTCTCCGTGTACAAAGATGGTGAATCTTTTTCCCTAGTTTTAATGCTAGGCATTGCCAAATGCTCTGATTTCCTGTCATACAAAAAATACACTTAGACATTTATGCACTTACTCTCATTATTTATTTCCCCATATATCTCCTATGGTGATCTTTCATTGTATGTTTGTACAAGCAATGGTAAATATGTCCCTCTGCTTACCTTGTAAAGCAGCTTACCTTGTGTGCATGGCGTTTCCAGCTGGAAAGAACTTGTTGTCAGTGCCTCAGGCTGTTGTTTCTGTTTCTTGCTTTTACAACTATCCCTGTAAACAAGAACTGTGTCTACATTTAGATTTAAGTTTTGCCAGAGGGCTTTTGTATTCGAATTGCAAGAATCTGTAGTTGGAACCTCCAAATATATTCTATAAATGCAAAGTTACAATATATGATTCTGTGACTGAGTATTTAATTATTTTATGTTGGTTGGGGTTTTTTTCCATGGATAGCCACTTCTGGTGTACCAAATAAATTTTTATTTTTACTTTTAAAAAATGTTTTATGTTTGAATAATGTATCTACTCTTGCAATTAATAGCATGTATTTCAGGCTATCTCCTGTGCTAGGTTCCTTTATCTGTGCAGGTTGTGGTATACACTGCACTCCTGTCCAAGGGATTGTGATCATCATAACTGTTCAGAGCACTGGACAGGAGAGCAGTGGCTCCCTATTCCCATCTTGGTTTGCCATGAGCTAGACAAATGTGTTGGTGAATCCCTGAAGCACAGACCTCAAAACTGCATTTGGAATCCAGTTTTACCAGAGGGATCTCATAGAAATGCATTGTCATGGTGCTTTAGGCATTGGAATGAGTCTGGAGGACGCCACCAAGATGATCAGAGGGAAGGAGCACCTCTCCTATGAGGAAAGGCTGAGAGAATTGGGACTGTTCAGCCTGGAACAGAGAAAGCTTTGGGGTGACCTAATTGCGGCCTCCCAGTATCTGAGGGAGCCTAAAAGAGATGGAGAGAGACTATTTACAAGAGCATGTAGTGGCAGTCAAGGCGGGGGGGAATGGCTTCAAACTGACCTCTGTAGGTTTAGATTAGATGTTAGGAAGAAATTCTTCCCTGTGATGAGGGTGGTGAGGCACCAGCACAGGTTCCTCAGAGAAGCTGTGGCTGCCTCATCCCTGGAAGTGTTGAAGGCCGGGTTGGATGGGGCTTGAAGCAACCTGGTCCAGTGGAAGGTGTTCCTGTCTGTGGCAGGGGCTTGGAACTAGGTGATCTTTAAGGTCCCTTCCAACCCAGGCCATTCTATGATTCTGTGAAAATACAATATTCTGTTATTTCTGTGCGTAGTCAACACTGCACTGCTGGTAAACCTGAATTTTGTTCGTGCTAAAGTACTTACCTTGGAAGTAAAATGTTCAACCTTAGGTTGAAAATAGGCTGCAGTTGCTACTACCATGTAAATTGCCAGCCCAGATTTTTATTTTAAACTTACTTTATTTCCTCTTATATTTTTTTTCTTCTGTAGGGCTTTGCTGCACAATGAGGCGGGTGAGGAAAATAGCGATAGAAGGGCGGTTTGTGTTGCCAGCGCTTGGTGCTGCTTACTTGGAGTTGTTGCAGTTAAAGCCAAAGCCATTAGATGGTGCCATGCTGTAACCAGAATATTCTCTTCACTCTCTTAAAAACCAGCTGTATGTTATATCTGGCACGATCTTAAACGGCTAAGCCCGTTCTTTTAGCACAGTGACTTGTACCGGTCAGCCTTAGTCATTATGCGCAAAACCCAGACGATAAATTAAATCTGTAGAATTTTTTCTTTTCTTTTTTTTTTTTATTTGTTTCAATGAAAAGACTGCACCATCCTGAAAATTCAACAAAAGAGAAGGCAATGGCAGGAACGATTTACTGCCCCTTTTTCAGTTGAAAGCAGCGTGCAATCTAAATGATTTACTTGTTTGCTGGCCCTGCGTGGTGCTGTCTCCTGGGTTATCATTCACCTAAATGGCCAATGTAGTACAATGAAAATGATAGTGCGGTTACAAATTCGCAGCAATTTACTGGTTAGAATCTCAAACTGGTAAATTATTTAATTTCCATTTCTTCAGTTACTGCTCAAGGTTGAAAACTTAGACATGGAATGTTAAAAAATGGAAAAGAATTTAGCGGCTTTGGAAGTTCGGGTTGTAAAATTGTGGTGATAAAATGGTGGGCTTTATTGTGTATGTAAATGTAATATACTTAGGCTTTTGTACAGCATCTGACTTACAACTTGTGACATTCTGATAAAAAATTAACACTCTACAATATCAGCTAAGCCCATCTTAAATGGCTTAAGTGCTGGTTAACTGACAGATATCAAAAAGTAGTTTTTAATGGGGAATCATCATGTAAATGTGAGTGTTTTTTACCATGGTTGTGTGGGGATGGCAGGAGGCCTGACTCTCTGCATTTCCACACATGAATGATAGATATAAAATCATTGCTAGTATCTAAGGGTGACGTAAAAATTGTTTGGGTGGCAGGTCATGACCTGGTCAGGGCACCCGTGAAGAGTAGTTTGTGTCACTCTGTGACCTCAGCTCGTGCAAACAAATCTACCTATTCATTTAGTACAGACAAATACAGAGTCATAAAGCTGGATGGATAGGAACAGGCAACACAATCTATAGAAAAATAGGGGCTGTGAGAAGTGAAAATGGAAAATAATCCATAGGTGAATTTGAATGGTGTTATTAAGGCAGTCTAAGTTCTTGTTCTTGAAGGAAGATTCTTCCCTGTCGTTTCCATTGGCAGGTGGCCATGTGGTCACCCAAATGGGGGCTGAGTATTTTCTTTGGTAGGTCAGTTTTAAGCTGGATCAATTCCCTTATCTGACTGAATGTGTGGCCTCAAAAGCTCTTGTGCTTGGCATAGTTGGGAGCTAGGGAATAATTGGATTGCCTTTTTCAGTGGAATTCATAATTGATTATGAAAGCAAACCCTGTCACCACACAATTCAGCAGCAGCTCCCACTAGGAAGCCTTGAATAGTAACACTGCAGAGTAATGCAAAGGAGCCAAGGAAAGGATTTTATAGCTGTATAAATATATAGATATATAGATACTGCAACAGTGAGACCACTGGGATGGCAGTTCTCTGTCCAATTTTATAAGAGTTTAGTCTCAAGAGCGATTCAATGATTGGAGAAAACCTTTGGAGGAGAGAGGCTTCAACCTCAGTGCCTGAAGAATGTCAAAGAAGGACTTTATTACAATGTGTATGACCAGTGACAAAGTCCATCACCATGTGGTATGACTGCCTGAATCAGGATGACATTTAGCAGCATGGTGGCTGCATGTCCACCAGGCCAGAAATAACACAGGCCTGGCTGCAGCAGGGTGTGTTCACAGCAGCTGGAGGTGCACAGGTACCTTCTGCAGGTATCTGATCAAAATCCAGATCTTGCCAATCAGAAAACTCCTGCTGATCTTAGAACATTTGAATCGAGGTCTGGTGAAACTCTTGAAACAAGTTCAGCAAGGGCATTTCATGTGCTTTCAAGTTAATCCAGAATGGGGGTGTTTCCTCTAACAAAGAGGTAACCTACGTGTCACAATTTGTTGTCATCAGCTATCATAAAGTTATTTCTTTGAGTTCTCTGTGCATCTTCTTTAGACCTGCATTGAGACAGTATGACAGACACTTCCTGCTATCTTTTCTTTCTTGATATTTCATATCCTATGAAGAAGAGAACAGATTCAAGGTACCGTTGTTAGGCTTTATTTCCTGTAAAACTCTAAGATGATAAATACTTTGATAGACCAATCTCAGTTATTTTATTTCTGTTTGGCTACCAGTCATTTTGATAAATGAGCATAAATAGCTCTTAAAAAGAGGGAGGCAAAAGAAAAAGAAAGGAAGTCATAAGTCAAGTTTTGGAATGTGTGTATTAATTCATAACCTTCCACCTCTGGTGACCTTCTTCAGGAACTGCTTAGGACCGGTGAAATGAGCTTGGTCCGCTCAATTTGATACCAGGACATTTGTAATCCAAATTACAAAACCAAGCCAGAGTCTGGCCCAGTTTCCTAAAACTGACAGGTTCTGGCAGGAGAGGTTCAGCAGCTGAAGTGTGGGGATACTGGAGGTCAGGATAAGCTGCCTGGGCAGAACTGCAGGGAGAAGGGGCAGTTTTTGCTGAGTTCTGGAGGCCTCTGAAGTTGGCACATTGGGCTATTTCTTTGTCTCAGCCAAAAGCACCACAACGATCTGAGAGTTGTGACAGCCTTTTTCAACATTTTGACTTTTAATCTGTTATGCAACCACAAAATAGTGGTGACAAACGGAATCTCACTAGCAAAAAGACTTTCTAACAGAAGAAATTCACACTTTCCCTGCATTTCATGGCCTGACAGCGCGAGTACAGGCAGGGAATTGTTAGAGTGCATGATGTGTGACCATCACCTTAAATATTTGTCCTTTTAAGCTTTGAAACTTAAGTTACTTGACTAAATAGATGTCTTCATAAATTTGAGGGGCCTGTTTCCATATGTGGTTTGACTGATCTAATTGCATTTAATTATTACAGCTCCAACAGATTACATTCTCCATGTAAAAGCAAAAGAGGAGGATTACATCACAAAGTTCTGGTGCTCCTTGTAGTTTGTGAGATGTTAGAAATGCAGAAGAAGGCAGTGCATTGAATACTCATATTATGTGATTATTCTAACAAGCAGTTGTTTGTGATATGGTTGTCTTCACTGCTTAGATTCTGCTTGCTCGAGACAATAGCTAAGCATCTGCTAGTCACTGCAAAATCCTACAAAATAAAGACTAAAATTTTACCTCAACTGACACCAATCAGTGAAGCAGATGCTGCAGAGATACTGAAGAGAATTTTAACATTGTTTTAATTGCATGTTAGAAGTCAAATAATGTTTATCTCAATGGGGCAGTGAATTAAAGGCACGAAAGAATAAGTGCCTTTTTTTTTGTCAGTTATTATTCTTTTGTTGGTATTTTTTTAATTGCTCAAATGTTTTATATATTGCAAACTATGCTAGTTTGTTTGGCATTATTTAAGGTGATTTGAGAATGCACTTTTATGCTGATGGATTGCTATGACCAGTGCGGGCACACCAGCTATTCAGTCCGAAGTTAGAATTCCATACTATGAACATTTGCTCTTTTTGATTTGAAACTTTGTTAAAAATATTAGAGTTCCTGAGATTTTTTTTTTAATTATTTTTTTTTTTTTAGTTTAAATGGGCCTATAAAATAGTAGTTGTATTTTAGAATCTGGTAACTGAAATTTTAGAAGGGGCTATAATGCTTTTTTTAGGAAGGAGCCTGAATTTTAAGGTGAGTTTCGTATCACAGCCAATAACTCTTGTGAACGTGATGTCTCTGAGAGATGTGAACTCTGATGTTTGTGAGCTCTGGAAGCTAAAACTGATGACACCACCAAAATATTGACTGTGGGGCTGCATCAGACACAGCCACTGCTGCACCCAGAGGAAACAGAAGAGGCGTTATTGAAGTAAGAGCAGCGAGTTCTCTGTATTCCGCTCCAGCCACTTCCTCCTCTCGGTGCCGCTGCTGGGGAGGGACCTGCGGGGTTTTCAGATGAATAACGCTCACATCATCAGGAGCCTCTCGCGTGTGCTGCTGCTGCGGATGCTGGGTTTTCCCGGATACTTTGTCAGGACATTTTTACTATTCCTAGAAAACAACAGAAACCAGGACAGAAAGAAAATCCGTTTGCCCTTAATACCCACAGAAGGGAGACAGTGTTGATTGTGTCACTGCAGCTGCTGAGTTTTTAGGGTGAAAAGCTCGGTTCTGTTCTCAGGGTGTGCAGTTTCAGTCAGGTGTGGTAGTACCAATGAAGTTTGCCTTTACTGCTGCAGTTGGGTACTTATCTAATAAAGTTATGAATAAAAATGACAGTGAATTACACTTCTATTGATTAAAAAAAAAATACGTGGTAGGAAAGAGTTATATTCCAGTGCCTCCAACAGACTTGGAAAAGTGAATTTAGGAAAAAAAAAATCTTTTACCACAAAGTTCTGATGACAACATTTTTATAATTTGTAAAATCCTGCTTTATTTTATTAATACAGAATAGTGTGCTAATAAAATAAATTTTTATTAATAAATAATAATATTAAATAAAGAAACACATACTACAATATGTTGTATTAATAAAATATGGTGGGGGAAATCTAGACAATTATCCTGGTAAATAAGGTTGATTATTTAATTATTGCAATATAATTATTTATTATAATATAATTTAAGGGCAGACTTCATCTGCTGATATGAGGACTCAAGGAAGTACATATAGGTATGTTGGAGAGAGTGGGGACAGTGACAGAAAAGAAAGCTCCACTGTCCAGATTGGTAGCCAGAAGGGATCTTCTCTGACTCTTTGTTTACTAATCATTAGTTTGGGGTTTTTTAGACTGTAAACATTCCTAGAAGAAAATCTTTGTTGACTGCATTTCTGGTTTCCTTTTATTTTCTTTTTTCTTTTTCCTGCTGACTCAGTCTATCAGTTTCCATTTAACTAGGCAGAAAATTCAAGGAAACATTCCAACAGCACAGAGGTGTACGTGCCTCTTCTGAAATACCAGGAAATTAAACTAATCCGTTCTATGTTTGAAGTGAAGATGTACTAAAAAATGAGTAAATTGTGCCCTTATAGACATGCTAGAAGAAGATAGCTAAAATCTATTAAAACTAGAACGTGTCTGTAAAAAAAAATATTTTGTTACAAAGAGCAGATAAATATGACCAGACAGAATGTGATGGAACAAAACTACTTATGCTCCACAGCAGGACAGATGTTTGGGTTTAGTGAAATAATATTTACAGATAGGAACTTACCTCTGTATACACATGTAAACCCTTTTACAAGAAGTTTATTCATTTGCTTTTCACCAGGGATTTTACTGGCATGTACCCAGCATGAATTGAAGCCTGTGTATCAAAGCCCAAGAGTCAAAATTCCCAAATGCAGACTTCCAAATTTATTTCACATGAGTAATGCATGTTGGGAAATCCTTGTAGGCAGAGAAGAAATGGTGCAC
>JAWWLV010000158.1:13211770-13234423 GCA_035041135.1 Platyrinchus mystaceus | reverse complement strand
AATGCAGACTTCCAAATTTATTTCACATGAGTAATGCATGTTGGGAAATCCTTGTAGGCAGAGAAGAAATGGTGCACAATTCATAAACTTTTTCCACTTATCTGCCCCATTACAAGATGTACACAGGAGAAGACTCATGTTCTTACCAGGCCCCATCTGCATCTCTGAAGAGAGTGCATGATCCGGTTCATTTCTGTTTATAATTCAGATGTCTTTTAGTGACTATTCACAGTCTTCATTTATAAAGACACATTTGTATTATTTTACCACCAGAATATATGGGACCAGGAAAATAAAGAGAATCATTTGTCAGGAGCTGCTTAAAATGGTACAGCTTCATGGAAACGTCTCTGCAGTTTTCCCCAAGGGTAATTAAGTTGTGAAGAAAAAACTTTTTCTTATTAATGTCTCAATGCAAAAGATATTTGGATGAAGACAGTTAGTGTAAACATCAGTTTTTCTGGATTGTGGAAATACAGAAGTGCTTTATACTTGAAAAAATTCAGGTAGTTTTGAACCATTTTATGCAGGCTGGAGGAAAAAAAACCATAATATAAAAATATTGGGTGTTTATATGGTACAGCTGATTATTAACAGTGGGTTGGGACCATACAAGCTGCAGCATCTGTCCTGTTGTCATTCTCAAGTACACACAGAGCCATTACCCTACATCTTTAATTCACTGATGTTTATTGCTTAGTAATGGGAAAAGTTAGCCTGTTGCCTGACTAAAGGACTTTCTGCAGTGTTTGTGTGGAACCCATTCTCCAGGTGAAAGTAAGGAAAACCCCTAGGAGAGAATCACTGCCAACCCAAAACAGTGTACAAAGACACAGTGCTCCCATTGACAGGGATCCTTGCCGGCAGGATCTCAGACTGAACAGAAGAGTCCTTTGAAAGATATTCCTCCTCTACAGAATACTGCAAATGCCCTATACATAAAATCCCATGAGCCCTGTTTTTATTTTGGACAGCAGTAAGAAAGAGAGGATTTGGGGGGAATTTTTTTTTTCTTCTTCCCCCGCCCCAGAAAGTGTGGATCACTCATCTAGGAGGCAGATGGTCACACTGGTCATACTCTCTGCTTTGTAACTGGCACTTGGTTTTGGCATGCTAATGATTTATTGTTCCCAAAAATAGCTTTACAGACAGGGTCAATTATATTTTTGGATTGTACAGCGTGTAGAGCAATTAGTTGGTTGCACAAGGCAGTTGGTTTATAATGCAGTACACCCCTTCTTCATAATTGGCACCTTTCTGATATCCCATTTATAACAGAGGGGTCTATCTTTACAAACAGTCCCTTGTATTAGCATGCAAATACACTGCCCCCCCCAGATAGCTTTACACACAGAGACAATTATATTTTTGCTTTGCAGGATGTGTGGACTAATTAGCTATAGATAAATGGGGCACTTGGTCTTCAGATTTCAAGATCTTACTGCACCAAGTGATGCTGAGACACTTTCAAGGGCAAACTGGTAGGTAAAATTGTGGAAAGAGATTGTACTGGCTCTCATCTCTCAGACTGCCATTTGAATGCAGAATGAGACATTTTATAGTTATGTTGTTTCATTATCCCTCGCTGTCTGGATCACTCTGCAGTGAAAAGGATCAGGTGCCACACACAGCACTCTGCAGGCTTGGGTGAACGTGGCTCATGGGGTTTGGTCAGGTGGGAAACATCCTAGAGCCAGTGTGATTAGCAGTGTGCTTTGGATTCAGGCAGCAGTTCAGATTTTCATGTACATGTTATTAGTAACTACTCACTGATTCATTAACTGTTTTGGTATCAACAACCGCGTTGGCTGGCACAAAAGTTTTCATTTTGAATATAAAAATGTCTTAACTGCTGCTCTCTTGGGAGAGCAAATAAATGAGGGGGGGGAGAAGTTTTTGTACGTGGTATTTAAGACAAGATTTGTCCTTAAATTAAGTCAAGCTGTAGTTCTGCTAAAAATGTGGTGCTAAATCTAGAGATGAATTTAGGCTGGCATTTTATATCATTTTTTACTTGCAACTAACAAGACTATAAATGAATAAAGAGAGAAAACAGTGAATCTGCTATGCTGTTTATACTCTTTTTGACAGAGTAGTCATCTGTCAAACATTGGCCACAGGTACAGTTGAGTCACTACAAAGCCTTGTCATTTTGAATATGGTGAAAAATCACATTGTAGTGGATGTTAGCAGGTGGTTCCTGAAATACTGGGGGATAGGGGCTTTCGTTGTGGCTTTTAGTTAAAATCTTTTTAAAATGAGGAATGCTCCATTCATCTGTCCATTTACTTATTTATTTTCCTAATACCCACTTATATGGTACTGGGGGAGCAGAGAGGCGATAAGAAATAACAATAACAATTCCCCAGCAGGGAATGAATGAAGATTACAGATTTGAAGCTACCCTAACAGAAAGGTTCCTGCTCTAGCCTATATTGTAGGTTTGGAGAGTAAGTGATTGTATGTTCTTTTCACACCAAGGAAGAAAATCACACTTGTTCTTGATATCTAATAATGATACTTCACTGTATGCACAGTCTGAAATCAAGCAGAGAAAAAAGATAGGTTTCCTGCTGCCCAAGGGGACTGATGTGATTGATACACATTTCTGTAACATATTTAAGAATGGATTCAAATGCTGGAATCATTTTAGAATACAGCAGTATCTACAGAGTAAACATTTCTGTAGCCTCAGCCAGCACTGGGACATGGCTTGCACTGTTCTTGCTGAAAGTTTGACTGCTTGTAAACTGCAACCCCAAACGTGTGAGGATTTTCATGCTGTCAATAAAAATAATAGTGACATAGAGGCGACACATTTTAATAGAAATGCTTTTAAGAAAACATTGGCAGTTTAGCTCTATATTGTTATAACGTATATGAACTAGGTGCTGTGCATGAATACAGTGTATGCATACTGCACACATACACTGCTATTATATGAGTTACTGCTCCTGGGTGAGGGAAAGTGGGGACACAACAGGTAGAGACTTATCTCTGCCACTGCTGGAGCCTACAGGCACGTTACCATCCCCTGGGCCAGGAAGAGAATTTCTTCTTAGAGCCTCTGGTCAGAACGGAAAAAAAAGTAAATCCAGTGTTTTCTTTTGTTCTCAGGTGAAATGTCAAAATTATTACCAATGCAGTTGTTTGGCAAATAGGTAACTAAGCTAGTTCAATAATTTACAGATTAATTATTTACCTAATGGCCTTGCAACTTCTGTTTTCTAATCAAAAGTTAAATGTTTGCACAACACTGTAAAATTTAATTTCTTGAAAGTAAGAATGTTTATCCATGTGATATACGGAGAATATGAATATATGTTTTATAAAACAGCAAAATATAGTTTGTTAGTTTTAACAGAACCCTGGAAAACTAGAAATCATGTAATACATAATTCTGGGGTTTGCTGAAATGTGCCTAAGACTAATATGCACGTTTAAAAGCTATACAGGAGTGGTTTTCTTGTCCAGTGAATTTTGTCATGTCTTTGTGTGAGAAAAATAGCAAGTTATTCAAAAACTGGAAGTTCTGTGTTGTTTGAAATCCTATTTGGAGATGATTTTTGTTCTGTTCTCGGCAATGCCTTGTGCTATTAGTCAAGAGAAGAGGTGAGGGTAGGATACAGCTTGTTGCTCAGTTTATCAGAAATACATTTCTCCCCCATCCCTCTGGACACACAGTGTAAGTTCCTCTTCAGGTTTCACTTTGACTTCTTACCTCAGGATGTGCATCTTATCTCTGTCTTTCCTGAGCAACACTCACTCTTTAAGAAATTTGTCCTCTGTGATTACAAATCCTTTAATAGATCAGAATAACAGATAGAAGACCACATATATTATGGGTTATGATGTACCCACGTTAGTCAAAATAGAAGTGCTTTAATCATAATTTTAAATAACTTTAATTAAACAAACTTTTACACTTTCACTGATCATAATCTTAAACCAATCCCAAGCAGTGGCATCTACATCCTGGGAAATTATTGCGAGTGATTACTATTTAATCAGCATTTAAATCAGATGCTCTCAGACATCATTACCTTTATTTACATATTGGTGAGCAAATGTGGATAAGAAACTGTATTCAGATTGACTAGGGACAGTAATTTTGGTGGAATTCAATTAACTCAGGTTTTTGGTTGAAAATGTATCTCTGTTTATGAATTATGCTACATTCTTAAAAGTTTTACTAATAGGACAAGACTAACAGCACAACAAATTAATGATCTGATTAACATATCTAGTGCACTAACTTGAAATTTACTTGCAGTTTGGAGGAGACAACACTTTTAATTTATTAAAGGAAGAGGTGCAGGCTACTTTTTGTCTGAAATTCTGATGTCTCAGCTGCTGATGTCTCTTCCCAGTACCACTGAAAGTGATGTGAATATATCACATCCAAGATAGTTGAAAAACACCAATCTCTTGTAGGTGTCTTGAGGATGGCAGATGGTCATGTCTTTGTATCAGTAATACAAATGAACACACTGTTTATTTTTAGTAATGTAAACTGAAAAAAAAGTCCATCCAGGTTCTCAGGGAAAATATAAACTCAAAGGATAGCTAGCTTGTGGTAATGGGAAATCCATTTTTATTAAAACTTTTTTCTATATAGAGATCTTGTCACAAGTTATTTCTGAATAAAATCCATGAGATATCTGTATGAATATAATTCTGGAGCCAAATATAAGATACTCTGTCATGCCTCCCACAGCAGAAAGGCAGTGTCTCCATGAATGTGCACATCTCTCTGTGGTCCTCACGTTAGTTATATATAAATGTATTCATCTATAGGTGTAGATGTGTCAGTGCCTGATGCAGCTGCCTCTCAGGGGCTTGTGCCACAGAAGGGCAGTAAGTTCCTGAGGAACTTACAAATTCACTTTTACAAATTAAGACCAACTCTGGAGCTTTGTTGTTTACTGAAGTTTATGATGCTGTTTTATTCCCTGGTGCCCAACATACTCATTAATTTTCTCTGTGCAGTGTTCCCCCTGTTGTGAGAAGCAGTGTGCTCTTTATGTAGCCCAGCACCTGCCCCTTTCTCCAGAAATTAGCATCCATGTTGCCCATTTTCAGCCCCCCAAAGCAGAAAGCTCTCAGATTAACTCACTTCCCTTTCTTTGGGAAGGATTTTTTCCCCCACACCATTGAGTTTGCTGCTTAGGCTACTCTGTGTTCTTAAGCCATTGAATTACACACGATGAGCTGCAGGATCTGAACCATTGCTCTCAGCTTTAAAGGTCTGTGCTCCAAAAGCAGCACAGTCCAAATCATAATGTGCTAAAAGAGTGCAGTACAAATATTAAGACACAGTAAGAAATGGTGACATTTATTCCAGAGCCTTTCAGCTGTGGATCAGAGCGATCTGTTTTGTGACTCACTGGCTGGGATATGTGAGGATATGTGTTCATATCTGCTCAGAGAAGCAGATATCACATTGTTTCAGCTACAATATAGACCTCTGGACCTTTATTTTAATTCTTGCCATATCATGTGCCTATGCATAGCATAAAAGTTGTTGGACTTGCTTATTAGAATGTCATTAAAATTGAGTTAATAACAGACAGATATGAATGTAGGGTCAAAGCATGTTCTTTGCATCTCTATAATTTCCAGCAGAATTCAACTAAATGAAAAACATATAGCAGGCTATACTTAAAGTAAAATCAATACAAACAAACCCAAGAATATTAGCAATGGCTCAGCTGAAGGATTGCAAAGACAGATCTGTAGTGTAATTACACAGCATAACGGTGCAGCCAGCTTGTCTTAAACTGTCTATCTACCTCTCAGGCTCCAAATACAATTAATTATTATGAGAAATAACTTCCACAGGAACTGCTTTTCTTTAGCTGAGGAAAAAAAAATTTGAAAACATTTGGGTGTAAACTTCAGAGAAAGGTCATAGGTTAATGGAGTTCGTAAAGAGAACAGCAAGGGAATCTAAACTTTAATTACTGTAATGTAAATTACCTTAGAGAGCCCAAATTAGTGATCACTTAGCCTAGCCATTCCACCTTCCCAGTAGGTTCTGCTCACGTTGGGGGCTTAACCCAAATTCCCTAAATTCCATCCAGACTGCCGAGACTGTGAACAATTTGCATAGTTGCAGCTTCTTCTCCGGGAGCTTTAGGATGTCTTTTTCCTTCCAAATCCCTCTCTGACTGTTTAGTACAACTAAAGTATCACTACTTACTAACTTCTGTTTTAAATAACATGTACAAAGAAAATGACAAAATCAAGTACATTAACTCATTCTGGGGAGAAATGCTGACATACAGATGAGAAGAATATCAGGAGAGGGAGGGTCTGGCACTGCAGTTCACATTCCTGAGCAGTAATTGTTCTGGGGATTCTGTTTGCTTTTAATGGCAAGCCTGAGTACATTAGAATTTACTATACAAATAAATGTATTTAACAAGTTGTACATTCACAAACAACTTAAATACATTCCAAATTTTCAATTCAATGATAAGGTGGAAGTCAAAACACCCATTTTGAATAATCACTTTGAAGAGCAACATAAAAATTTTGTGTTCCCACCATCGTGGCTGTGAATTGTCTGGCTGAATAGATGCAGTGTGACAAGAGCTGGAATAAAGGAAGGAGCTTTCTTTTATGTTTGCACTTATTAGGTTTTTCTTATAGTTTTAAGAAGTGCCTGAATTTCAAACACAGTAAGCAGCTTTTCCCCAACAAGTCTTAAATTATGCGAGTAAGTGCAAAAAAATGAAGTTTGACAAGATCTGTGAGGCTCCCATTCCAGGATTCAGAATTTCAGGAGAGGAATGGTTCCTCTTTCTTTTTATTACCATTTTAGTGTAGATTAATCTTCAGTGAGAGGTAACTGTGAAGTGTTTTATGATTTATGAGTACTTCTGTTGAGAGGCAAACAACAATATCTGTGTTTGTAATCAAGTTTTGGTGGCCCAGCTCAGTAATCCTGATGCCCAGTTTGATTTGTCCTGTGAGTCATGCAGAGGGGTGCTGCAGGCAAACACTCCAACAATGTCTCTGCATAGAAGACAAAAAGAAACAATGAACTTAGGTTAGTGTGGAGTTTTTACTTTGAACTTCACAAAATGTACTTACTGATGGATGAAAAATCATGGTTAATTACCAGTGAAATCTAAAAGTATCCCAACTACAGAGTTAGAAAGTTTTAGAAGCAGAGAAGATTTTGAAAAGGGAAACATTTTAAATAATAATAATAATATCATCATCTAATGTATCTATAAAAGTAATTTCCTTGCTTTAAAAATACTAGAATAGCACTTGGGAGAGGTGGATTTGATACTTGACATTTTCTGTGAGATTTCTTATGAGACCACTCTCTCAGTGATGATGTCTAACATCTAAGAAAAAAACCAAAGCAAAACAGTCTATACAGGTAGCAAGATCTCCAGGACAAAGGGCTTGGAATATACTTTACAGTGCCTAGCACAGTAAGGTATTAATGAAAATGTGATGTTGTTTTACTGAAAATATATTTAATGATAATAAAATAGTAATAAAATTGGAAAAAAATTAAGACAAATTAAAATGGACCCTTAATAAGGAAAATTTTAAGGATGTTACCTTCAAATTCTAGCCTCACTTGTGTAGAAGACTGATTCTTAATTAGGTTAGTTCTGTTAACTAAGCATCGACAATAAAATCTTGTGTACGACTCCCACGATACAAATTGCCCTTTCCCAGGTGGCCGTGTGAGGTTGTACTGCTTGACCAAGGAGAGCGTCCTTCCAGGAGAGGGAGCTGCTCGGCCTGGGCACTCCAGGCTCGCCTGCTCCAATTTCATCTCGCTTCGGGGATGGGAATTGCAACATGTTCTAAACTTACCCGTGCCCAGCAATCCTGCAGCTGCAGGCTGGGCTGCTGCTTTTGGTCTGTGTCCACTACACTGCAGCCTCTCAGGAGCAAAGATGCCCCAGTGTGTCCTAAATGGAGGTTATGAAACAGCCAGACCAGGCTGTGTTCGCTGCCACTGCGAGGCAATGCAGAGGAGACATTCTGGGACTGTCTGGGAAGGATCCCCAGTACTGCAGTGTCTGTTACTTCCCCGGGACATACCAATGGGAAGCTGCTGGGCATAAAGAGGGATTAGCAGAGTTAGTGAGAAGTCAAGCAGGAGATGCCAGGTCTAACAAAGATGTTCAGTGTGCTACCAGTATTTTCTTTAATGTAATTTATTTCACTTCTGTAATAAAAGCACTTTTATTGAAGTAACAAAAACAGTAGCTGATTTATTTTAAGCACAGGAGGAACGAGTGTGAGAGAAGCAATGCATTTGCTGTATATTATTGTACTTCCAGAGTGTGGTCTGTCATAGCCAAGAAATCGTGTCTTTGCATGGACCAGGAAAAAATGTCCAATACTGAACTAAGGTTTGCTGATCTGCTCTGCTTCCAATCAGGAAAACTGAAGATGAGCTGTTATAGTAGTTGCCCTAAAATGTTCACTGGTTTTTCTTATTGTGACCACGCTGGTGCTACTTTCTGTTAAGATGGAATGTTAATTACCAATTTCTGAGGTAGAATGTGAGCGTTTTACCTGATTCTTTGAAACTCCTCTAAGGAATAATACTCTCCCTCAGGAGGCACGTGCTGTTGGTCTTACTGAATCTGACATATGGGGTTGTCACTCCTGTGCTTAGCAAGCATTGATCTTTTCAGCATTGTTAATGGGGACTGTGTATCTCTGCTCACAGTCCTGTCTTCTCTCCATAACCGAATCTATGAAATCCATATCTGGTACAAGTACAAGGGTAGTATTCAGTATTCTGTTTTTCATCACCAGAATTGAGAAGGGCTTGTTACTGCTCTTTGCATGGCCAAGCTCTGTTACTGTGAGCTGCTCCTGCTCAGATCAAATGTAAAGATACGTTTGCTGTTGACCTCATTTAAAAGCCCTCTAGAGAGAAAGTCTGAAAAAGTTGATACAGTTTGGCATGGTTATTCATTATGCATGGGAAGTGCATTGCTTTATTTTCATTAATTTTACATAGAAATGAGATACAGCACAACATGCTTTTCTCATTTTTGGGAGCTTCATAAAGCTTATGTTGTTATGTTCTCTATGCAGAACCACTTATTGACAGGCAAATCCAAAAGCATTCAGTATTCCCCAGCTCATCAATCCATGTTTAAAGAGGATGGGATTGTCCTTGTGTTAAATGTTGGCGTTCTGTTACTTTTCCTGGCTTGATATTTTGCCTGGTTCTGCATAATGACTGGCACTGATGAAAAAAATTCAGGTGTGCTAAAAATACAAAATGTTCCCTTGCTGTAACATTGAAAATTGTAACTAATCATCATGCTGTGAGTGTGTAGGCTATGGAAAAATGAGAGCAAAGGTACAGAAGTCTAGCTTTAGCTGTACTGAACTAACAGTATCATTCACAAAAAAGGATTGCAGCTCAAATACTTGATTGATTGTTGAATTTCACTTTTAACAGAACTGAGAATTCCTACACTGCACCTTTTTCATTAACACCAAGTTTGTTTCTGTCCATTTTTTTCTGTCTGAAGATGTAAGTGAAAGGTCACAGTGTCAAAATTAGGACGATTTTTCATAATCATAGAAGAGTAGAACATCATTTGTTTTTGAAATGTATACTGCTTTTTTGAGAGCATGCAACTAAACTCAGAAAAATCTTGGGGAAGTCTTCACACAAATGTGATGATTTACATACCGATGAGAACACGAATATAATTTTTTCTAACCTCCTATAGAACAGACTATTAAAAATATAGCATTGTCTTATGAAGATAATCAATATTAAAGGTATTTTAAATACTTGCATTCAAGCTCAAACCTATTTACCATGACCTTAGTTGCAAAGCTGTGTTTCATGAGCCCAAAAGACTCCAAAGGTCTGCAAATGATGTGCAGTCACTTTTTTCTGTTCTGCTTCCTATCCCTCTCTGCAGCTTCCAACCTGTCTTGCCCAAACCCCCTTGTTCTAAACGCTGCAAATGCCATTGTGAATCAAATCCTGTCATTTTTAAACTTTCAGGATGACTGCTTTTTCTTTACAGCATAAATTACATTAGCTGCAATACTAGCAATTGTAAAATTATTTCTTCTGGCTCTAAAACCTTAGTTAAGGTCTGGCCATAAAATTAGGAACCAGAAACTTCCTTGTAATTCCATAACCATTGCCACTTGTTTCATCCAAAGTAAGCAAGTCCTTAAAGCTTCTTTTGGTGTCAGTTCTTTATATGTAATATGGTGATAATACCTCTTTCCTCTTAGAAGTGTAATGGAAATTATTTAAAATTCATGCTACTGAACAATCTAGAAGTACTAAGTGTTATCATCTAAGTATAACTAGTCCTGATTATGGAATATTTGGTTGTTTATGATATCCTTTTCAGTGGGCTAATGAATGCACTAATACCAAATTAAATGTAATTAATCACTTCTCTACTTGAATTACTAAAGCTACACACTCAGCCATCACTTACCCCTCTGTGATTCTATTGATTGCCTTGTGATTTACTTAGAGCTTAAAATAAGGTAGAGTTGGACCCAAAATGTTAATTTCTAAAGTAATTTAGGTTTTGACATCAATGGAGATTTTGTTCCACACCTCTGCCTTGCAGTTCCTCACATTAATTCCATGCAGGGACTGGAAAACCTAGTGTTGTAAGTGGAATGTCTGAAGTGTGTTTTGCATAGCAGTTACTCCCAACATTGCATAACCAAGGTCACATCAGAAAAAGAGAAATGATTACTGACACTACAGATAGTTGCTCAGTTAAATATGGGGGTTGTCAAGAAGAGCATTCCTTATATGTATGTATATAAAAAGAAGAAGTAAAGCTCTTTCTCAGTTGAACACAGTAGCTCCTGTGTTTTGTGTCGTATCCGGTCACGACATAGTTTCCCATGTGAGTGTTGCAGCAAAAGACCAAATAAAATGCAGAAAGGGCTTTTCTGTGTTCCAGCCACCCGTCCATCCCAAGTCCCCAGTGGTGATAGGAGCTGTTCTTTTTCCTTCCCATTTAATCCAGCCCTCAGCTGGATTAGCAGTGGTGCGTTTCTTTGTCAAAGTGCAAGCTTAGACTGGATAGCCATGGGAATCCTGCCCTAAGTACCCTCACTTGACACACATACACGGTCTCTTGGCTGCCTAAGACCCCTGCCCATCTGTTGGAATGGCACTGTGCCCACTTCCCCAGCTCGCTGGCCATTTCAGGAAGGCATTACTGCCAGATGATCCTTGGTTTGGGTGGATGGATGGCTGACAGCATTGCTGCCTGCTCTGCTCTTAGCACAGCTTTCTTTTCCAACAGGACAGAAGCCTCTGTTACAGGGGTGTTTGGTCCTGCTCTAGTTGGAGTTGTATAGGCAAAATCCTAATCTGATTGAAGATGAGTCAGCCTGCCATGACCTGACTTGAAACAGATCTAAAAAATATTGTCTCTGCACTGGAGGAAAGACTGGAAAAAAAGCTGTCTGTCAGCTGATACTGAGTCCAACACTTCACTGTGAAAGTGCTTTGTAGGTAACACAGAAGGTCTGGACATAAACAGCAATTCATGACAGCTGATGAAGCGAGGAAAAGCTCAGTCTCACCATGGTAATTCCAGCAGAGTTCAGGGCATGCTTTTACTTAATGTTTTTTGTTTCTGCACAGTATTTGAGTAAAATATTGATTCATCTCCCTAAAAATAAAGTACCTGACTTCTTGACCAGCTCACACTCAGTTGGTTTATGCCTTCGCAAAGGTCTCACACCCCAACCCACGTATGTGCATCCAGGCTGACAGAAGATTCTTCTGCGTTTGGTGGCATCCATAGTCTGAGAGTTTTCATAGCTTCCACGTACCTGATGTCTGAAAACTTAGCAGTAATGAGGTTCTGACTCCAGAAGAACTGACATTAAGAATTAAGAAACTGTGAAGGGTAGCCTTCTGCTCCATTTCTTTTTCAAAGGCCTTGGAAATGTTTTAGATCTTCAGAAATGTTTGGGTTTGGTTTTTGTTTTTTTGATTTGGATTTTTTTTTTGTAGTGTGAGTAGCGAGAAGTTCCTGTTTGTTCTATGAAAGATAAATTACAGAATCCTTTCAAAAAATGAAATAGCAATGCAAGTTTAATTCCAGTAAAAAGAATTCCATGTCGGTTTTGCCAGTTTATACTTTTTATCTGACACAGTAACACATGGAGAAAATTGGGCCTTGTGTATTGCAGGGTGAAAGGCACAGTGGGAAGGGAAACGGGCTGAAAGTCAACCAGGGCTCTTTTATTGCCTCTGCTGTTGAATTACTTTATGACCCTTAGCAAATCACTCAACTTCTCTGTGCCTTGGTTTTCTTTTGGTATTAATTAACTAAACTGTAAATGATTCAGAAACAAGACTTCTACCCCAATCTTAGCTTGGGCTTCAGGTGCTAATGGATCAAAAGTAATAATGTTGAAAACTTCGTAACCAATTTTTCATTTAGCCAAACAGATTCTTACCTTTTTTGGGAAAGTACTGATTTTCTTGCATAAAGACAAGGTTCTGTAATAAAGGGAGAACATCACAGCACATGTATTGTCACTCATCTGTTTATCCTTCTACTCCATATTAAAATAGAAGCAAAGTATTTTAGATCCTTTAAAACCAAGACCATAACAAAAATAAGAAACAATTTCTCCCACCCATGATAGCTTTTACAACTTCCCTCATGCCTAAAAATGAAGAACAGCTCTTTTAGCTAGTATATATAGCTGTATATGTGTGCTTACAATGAGTACACAATAAACAAATGCAGTGTGTTAAAAAGAAATGTTTCACGTATCCTTGTAGTTCGTTACCAACCTTCCGTGTTTTCGCTGTTCTGTACATGACTTTTCTGGATATAACCAGTGTTATATGGAAGCCTTTAAACAGACATCCCCTTCAGTAAGATGAGCAAAAGGCAGCTTCAACTCCTGCTGTAAATGTAGGTCAGTTCCCACAGAAGGAAATCTGTGCTTCCCACCCCGTGCGCGGCACTGGCTCCCACAAACCCTACGTGTTGCCAGCACAACTTCTTAAGATCCTCTTCAGTTAATTATATATCTTTTCCCTTGGCTGCATGATGTGTTTGAGTTGCATATAGAATGTCTTTCTCCATTCTAAGTTCAGATCCTTAACAAAAGCATTTCAGCTTTTGGCAATTTAGGGTTTTACCGTACCTAGGGCAGATGTGATGTTGTGTTGTTTTCTCCTCCCCTGCCCCAAATGTCTCCCAAGTATCCTTTTAAAAATAACATACATGTTTTGAAGCTCTCAGAAGTTAATACAAATAAAAATGAACTATAAGGATAGTGCCAAAGCTTCTCATATCACTGCTCAGATATGAAAAGGTTTAAGAGTGAAAGTGATAAAATTCATGAAAATTTCATACAACTTTCTTGAACAGGGTACATAGCTTACAAAGAGGTTTAGATAAATCAATTTTTGCTTAAACATCAGGAATTTAGTAGATATAATTTATATTATTTTAGCTTTTATTTCTTACTTGGAAGTTCTGAGGATTGCTTATTGATCTCTAATCCCAATTCAAACCCTGTAAAATTTCCCATTTGCTCCTCTGTCCTTTCAAATGTTATTGAGAAGCTTCTGCAGGTTTCCATCCAGTTCATACAGGTAGTTTTTACCCTGTCCATCTTTTTCCCACGTGTGACCACTGTTTGACATTACCCTGACAATTTTTGTGTCTGAAAGGAGAGGCCTAGTTCAGAGTATGGTGGAACAGATATTTCATTTTCTTCTCCCTCTGTGGCCATCCCAGAAATAGGTGGTTATTCAATCAAAATGTTTGAGTGTGTGCATATATACATGTACACACACACACTTTTGAAAAAACTGCATCACATATAAATCCATACAATCTACACACATTGCTAAATATACTGAGGGAAGGGGGGAGGGAGGAGGTAACCCCCCCTCACCATACACTTTTGGAAAAAAAATTAGCTTATTTAATGTAATTGGAGAAACACTGCAGCATTCCCTGACTTCCACACTTGAGGGAGAATCAAATTAACCATTTACATTAAATTACAATGTACACATGAATTAGAGTGCTTCAAAATCCATTGTTATGCAATTTGTGGAACTACTGCAGTTCCCCCCCGAGCTGCTCCTACCTCAGAAATACAGGCACGGGCTTTGTCCAACACAGCCTCTCAATCTCCAGTGAGAAAGGATAATTGTCAAGGAGACAGGATGACTGTTTGGGTGGCTGAAATCTATAATTTAGAGAGGACTCTGTGTCAGAATCAAAACACTATATTGATGACATTATTCCCAGATACTATCTGATAGAGAAAATCTGCTCTGATAATGTATTTACTAAAGATGCTTTACAGATAATACTCAGTATTTTCTGTGTGTGTGTGTGTGTGTGTGTGTGTGTGTATAAAAATGTTTGTTGCTATGGAGTCACAACTTTTACATGATATGAACATGCCAAAACTTTGAGATACGCTGAGCACTCTGTGTAGCTGTGAGCCCTTGTTGTAGATCTTGCTTGCTTGCGTTTTGGAAACTTAAAGATACAGGCAATTCATGAAGTGCAAGGGTGGTGTCCTGGCAAACTAAATAAGCTAGATCAGTCCCCTTTGATGGGCCCCCTTTTAAAAGGTTATACAAAAGAACTGTTTTGTTTGAGGGAATTGCCTTCTACTTGGTGAAAATCATATATAAATGAGTCCCAGATCAATACTCTTGAGGCTGCAAAAGGAACAAAAAAACCCCCAACCCAACATAAAAGATAGATCAGAAGCTATATTTTAGCAAAAATGTCTCTTAAGTGCTGTTGTCTGACACTATGAACTCCAATCAATGTGTCAGTATTTTGGAATTTGAAAGGAAATAGGGATCAGACCTGACAATCCAGAGCTGAAATTTGATGCTCTGGTCTTTTTGATAAACTGACAGGCAGTGAAAATTGCACACGTCTGCAGGGAATCAGAAGAAAAAGAGAGACAGTTTTGTAGAAAGTCTGCTTATGATTCACAAAGACATGCATTTTATCAAAATGGATTGCTTCTGCAGTGTGTGGCAGGTTGCCTTCCTTTTTGAATGGAGGCTTTTGCAGCTTGTAAACTGGTGGGGTTTGTACACATCTACAATATACTATGACTTACACTGGCTTACAATTTCATTTCAATTGCTCTCCCACTCTTGAAAATAAAGCAAAATTGATAAAAACAGAAAATCAAAATTAAAAATTTTACTCCCAAAGGTTTATTTTTTTTTTCTAAATGTATGTTGAAATTTGACAAAATGGGTTATCAACACTGTTCTTGTCAATAGTTTAAAACAGCTGAAAAGAATTTTTCATGTTTCATCTTCCTAAGTGTTAAATCCTTTGGATTTATGTAATACTTTTCATCTGAGACTCTTAAACCATGCTGCAAATGCTCAGTCTTAAAATATCTTATTCAGACAAATACTGTTATACCCATACTGCAGGCTGGCAGACTGAAAGGCTGCAGGATTGGGTGACCAGCCAGAGATCACATGGAAACAGGGAGTCTGCGTGGGAACAGAACTCAGGACTCCTGACTCCCAGGAGTCCTGAGTTTAGGATGGCATTCAAGATGTTACACACATTTTACCACTTTTAAAATACCGGAACCAAATCCTGAATCCTGCATAAAGAACGTGCTTAAATGTGCTTTGTGTGAGGGAACAAAGAAGTTGCCTTGTGGGACAGGTTTACCAATCCACTGAGTTTGGTGTACTCTCTCTGGGAGCAGCTAATACTTACAAATGCTTCACCCACTCTGTGGAGGTTTTTTGTGGTTAATTCATTCCTGGAATTTATCTTAGTCCTCTAAATACAGGGATTAAAACCCCTTTCTTAAATTCCCCTCCCCGTTAACTATTATAACTCAATTTTGTTTTAGACATATAAACAAGTTTTGTGTGTTTAGGCAGGGTGTGTTGGAAGTTGAACTCCTTTGTTTTGCTAGAATCTTTGACCTTTAAAACACTTCTCTTTATAGTTTATTTAAAGTTTTAAAAGATCCCTGGCTCTGTTGCTTTATGTTGTTTTAGCTTTAGTGTATCATCTTACAAGAGAGTAAATACTACCACATTTCTTCATTAGAAGAGTGTTCTTAAACACCTTGTTAGATAAGAAAGTTCTCAGAATTTAGTCACTTGTGGCCCTGTGTTCCTGGAGATATAACTCTGAAAACCAGCCTTCCTAATAAACTTGAAGAAATGGCTAGACAGGCTAGAAAGTTTGGCTTCGAGGTTTTATTGGCCATTTCTGAGGCTGGAGTGCTGTGTCACTTTGAGATGACTGTACAGCTGTGGGGTCAGAAAGCAGAGCAGCCAAGGGGGAGCTGCAGGAAACTGGTATAGCAGAATATGAGGAGGAACAGGGTCTATAGTTTGTCAGAACTCATCCACCCAAATATGGTCCAGTCTGACTAAAATTGAAGTCATTATGTTTGTGATTTTGTATCTTAAAATATCAAAACCCCTTCTGATATCTACATCACTGAGAGAAGGTGTTACTGCACTCCATGCCTTTGGTAGAAAGGGAAGAACAACCATCTTCTTTTAAATGGCTTTACTATACCCTAAAATGCTGGGCAAAAGTGTCCCAGGCTGCTGCTGCTTTACCATCCCTTACCCTGGTTTCACAGAGCAGCACAGTAAATAAAGTGAGTCTGACCATACCAGCTCCTAGAAATCCAAGTCTGGCTTCATGTTCACGGATCCCCGACGTAAATCAAGTGCAGTTTTGTCCAAAATAATTCTCTGCCAAGGCTAATACAGCTGTTTCATTTTTATATCATATCAGGCAGTAAGCAGGGTATGATTGTTTATGCAGCTGGGAACCTTTTGCTTACTGGGTTCGCTCAGTCTCGAGCGTTGTGGAGCATAATGTGAGCAGCGTGTTATGCTCCATACAGGCCACTTCTGTGGGAGAATCAATAACAGAAAAGTGAGCACTGTGATATCAAACAGGGAGCAGTGTCACCTGGTTTCTTTAACACTATCACATCACAATCTGATGTTTCTTTGGAGATAAAATCCATCTATGTTCATTGCAAACAAGGGAAAACCACCACCACCACCACCACTACTACTGCTTCTTAAAAAGTGAAAAGTCATTTGGCCTGGTGTCTTTTCCTCTTAATGTATATTTTCACCTTGGGGAATTGCTGCCTGTTATTGATTTATCTAGGACAAAACATAATCCAGAATATATTAAACATGGTTGGTAGGTTCTATTCAAACTGGCAGCACATGTAAATTCTTAGCTCTTTATTGGAGGATAAAGGAATAGTCACTTTCAGTTTTCTTTTTACTGATAGATTTGTTTAAAAAGGGATCTGTTGTATATATGGCTATTGATTTTTCCAATTTGCTTTTAGTTATGCCCATCCTGTGCCTTGTTCTAGTTTAAAAAAAATAATATCCTTAATGGATATGTGGAAATTTTGTCCCTTGTTATCCAAGCCTGAATATTTTAATTAAATGATTTTCAAGTATGTTTGTTGCAGCCATCTTTTGATGAAGATTTGACCCAGAGAATTTGCATTACTTGTCAATTTTCTTCAATTTTGGCCAATCTGACAAGTGAAAAATCATGTCTGCCGTGTGACAAAATGCTGAATATAAATTCTGTTAGCATTTGCCCCTGAGAGAAAGAGAAAAGGTGAAGGTTGGGTTGGGGGTGAAGAAGAAATGGGCAGTTAGAGGCGGCTGGAAAAGGAAGAAAGGACTAATCTTAAAAAACATTTAAGAGTATAAAAAAAGAGTTTAAAAACTCTTAAAAACATCAAGCCTAAAGGAGAGTGCTAACCAGGTTAGTCGGTTGTTAGTAGAAGCTAACAGGCCAGTCAGCTCCCTCTGCAGCTGTAGATGTCATAAAAACACCTGCAGAAGTGTACCACATTTTCAAATTGGTAAATAAATAAAAGCAGTGAAGCAGCATGTTTGTGGTGACATATTCAGGTATGTTTTCAAATCAACCTCATTCCTGTATTGACTGCAAAATGTACCAATACTTGATAAAAGATGATTATGGAAAAATATCTAAAATTCCCAGCTATCTTCTGAGTGATCTCAGATTGCCAAGGCCTGCAGCACATTCTGTTTATTTTCTGTAGCAAAGGCTGTATCAGTTTTGTTAATCACATAAGTGAGAGATGTGATCTTCATTTAATTCTGCTACCTTATTTTGGTGGGAGGGTTTTTGCTCATATATAGATATCTTTATTAAAATGTTGTACATGTGTTAAGACCTATTTATTTGATATCAGACAAACAGAAAAGATCTTTTGACTGTTTCTATCCAAAGAAGCTTGTTAAAGGTCAGTCCCTGTCAGAATTCAACATAACAGCACAGAGGGTGAGGATAATATGTGAGGCTGCACTTCAGTGCTGTCTCTGTGATTGCCAGCATCTGTTGTGGTTCCAGACTTGTCCAACAAGATTTGCTAATCCAGTTGTGTGTTCGATGCCATGCTACTGAATGCAGATATATGGAGCATGTTACATCCAATATAGCTCACCCTCAGGGAGAGGCTTATTGCCACACCTCCCCATATAGCCCAGGATGTATTGTGAACATGCCATGGATATACAGATGAAGTTGAATCAAAACTCAGATGCTGCATTTGCATCAGTAAATGTAGACCTCAACTGCAAAACAGAGGACTGGATTCAGACTTCCACAAAATTCTGGCCTATTCAGATCAAAACTGAGATTAAGTAATGAAGGGAAACTTAACAATACTTAGCAATAGTTTAGAGAGAATGCTGTCCCTGTTTGCCCACTTTCTGAATTTCTGACCATTCTCCTGAGGTGGAACGTTCTGTGGGATGTGCTTTCCAGTAGTCTGTGTCTCCGAAGATCAAAATGATGACAGGTAACCTTTGGAAACTGGAACTGGAGGCTGAAAATTTTTGTTGGCATTGTATCTGCCAATAAGTGATGCAGGGAAGTCAAGTGTCTGGAGGATTAGATTTTAGCTTTGTGACTCATGCTTTTACTATCAGTTGACAGAGTGTGTGGATTTGAATTCAGGTATTTAATGGCCTTACTGTGATGCTGGAAAAATCAAAAAGAAAGTGTACCACTCCATTTGTAGCCAATGATGTTTCCTAACATTTCACACTCCCTTATAGGTAAGAGTATGTTCCACCATGAATTTCTTGAAGGGACCAGCCAAATTTATACTCTCAGATGCTGTCAAGGTAGGTAGGATATAAAAATACAGGGAGAGAAACTCTCTCTACTCTTACTGTCACTGTTTTACTGTTCTAGCTTTTTTTATTATTATTATTTCATCACAACTTGTTTCAAGGAGTTGAAAGTAGAGATATTTATACAAAGAAGGGCCAAAATTTTAGGCAAGTCCTGTGTGTTATTTTTTTTTATCAAAATGCCTAACCAACAGCTGTCTGTAGAGATCATAATGCATGTTGTGACCATAGCGTGTTATAGTTTGGTTTGTATAGAATATACATCTCTTGTAATGCATTAACATCCCCTTTTGGTCATTGAGGTACTGTCACCTTCTCTAAAAGGCACAGGTTTGACTGAGTTGTTAATGGGACAGAAATAATGCCTTACAATGCTGACATGTTCAGAAAAGCTTACAGAAGTGTAAGATATGTTATTAACAAACAGTAAAACTTCGTTAGTTCCCAACATTTCTGTAAGAGTCAGACAACAGATCTGCAACCAAGCTTCTACCTGTATCGTTTCCAGAGCACTGTGCAACCCAGCTCACTGTCAGCCTTGCTCCTGCCCTGAAAACAAGTAGAGCACCTGGGACTTCTCACCTTTGTATCCACCTCACTGGCCTCCCACGGAAGGCTTTCTAAATAAATCTTTCCTTGAGTACTTAACAGATGACTTTCTTTGAGAGCCTCTGTGCAGCTGACCCAGAGCTCTGATCACTGCAGATCTGCTGACCCTCCTGTGCAGGGGTTGCAGCAGATGCAGAAGGTGGACAAGCTGGTGAAATGAAGGCTCCTTCCCCCTTCCCTTCTGGACTATTCACCTACAAAAAAAGCAAAGTAAAATCTGATGTACAGTGGCTAGCTACAGTGCTAACTCTTCCAAATTTGACTTTCTATTAAAACAGTAGGGGGTGAAAATGGCTGGGCTAAATGCAGGTGAGACGGGCCCCTTGAGGACTGTGGTGAAGGAAAGGCGAGTAAATCAATACGTGCCGTGGGATAGCACAGTGTCTGAAATGGCACGGTAATGGCAGCAGCTGAAGCTTGTATTGATGCAGCACCAAATGCTTTTTGCTCCACTGATGACTGTTGTTCAGTCTCAGAAAATACAGAAAATTCTCTTTCATCATTAAAAATTATCCAGAAGGTGTCTGTATGTCAGGTGCAGATGTTTGCAAATTGTTACAGTAGTAATTTCTTTGCAGAACTCTCGTCCTACCTTACATGCACAGGAAGGTCAGGGAGTTATTTAACAATTGTGTTTTACTTACGGAGGAAATAGGGAAACAATGATCTAATCCATTTGGTCTTAATAGTGAAATTTACTCTAGAACGTAAAAAAACGTTTTAGCCTATTTAAGTAATGGCTGTGATTATAGCACATAATGTGCTGCGTTCTATACTCCATAACATGTTATGAATAGCACACTGAGGGATTTTTTTAGTATATGTAAATTGCACAGAAGCACAAAGGATGCATCTCTGAACTGTTTTTGTCGAGCTGATTATAGGTCTAACTGCTACGGGAGGAGGCTGAAAGAGCTTTGTTGAGAGGCATTGATTGATTAATAAAGAGCGCAGCAGCAACAGACATAACATTGCAGTTATAGATTTTCCATACTTTATCTTCAGGGCTTGTAAAGATACAGTGGTGATCAGATGATGAGATTTTCTTTCACCTTGCAGTAAGATGCAACAAATCATGGCATTCTGCAATGCCACAAAACAGCTTTTTGCAGAACACCGAGTAAAAGGAAACTCCTCCACAATCACGACTTTACAGTTAGACATTGTCCTTTTTCCTTCTGATCTCCTGTAGTGAGAGATGCTTCCAACAATAATTTAAAGTAATGCCCCAAATTTAGAAACAAAGTGGGAACTGTACATTCAAACACTTAGGGATTCTATTTTTGTTAAATTGAAAGTGAGTGGAAAGTCACATGTGAAGTCTGCACACATTTTATTCCTGCTGATAGATATAGAAGATTTGCTAAAGAAATCTGTATTTAGATCCCAAGTTAACTAGTAAAATAGCCTAGACTTAACAATCCTATGTATTCAATTAAGACAATGGCTTTTCTACTTAGTTAACAAAGAGAAGATACAAACAGACCCAGGTCAGCATGTAACCAGAATATAGCAGAGTTGGTATTTTTATGTGAAAGTCAAGTCCTGGCTGGGAATAAAACACATTTCAGCTATAGGAAGACCAATCACAGGGGAACTCTAGAAGTAAAGTGGATTCTTATTTGTAAGCTGGCATTTTGCTACACCCCTGTAATAAACAGAGAATAGAACTGCCACAACAGGGAAATGTCTTTACCACAGAACTTCTTTCAGAGATGCGTGTGTGTTGGGATAGGTTTTTGAATATTTTTGCTTTACTACATATCAAATGGGATATTGAGTGTACTCAAATTCACAGAGATGTAAAACAAGTGGAAGAGGTAGATAAAATATAAGATTAATAAGAACTGTTGGTAGTCTAGTCTTTAAATTGATGATAAGCCCTTTTATGTTTATGTTATTTTTGTTCTGACTTAAATTCATGATGTATCCCCTTTTATCCATTTACAATATAAATTAAGAATCAAAGCACATGAAGTTCTCAGTAAACAGTCTTTTTTATACTTACAAGTAGGTATATTTTAGAGATTATAATATGACAAAGAAAGAAAGAAACTGCTTTTAGAGGAAGTGCCTTCTCAAGGATAATTACCTCTTGCCAAACTGCAATTTAACTCTGTAGTTTTCTTCAGTTTCTGATACCCCTGTGAAATTTTATTCTGAAACTTTTAACTTGTTTAGTTTCAAGGATGATTTGTTTAGTCTTGGGTGAAGTGATCCACACACATATATCTGTAAACATTATAGAAATACAAATAACCACATATACACGTGCTTAAGTCCCTTCAGGATAAATATTGCACTAAGAAACCATGAAGTGAACATCTCTCTGGGATATGTTTCTTGGAGGTGCAAGTAGGACACTGAGTAACAATCTCTGGATTTCTGTGTGACACTTGTGCTTAAAAAAGGTCCTGAATTCAACATTAGGCCAGATCTCTTCACTTCTCTCTGTAAAAGTTGTCACTGAAAAATGCCTCACAGTCAGAACATCATTGCTAATGATAGTTTCCATTTTCAGCATGTATTAAAGAAAACCCTTTTGTTCCACACACAGCCCACACAATGACGCAGCATTCAATGATCCCAATGCTGAAACCTTAAGTGAGTTTCATTAGGAATATTAAAATGTGTCCAGTTCTTCAGCAGTTAGCATTGCTCCACTGAAGCAAGTGGAAGTGTGATGGTTATAACATGAGAGGATTTTACTCTATGCTTTTAATTTTTACCGTAACCTGAAGTATGATACAAGGTAAGACCTGCCATATTCCATACATGAAATCATAGAATCATCATAGAATCACAGAAGGGTTTGGGTTGGAAAG
>JAWWLV010000158.1:13195295-13211691 GCA_035041135.1 Platyrinchus mystaceus | reverse complement strand
CATCCAACCTGGCCTTGAACACTTCCAGGGATGGGGCAGCCACAGCTTCTCTGGGCAACCTGTGCCAGGGCCTCCCCGCCCTCACAGGGAAGAATTTCTTCCTAATAATACATTATCTAAACCCACCCACTTCCAGTTTGAAGACGTTCCTCCTTGTCCTGTCCTTCCAGGCCGTTGCCCAAGGCCCTCCTCAGCTCTCCTGTAGCCCCTTTAGGTCCTCGAAGGTGCTGTAAGGTCTCCCTGGAGCCTTCTCTGTTCCACACTGAACATCCCCTCCGCCTGTCTCCAGAGCAGAGGTGCTCCAGCCCTCGGAGCATCTTCATGGCCTCCCCTGGACTCGCTCCAACATCACTCTTGTGTTGGGGGTCCCAGAGCTGGATTCACTACTCTGGGTGGGGTCTCACAGGCATGGAGCAGAGAGGGAGAATCACCTCCCTGGATCTGCTGGTCACACTGCTTTTGAATGAGTTCCTCTGAAATGATGATCCAGTTCCCCGCCATTTATGTACCTACATTAACAAGCAGGTACCTGTGTTGAATCTGTCCTTGATTTTGGAATCTTGTAGGCATCAGGAGCATCAAAGTCATACAGTTATAAATAAGTAAATGATGCTGTATAATTAGCTATCTTTGTGGTATAAAAAATGTAAGCACATGTAGGCATGATGCATTCCAGACTTTGCATAGGATTTAGCAGCAGTCTGTTTCAACTATCAGCAGAGAAAATGCTTTTCTATTGACCCAACAAGAAAATAGTGTGAATTCTAAGACTGCCAACATGTTCCAGCTCTTTAAAAAAACCCCCAACATTTATTTATATTTTAAGCTTTTAGATTATTTTCATCTTACGATCTTAAGTAGATTAACAAACTTTTATTAATATGTAGCATACGTTATTTCTGGGATCTACAGGAATCAGACTCTTCCACTCTTAAAAAGAAATTGCATTTGTGACAAAGCAACTACTGTAAAGTGCACAGGAGCACTTTGAAACAGCTCAAAATGGGAAATGAAAAATTCTAGTGGAGACTCCAGGTGAATGTATTAACTACATTGTTACTGCTGGGAATATGATCAGAATAAATATTGAAAGGTTTCATATGCCACAGCAGTGTCTGTTAATGTCATCCTGAGGCTTTGTTTTAGTACTGAATCTGAGAGGAGAGAGACTCACGCTCTGTATCAACATTGTGTCCTGGGAAGAAATAAAAAGCCAGTTCCTCATGATAAATACTGAATGCTATAGGCTTGCCAAGTCCACTGTGGCACTGGCCTCTTAACATGGAAATCAAATAAAACAGGAACTGTTTTGCAAGTTGATCCACTCAGATTGCCTCAGCACTTTGGTATATTAGCAGGGAGTTCCAAAAGGGATGGAGGAGAACGCTTACTTATTTTGGCTTCATTAAATATATTTGAACAATTAAAAAAACTAAGGAAGGGAAAAAATGCACCACTTGTCTCTGGCATACTAAAGCATGTTTGCATCTCAACAGAGTTCAGAAAAACTCTAAAATAACCAAATTTAGCTAAACTGCTACCCCTGTGGTGGTGCCGAGATCACTTTTATTCTCTGTAACTGTTTGCCAACATCTGCTGGAACAAGCTGAAGGGGTGAGGTGGATTTATACTTTACTGCTCGACTTTATTTCTGGATCCACATCTTCTCCCCATTCCTCTCCTCCTTCCACTCTGCACCTGTGTGTCTCTCCTTCTGCAGCAGTCTTAAAACTGCAAATAACTGTTCAGATTCACTGTGCCCTGTCAGCCTTTGATTTTAAGTTACTCCCTGGAGCTTTTGCTTTAATACAAACAGGAGCATACAAAAAGAGCACTTTGTATTTCTTTCTCCTAATGGCACGCAATCCTGCCTGGCTGATAGCTGCTGGCACCGAGAACATCTATGCTGCTTTCTCCCTTTTGCTCTCCCATTTGCCTACTGATCTCATTTTATTGGGAGTGATGCAGAGCAGGTAGAGTAGGCAGGTTCACTGGATTGAGCAGATGCTAAAGTGACAATAAAATACTTAGCCTCTGCCTGTGATGTCTGGATTCCTTCAGGAGACCTCCTTAGAAGAGAAAATATTTTATTTTAATGATATCAAAGGAAAAAAGTGGCGAGAAATGCGTTTCAGTGAGAAACGAGTTTTCTGCCTGTGATTTTTCGTCTGTCGGGGACCACCTCAGGTCACTTCTCACTGCTCAGCTCTTACAGGAACAATATTGTATTCCTTATGCCAATTGTTAGTTGGGGAGGAACCAGAACAGAAGAGGTGCTGACTTTGGAGGTTCTTGGCACTTTGGCATATGCTTGTCATACAGACTTGATGCTGCAGCAACGTGGAGATATTAGCTCAGTGTTCAGGAATACGATACTGCCGTCTGCAAGAGGCGTTGGCCTCTGGTTTGTTTGTAGGGGTAATTTGCTGTGTTGGGTTTTAACAAGCAGGGCTTTCATGCATTGAGTTGAACCTCGACTACAACCACTGGAATCACTCGGGACTCTGACATTCCTCTATTAGTTCTTAATTGTGGAATTTGCTGCTCTTGCTGCTCCAGTGGAATTCAAGATTGTTGACCTTCGGGGCTCAGTGTGAGGCGTATCTCTTGTCTAAGGCAAAAAAGGATTAGGTAGGAAGGGGGAGTTATTAGGAGCAGGTGAGAGATTTTATATATTTTTTTAACTTGACATTGTGTCATTCTTGGCACATAGTATCCAGTAAAATAATGGGTAAAGATTATATGTTTTGTTCATGCAATTGCAGTGCCAAGAATCACATGTGATAATCCAAAAACTGAAAAATTTTGAAGTATCCATTTAATTTTACTTTAGTCCCCGTACTAGCTGGAGGAGTTAGTGAGTGTTGCATGAGGAGGCAGTGCTGTGGACATAGACTATGGCTGAGCATTTGACACAGAAGAGGAGCCACAGAGAATGATTTTCCTGTGCAAACTTTAATGAAGATAAGGAGAAAGTAATGCATAACTCAGTCATGTACAGCAGCCAACAGGGATTTTGCTTTTCACTGCATTTGTATGGTTTTGAGTCCCTGCATCTTTAATCATTTACATCGCTGAAAAGCTTTTTAGAACTGCACATGCAGACGTTTTTCTGTTGGAGCACCACCAAAAAGTCTGTGTAAGCACAATATGCAGGGAAAAACATGTCTTGAAAATATTATCCTATGCAGGAAAAAAGACAAAAAAAAAAAAAAAAGAGAAGGCCAATATGCTGCAAAGGATTTCTGTCCTTTGCTGGCTTCACGATACTTTGTTAATATCAGGGCTTGCAATTGTTTATTTATTTATTTAAAGAACAATTAGAAAAGGATCAGCCTAGAAGCAGATTGCAAGATTGTAGGACTGAAATAACCCACAGAACACACAGGTAACATTTCTTCTCTCTTTCCCATTCATATTTCCTCAGTTGTCTCCATGTGGTGTCGTTAGCACTGAAACTCCCATTTTTATATAGGGTTGCTTTTTGTTCCAAAAAAAGACAACATTTTGACTCAAGAAGGTTATATTATGCACTGCCGTGAGATTTGTACTTCTCCCCCACCTTTGCTGTTAGCTACAGCTGCTTTGTAATACATTAAATGATACAACACAAAAGATCTAATAGAATCTGAAATAGCTTGGGTTCTTGGAAACATGTAAAACTCCGCATAAAATGAATATTGCTGAAGCTCAGTCCGATTTCCATATTCTTTCCACATTGTATTTGTGTATAATAGGCTTCCAGGAATGTTCATGACCTTACAGCTGTCCCTTTTGTTTACAGTCCAGTGCTCTGTCCTTGAGATATGCTGCACACAGAATGAAGACAAAATCATGGCTTCAGGCCTCCATCTCCCTCCTCTGGAAAAAATAAATAAAGCCTATATAGGAGACATTTGCCAGTCAGTACTGTTGCAACTACATATGAGTGATTAAACCCTGGGAAACAATTATAGAGGGTAATAAAAGAAATAAAGCTCAAAAGGGAATACAGCTTTTTCTCAGGAACTTCCAGGAAAAACCTTGGGGTTTGGGGTTTTTTTGTTTGGTTTGTTTGGGTTTTTTAAATTATCAAACCCACTTATTTTTCCTCACTTAAAAAATAAAAACAAATGCATTTCCTAGCAGTTTGACTTGGTATTTTAGAAGATCCTTTTCTTTTTGAAGAAACTGTATCCTGCTCACACACAAGCAGCTGGTTTCTTATTTGCTGTCAGTGAGCAAACAATCAATGCCCATTTACAATAGCACTTCACTGGCATAATGGTGATGGCAACGTTGGGTTTATTTTTGCTGCCATGCAAATTTTCATTCTCTTTGAGTAAATGTATTTTTCTGCTGATATTCTGCTTTCTGGCAGGTGCTCAAAACTTCCTTGTTCAAATGTGTTTGCAGATGGCACAGCCATGGGTTCTGTGTGGTGTCTGAGTAGACAGTGCACAGCCTGGGACAAAATTACAATCGCTAATTATTTTAGAACGAAGGGCATATGTGAGATTTCAATATCAAACGTCTCGATACCAGCAGTGCTGTGCACAAGCATTACTTAATGGAGCTCTGTTTGTGAGGTTTTGGGGCTGAATTTGGCTAAGTTTGGATAAGGATATGACAGTGAGTCTCCAGAATAGGCTGTAGCTTTTTGGCTACAGCCTCCATATGTGGAGGCTGGCCCAGAGAAATACAAGCAGTGCTGTGCAGGTAGAGGAGCTGTGCAGTGACACTGAGGAGTGGCAGTGGCTTCTTGATGTTAGATCAGTGTTTTTACTGTTTTCTTCTTGCAGTAGAAAAATTAATTACAGGAAGGTGGGGCTGCTCAAGTTAATCAGGTCTCTTTGGAGACACCAAGCAACTATTTCAAAGTGTTGTTCCACGTCCAGACGGTAGTTTTATGTGTACATTCTCAAGCAGCACTACTGGTGAGGACTATTGCACAGCTCTGGTAACATTCCTGAAGTTCATCCTTCACTGGATTGTGTCTGGATCCACAGACAGGCTGACTGTTTGCCTCTGAACTTCTCAGAGTCTCTTGCCAGGCCCCAGGCACCATCTTAGCCGTACTCTCTGGCACAGATATTCTATGTGACACCACTGCTTTAAAGGAGAGTCTTTCAGTTCCCCTTCCCTTGCTTCCAGGACCAGGATTAACCTGCCCAGGGCATTTAATGAGGTAAATCATCTCTTTCTCCTGCTCCCTATCTGGATGACCAGTTTCAGCTATACAGTCACAAACACAGACAAGGAAATCAAGAAAACATGCAGAGGGATTTTAAGAGCAAACCCTCTTTGCTTTAGCATGAAAAACAGACATATCCAGATAGAACAGTCAACTGTCCCCTGACATTTTCTGTGCTTACAGTTATTCTTTAGGATTTGGGTATGTGTCCTGCCAGGATTTGTGAGTTTCTTCTCTTCAAGTACCTCTTTAGCTAAGGCCTTCTCCTTCAAACATAGAGTGTCACTCTGATCTTTCCAGTCAGCATCTTTCAATGTCAGGAGTTTTAGAGAATAAAAAAATACTTTTCTCCTCATTGGAAAACCATCCTTTTCAGTGTTTTTCCTGGTTCCTCCTCAACTTCAAGTAGAGTTCAACAGTATGTTATCGGATTTCCCAAATTATCAGAAAATTCCTATTATTTCCTGGGTAAATAAATACATGTATGTGACGTTTAAATGAGTTAAAATACAGTCCTTTTCCAAAACGACCGAAGTGACTTAAAAAATAACACTGGGATAAACCAAAAATGCCACTAGGACAGAATATAGAATGTGAGACCTGTCATTTGTAGTTCAGCTGTATCATGTTATCTAATTTTTATTAATAATCTAATTTTAATACTTACATGTGTGAGTTTTGTTTACTGAAAGAAAAACACTGGGTGTTGGGTATTGGGTGAGGGTTTTTTTAGGGAGAGTACCATGTTTGTCAAATTCTGTGGTTAACAATGTTATCTCAATGTTTTTCATCTTTCTCTTAATTCATACAATGGCACTGTTTTTACTGCCTGTCTCCCTCATGTGAGGACAGGGTATTTACTTTCACATACCACATTGTTTGAAAATAATAGTGAAAAGGCATATGAACAGTAGAGATATCTCCCTTGAGGTCCTGAAGGGAAGCTCTGGGAAATTTTAGGGTGGATGTCAAGACAGATCCATGCACTGAATGTGCATGGTGGGGGTGGGGATTACTGTCACATGAGCCTGCAGAGCTTTAGCACAGTGCTTCCTGATGCCACAGTGGGTTCTGGCCAGCCATACTCTAGCAGCTGATACAGAGCCACTCAAGCTAAAGAAAAACATGGAAAAGGAAGAAAAATCAAATAGTAAGGAAAGCACCTTGGGCAAAAGGCTAATAATGAACAAGATCCATGACATTCTTGCTTTTCTGTGGCTGTGCTATAAGGGACTAGGAAGACCTGAAGTCATAAGTTCCGGAGAGAAGTTTTACTTCTGCAAAACTGGTCTTTGAGTCCAGTTCCTGCTGCCACAAATGTCAGAGTCAGTGTTGGAATGAGATCTTGCTACATGGATTTGAAATGTACTTTGAAATATCGTAATATAAAGAAATATACTCTGAAGCAGATAAAGATGCTGCTTTTGTTAGAATACTGATTATTAGCAGTCACACAGTAAATGAGTGTAGGTGGGAGGTTCCTGGTATGGCACGAGGACCAATTAAATCCTACTCATTGTCTCCAGCATTCTACTACAGAAGGTGCAAAGAGAAATTAGGTCTGACTTTTAAATGGTCTTTGTAAAATATGCATCTATATTTATAAGATGTACAAGGATCTATCCTTTCCCTGCTGAGCTGAACACCTTTTATTCTCATTATGAATTTATTAGTAGTGCAGGATGTTCAGCAGTACAAAAGAATGTTCTTTTTATCAAACAGTCTTCTGGTAAGTTCTTGTAAGTCACTCTGTCTTTGTTTTAAGGGGAAATGCTGCTCCTCCATTTTGGAATACAGCTAAATGAGAAATGTTGAAAGGAGGGCATCCATGAGATATGCCACTGGCACAAGTGAAAACTGGGGGTGGTCCAGGGATGCACGTTCAGAGATTGTTAGTGTCATTGCAGAAACTCATCACTTTCACAGGGGGGTTCAGCAGCATCCTCAGACTAATAAGCTCAAGGGAGTGGGTATCAGCATGGACCCTTCTGACTGGCAGTTAATTTGAAAGATGAAACTTTATTTTTTCCTCCCAAGAACACCTGGATGAGGTAGAGATGTACTGCCTCTTACTTTCCTTTCTCAAGGTATTTTGCTGCAACTTAGCCCTAGCAGAGATGAATTACATATTTGGGTTCATATTGTCAGTTTGCCTTTTCGCTCCTCAAAAGTAGTTGAAATAAGCTAAAAATTGTATTTGTCCCCGTATTCAGCATATCAGCAAGGAACTGCAAAAGCTTGGTGAACTTTAAAACTCAAATTACACATAAGCCTTTGTAGATGTTTCTGTCAAATGAGAAAATGGAAACTAGAAAACAGCAGCATTTCTGTGGCCAGCATTTAAGATGCTTAGGATGCTGGAAAGAAAGAATAATGAAAGCACTTGTCATAAGCTGGAAAATAGATTTAGTGTGTATAACATGACTAAGGTAAACAAACAAGATCAAGCAAGAGCTGGGGAGGCTTCTGTGTAACCCAATGCCACATGAAGTGCAAGTCCTGAAAGGATTCTGTGAGAGGGGAAATGAAAGTGAGCAGACAAGGCAGACGGCACAGTCTAAGTTCAGCGCTTTCTGATGACACTGAAGATTTGCACTCACTTTGGCAGCTGATTTGGTGTTTTCCCCTATTGAAAATGAGCTGGGGAAGTGCATTGTGTGCATCTCTTGCACCTCTGGTGACAGAGTCTGCAGATTCTAGATTAAACATGTTCTTGGCAAACAACTAACATCCAGCTCTTCGAGCGCAGTGACTCACCAGGGTGAAAGTCAGGAGTATTTAAGAGTTGGGTCATCTGTATTTTTATGGTAAATGTCTCAGGGTTGATACTTGATATTTTGCCTTTGTGACCACTTGCTTATTTAGTGGAATAAATTTGCTTTTTCTTTTTTTTTATTCTTCTGTTTGTGCCCTGGGATTTTTCTGTATGATGCACTGCATGATAGATTAGGCTCCAAATGTGGACAGCGCTGACTGAATAGCATTATCATCCCGTTCTGATATTCTCAGCTAGTAGTAAACATAAAGGGAGGTTACTCTGCAGTGTGCTGAGTACATGCACACATTGCAAAGTTGCTAACACACTGTACTACAACATTCTGGTTTTATTGTTCAATAACTTTCTCTCATAAAAAAGCTCTCATTCAGCCTGTCATTCACAGAGGTACAGGTTACTGCCCTGACAGTCAGGGAAATGCAGTTAAAAGCACTACTGACATGCAAATATTTTGGAAGGAAGTGATAAGCGCAGGAACTATCTTGGTTTTCAGCAGTTGCTTTTCTGTAATCCCACTTTTAGCCATCTCCAAGCATATTCCCTGCCTGCCCAGTGTGGTGATGGTTCAGTCACTCAGGCCCAGCTTTCTGGCATTTTTTGTGCCCTGGAAGTGTGTTACTTCTCTGTGGTCTAAAATTGTCAAGGAATTATTTAATAAGGAATATAAGATTTTCTTTTACATGTTTATTCCTCTAAGTGGGGAAAATTGATTACAGCAAAGTCCGAGACCCACAGGGTCAGTTTGCAAGATACAAGTGGAGAACTATCAGGAAATTCTGTGGATTTCTTTCTAGTTTATCATGTGTATTCTAGGGAAGCATGAATATGATATGTGTAATGTTCTTAGTATGTGTCTTAATGCTCTTATAACCTACTGTGTTTCTGATAAGCTGGAATACCTGAAAAACATACTAAAAACTGAGTTGCAAGATGGTTTACTACCGTTTGGTATTAAGGCCAGGACCATCTGCACAAATCATCATAATAGATTTACACTGGTCAGTTTGTATTTGTTGAAAGCTAAAAATATTTTTCCAGTCCTTATCTGTAACCTTGTAGTCAAGAGACACTATTTTTGCAGAAGAAAGGGCCATTGATCAGGTTTAAATATCATCATAGCAAAAAGCAGTCAAAACAAAGCCTACTGAAAACTGCCTTCCAGGAACACAGTAGGTAAAAACTGGTGACACAAATCCCTCCTCTGGTACCTTTGTGCTAGATTTGCAGCATTGTAGAATATATTCACTTTACTCTGCTCAGCAGCACAGTCCTGTATGCTGACAGCTGAGTAATGTTCTGCTCACGTCTTCCCTTGTAAAATGAAAAAAGTAGATAATTTAATATAGATGTGACAAGTACAAGATAGATTTCTAGCCAGCACAGTTCACTGCGGAAAGTATGAGGTTGAAAACCTTCTTTAAAGATAACCAGATTCTTAAATTCTCCCCCATCACCACAGACCTCCCCACCTCTAATTAAACACAATACAGAGAAAACTAAAAACTGAATTTATTCTTTGATCATTTCAATATGAAAAAAAATCTCTCCTGCCTACTGTTCCACTAAATAAACCAGTGTCTGTTATTTCTGCCCAAGAACAGGTTTTCTGGGAGACATGGGAGAGACAATGCTTTTGTTTTTCTAGTGCTGATTTTTTTTGTCCATCACTGCTTTTCTTTTCTCTAGTTTTTGCTCTCCCCTGAATCACAGAAGCAGTTTACTGCTATTTCTTGTGGCTGTTGCGGCTGTGAACTAAACTTATTACCTTCTTAGGCAAAGCATGACCAATTCTTTCAATCCAAATTACATTTCTCACTCTGGCAGGGTCTGCATTCTGATTTCACTGGCTTCTTAAAAGAAACACATCAGACAATCCCCATACCTCCGTGTGCATGAGACATTCTGAATGCACAGCATTGTTGTGCTGTCCTGATGCTGCACTGTAAGTCTTATATCCTGTTCTCTGGTCTTCAACCCATTTCTATTCCTCTCTACCATTAGTTGTGTCTGCTGCTCCAGCCACAGACCAGTGACTTGATGCTTGAGGCAAGCTATGCTGCTCCTCTGTTCCTCTGCTTGTCTCCAAGACAACTCAGAAGTGAAGCAGAGCTGTGACTGCTGTGGGAAGTCTATGAGTCTTTGAGGGATAAAGTTGTGTTGAGGTGAGGAGAGTTTAAAAAGGGATCCAACACCACTGAGGAAGCTGCAGCCATTGTAACAGCAAAATCAGATTGAATCAGGAAAGGTAGAGATTAGCATGGGATTCAGCTCTCCTAAATCCCACTGAGCTTTTCCCAAAGTCTTCAATAGTATCATGGATTTATTTGTATTCTTATACTGCCTCTTAAAATCAGTGTTGTAAAAGATCCAAATGGTTGTGACCCATCACTAAATTGATTTCATAGTACCTATTGCTGGCTAAGGTTATCCAATAGCAGAAGTTGAAATTTTAGGACAGTGCTTCAGGAATATTGAGAATGGACTTTTTTTTTATTATTATTAACTTAAGAGGAGGTTTGCCATTGAATTGAATGGGTGAAACGTTAGGCTGCTGCCAAACATTAAACACCCTCATGTTTGCTGCCTCTGGGCATTGACCAGAATGTATCTTTCAACCTGGAGTTTTTCATGCACAGTTATCTGTGTCAAAGGACTAACTTTTTTTCTGTGCACTTGATGTGGTACACACATGCTGCTTTTATCAGGTTTCTCCACCATGCTCAAATGTCCCCACACAAAAGAAGGAGTACAAATTAAAGTTTTGAATGAAAAAGACCTCCCTTAATGTTTTCACGAACATCCCGCTTACAAATGACTCAAACACACTAGTTAAGGAGAGAACTAATCTCTTCAAACTAAAAGGAATGTTTTAAGCTAAGAACACTTTAACAGCATTACTGAAAAATTAATAAAGATTGACTGTTTGCCCAAACTTGTAGTGCTGTACTGTTGACTCTGTGTTCAGCCCTGCACAGACAGTAACTCCCATTCACTTTGATGGGAGATTTGCCTGGGGTAGGACTGCAGAACTGATGCCTAGGATGTTAATTAAATGTACAGTCAGCTGGCCAAAAAGTGGATGGTTGAGTCATACGGACAGATCTTCCTGGCTTACCTAAGAATACTTCTTAGTACATAATTAAACCACAAAAACTGACATCAAAGTAACGATAAGGGCCTAATGGAATGCACATGACCGAGGAAATTCAGGCCAACATTCCTTCCTTTGATCAACTAACTGGGCCAAGCTAGTACACAAGTCTGGGTCTGGATACTCCCTTTCTCAAGCAGTGGTAGAGGTGAAGGAGTTAAAACTGATGGAACTGGCTAGATTGGATGAACTGGTTAGGAGGTAATAGTTTTTGTTGCACATACCTGCAGAATCCCTCCACAATTATAAGATGGGAACAGGGCTCTCTAGTTAAAAGGTTTCTCCAGGGTGTGAAGGAATACTCAGAGACAGAGGGTATGCTCATGGACAGCATACCTCTATAACTTGATCTCCATACTTCATACCACTCCAAACTCCATGAATTTCTGTATCATGTCATGTTTATTTTCCTTTACACTGGGAGAAAGTTTGGGAAGGTGAAGGAATAACAGCCCATGGGTGCAAAACTACTCAGGGAGTGCTATTTGCAGGCACAAAGGTACTAGAAGTGTTTCTATCCCATATCTCTTGAAGCTATAAATCTTAACTTTAGAGATGCTTTAAAGCATTCTTGTTTCATATAACATTCTCTTAAACAAGCTGGAAAAACAAGATGTAGAAGAAAATCTGCTATGGAGTCTTAGCAAAATGAGCTGGCAAACCAAAGTCAAAGAATAGTTACCAATGATTTACTATAAACAGGGGGATCTGTCCTGAGCCAGATACTGTTAAAAAATTTTCATTAGTGACTCCAGTGATAAGATAAAGAATGTTCTTATTAAATCTGCAGATGCCACAAAGCTTTGAAGGCTCCAGGTATAGAAAACATGATTAGAATTCCAAGGGATCTTGACAAATTAGAAAGATGGTATGAAAAAAAGCCAAGATGCAATTAAAGACAGGTCCAGCTTCTGTGCTTGGACAAGAAGAATCATTCATAGAATCAACTCAGTGAGAAACAACCCAACTAATTTACAATCATACAGCAAAGGAACCAAGCTGACTGCAGCTTGAACATGAATGGGCAATGCCATACCAGTTAAAAAAAGTGGGGTGGAGTAATTTTGAGTTCTACAAACAGGAACACAGCCTGCAAAATGAATAAAGTATTTCTTCTGGTTTACAGCTGTGAAAAGTTCTAAGCTAAGTTAAGGTTTAAGTCTCACATGCAGCAGAACAGAGCAATACAGTGACCTATGAGAAAAGTTTACAAGGTTTGGGGTTGTTTAGACTAGAGGTTAAAAGACTGAGAAGAAACATGAGAGCCATCTTCAAATACCGAAAAACCTGATGCAAAGCCAAAGGGAAAACCTTGGACAGGGCAGAGAGTGAGTGATTCAAATGCAAAACAAAATGTTTGCCTAGGCTTTAGGCAAAAGCTTTTTTTTGACAATAAAGCTAGTTAAACACAAATTACTGTAGAACCTTTACCTTTTTTCATTAAGGTGAGGTTAGAAAACCTGGAATGAGAAGGTCTTGGGGTAGGCACAGCACTTCTTCTTGAAGTTCCTTCCTGTCCTGTTTTGTAGCATTTTCTGATCTGTTACGAGAGGCTTTAGAAATCTCTCCAGGTGACTCAATTCTCTGCTTGCCCCTGGGCTGACCCTGACTGGGAGCTTTAAATCACAGTCTCAGAGCCTCCCAAGGACTGATCCATGTTTTGGAGATGCAGGTTGGCCCACTCTTTGGCCAACTCTCTGAGTTACCTGAGAGCAGGGTTTACATGACTGGGATTACATGAATTGACTTAACAAATGGTTGCATATTGGTTTCCTGACTAGTTTCCTCACTGGGCATCCTAGGAAGCTGCATGGTCAAAGACATGACAATTTAATTCTCTCTTTACAATGAAAACAAAATAAAAATTTGGTGGGGCTGTGGGTGTCCAAATTCAGGGGTTGGGTGTCTTTTTTCTCTTATTGAAAAAGTTTCCATTAAAATTGTATCTAAACACTTTTCCAAGGCTCTGGGCTCACGAGGTTGAAGGTCTGCCACAAGAGCCAGGCACCTTTATAAATAGGACTATTGAAAGCAACATGGAACATCTGATACGTGAATAAAAGTAACTTAGTGTGGGTAGTGACTGGAAGCCAGGTAACCTCTTTGATTATACTAGAAATTAATTATAAATTAATTGTTGTTATGCATTGTCCTAGGTTTTGGATTTTTTTTTTTAAATTATGGCCTTGAATCCTTTGTGAACAAGTATTCAGTGAGGCTGTTTGTCTTAAAAAGACTTATTTATTACAGTGAATATCTGACTGATCTGATATTGGCTTGGCCACATGAAAGGCTGCTGGGTTTTCCTGTGTACAACATTTCCAGCGAGAATGACCTTCATTCCAGATTAGCAACAAGAAGGAGTATGTTTGTCCTCAACACCAGTCCTCAACAAATTAAGTAAAGCTGACAAGCATCCTTAAAGTTTTAAAGGTAGATCACCTGTCAAATACTGGGTTGAGCACAAGTTGTGTAAGGTCACAGGTAAACAGTGAACACCAGAAGACTGAAATGGGTGGTACTTATGACTGGACAATACCAAGTGGATCAAGTGTGAGACACATTAGCTGGATGTAGACAGGTAATTTTATTTCTCTAGGCCCTATTTGATTTTAAAATAACACTGAAATTTGTTTTTGGACAGTAGGAGGCAGTGAAAAGTGCTTCAGTGCTTCTGTGTGCAACCTGCTTGAAGTTCTTAGGTAAAAGCGTTCTCCTCTAGAACAAATTATTTTCCTTCTGCTAATGAGAAAAACCAGGGGAAACAGATTGCAAGATCGTAATAGGCTTTTTTTTTTTTTTCAGTAGATTCCATGCCAAATTCTATCCTTGCATGAGCTCTTGAAACCTCTCTGGTTTCACAGGGACTTTGTGACTGTAAAAGAATAGATTTTTTTTGGTTTTCAGGTCTAAAAAGCTTCCTTCTGTATAAAAAGCTTTACACATGGAATGGCTGCTGAAGCAAATTGACTAGAATGGTAGTCAATTTTACACTGCTGCCCTCCCACCTGAAAAGCACTTTCGGTGCCCTACAGAGAAAAGAAATGAAGAGGAGGGGTAGAAACATGTGCATGCACACACATATATATAGAGAGAAAAGATGCTTGAGAAGAAGGCTTTAAAAAGTGAGCGAAAATGAAATAGTACTGTGTGCTCTCTGTCCTACATATCTGTCGTACTGAATGGGGAGAGGTGTTTCTACAGGATGGAGCATATCCAGTGAATGCACATTGAGCTAAATTCAGTTCTTATCTGCACTAGGACATTAGCCTCAAATAGCTTTGCTTAAGGGCTAGAATATTCCCTAGTTGCATCCAGGAAAAATGAAGATTTTAGTTTTAAATCAGTTTTAAAAAGATGCATACCTGCTTAGTTTCTTCCTATATTGTGGTTCTTAGGGACAGATTTTCTACTGATGTTAACCCAGCATATCTCTGTTGAATATGTTATGATTATGCTGGGGTTACATCAGCTAGATTTCTAGCCCCATATCATCAAACTCATCTACAGGCCAAATATTGACCAGATGTCTTTAGTTAAAGGTAAAATGATGCCTTCTGTAAAGAAGGCTCCTGACAGCCCTGACCAGCAGTATTCATGAAGACTGTGAAAGTGTGTTCTGGAAAATAATCTTCAGCATATTTGGTCAAACAGAAGTGCTGCTATTGCAGCAGCTCCGTTAGCAGGGTGAGAACGGGAGCGAGAGGAGACCGCGCCAGGAAAATATGTTGATTATGCAAGGTCTCTATCTTTTGCAACAAGAATGGTGTAGTGGTATGACATAAGATTGAACAGCTGTTTCTCTGAACATTTGAGAGCTTTTGGAATATATTTTAAGGATGTCTTCTGTGTCCAAAAGGCAGCCTGTTTGGGGCTGTTCTTGAACACTCTGGCTTTATTTTCAGGGATGTAACAGAAAGGATACACACAATAAAATACGACGACTCCAAATGTCGCTCCATCTAGGGCCAGCCTTGGATCCTCACTGCAGTACATAGATATTTTTTTTTCATTTCCTATTTTGATGCTTCTACTTATAAAAGTATGTACTATATCAAAGGTACAGCAATAAACATCATATATACTCTTCAGAGAACTCATGCATCAAGTTTTATCCTGTTTGCCATTCCAGATCCAGTGGCATGACAGAGGGTTTGTGAACTAATTTTTCCTCTTCTAAATTTGGAATTTGACCACTGACTGCTAGGTTCAAAAGTTTTCACTCGTACTGTTGGCAGTAAAGTACCTCAGTCTACTCCCACAAATTAAAAAAAGCCTTCAGTAAGGTTTGAAACCCACTAAAATCAGGTTTTGTTTCTTCTTTTTTTTTTTTTACCATACTTCCAGTATGTTGTCTGTCAAAGATGGAATGCTGGAACAGTTACAGCACAGCTAGGCTTTCCATCACCACACAGGACACTGTGTAAGAGGCAGTTTTCTGATATTCCTTGAATAAAATACCTGAAAAATATTGAAACAAAGTCTGTTCTCAAGGATTTTATCTGATTTCAGAGCTCAAGAAAAAATTTTAAACCGCTTCTCAGAATTTCACATCATTATGGAAAGCCTTTTTTAAGTTCACTGTTTTCAGATGAATTTTCTTCTTTTACATAAACTGAGGCTGTTTGAGTAGTGGTGATGGTGACAGGCTTTGCAGTGTTGTCACTGGTTTTCATTTTTCATCTGAAAAAGATTTTGTTTGATAGTGTGTCTAAGGAAGCATTCCTCTTTACAAATGTTGATTCTGTGCCCCTCATTGGTTCAAGATAAGGAGCAGATTCTCAGATATTGTAAATTGTCATAGCTCCATCAACTCATATGCTGATTTAGACAATCTGACTGACTAATTGTAATCATATACATTTTTTTCTAATCAGTAGCAATCTTACATTAAAAATAATGTGAGATTTCTATCATCAAAGCATTAGAGTTATACATTATCTTTTGATGAACAGTAATTTGTATGTTTATTTTCATTCATGGGGAAATATATAATCAATTCTTTCTACCCAGTTCATTTTAATTAGGTAAATGTCTGGATTTATATTAATTATGTCTAAATCTTTAATTTTATTAGGTAGATATGATCTAAACATAGCAGGATCTTGTTCGTTGGAACATCTCTTTAATGAAACTTCTTGTTATCCAAAACTTGGACTATATGTCCCAATGTGCGTCATTTGTATTGGAAATTCATTATTTATGGGTAGCATATCCCATCCTGATCAGTTTTATAGGAGCTTAAAACATTTTACATACTAAGTATTCTATTATCTCTGAATTTGGTCCTGAGTAC